>JAXIVJ010000290.1:17500-262500 GCA_036785665.1 Chirona hameri | reverse complement strand
AAAGCGTTAGCCCCTTAGAGAGTATATGAATTAACTTAATTAAATCAACATGTTGTGTGACTTTCCAGGTTACAGAATATAGCTAGGACGGTCCATGACAGCATATGATATCCAAACGGTCAGCGCGCTCCTTTGCTTTTATGACAATTTTCTTGCTTTTTCGTTTCAGGCGGAGCACGCGGACCGACAGAGGGTGGGTATACCTGCCAGCCCAGCTGCTCAGTGGCACCACCAGCACCACCATCCGTGAGCTGTTTGAGGACGAAGAGGAGGCGGCAAAGGCCATCGAGATCCTCGACCAAGGTTTCGACACCCTCAACTCCCGCCGACAGGCCTCTCCGCTGCGCCCTCGGAGTCGACCAGTACTAGGAGCGGCAGCAGCGTGCGCTGGAGCGACTCCGCCAGCTGCTCCAGACGGCGCGGTTCGGCGGCAAGCCCATGCCCTGCCAGCAGGGGTGGTGGTGTACATCCGCGCCACGCTCGCGCTGTTCGACGAGATGCGGCGGGTGACGGGATTTTCGTTTCTCCTTACGGCGCGCCTGAACCAGGATGCCCTGGAGTCTTACTTCAGTATCATTCGGGCGCGCTTCGGGAGTAACGTGCACCCGTCAGCTCCCCCAGCGCGTGCGGCTGCTGTTGATCAGCGCGGCACCCGCCGTTGCCTGGAGCACGGTGGTCCAACCGGTGTGCGCCGCTCCCTCTGCCTTCCTGCTCGCTGCCCGGCCGCAGGACGCTGACGAGCCGGACAGTGTGAGCGTCGCGGTCGTGGCCTGCGTCTGCGAGCGAGTGGAGGCGGCGCAGGAGCCAATGGAGGCGGAGGCGCTCCCACTGCCGAGCGACCGCGCCTTGCGGAAGCGGAGGAAGTTTGCCCGAGGGGCTGCTGCAGCGCGGCGCGGTGGCTTGTGGACTGTCATGCTGCTCGCGAAGTCCGCAACTGCTGCAGGTGCCCGCCGCGCTGCTGTCGGCAGCCTCCAACTGTGTGCTGCGATACCGCCGCGACCGCTGTCGGCCCACGCTGTCGGCCCAGTCACACTTCGCGCACGCTGCGTACCGATCGCGTGGCCGCTCGCTTGAAGGTCTACCTGCGCTGTCGCGCGGCCGCGCTCCGTGTGTCAACCTGCGGCGAGCCTCTGTCGACGCCGCCGGCCGTCTCATTGCCATGCGCTCTGAGACTACTGGCTGGACATGGCTGCGGCATCCGGTTTGAGATCTGCTTGCAGTGTGTGAGCCGCGACGCGCTCACGGAGTGAAACCGGCGGCGGGTGGTTTCTTGATCAAAGACGTTTCCGGGCAGCAGGAGTATCTGATGCTGGTGCTGCCGGAGCGGGGTCAGCTGCCGATGACGCAGCTGTTAACGGACGCTGAGTGTGTGGTGAGAACGCGCGGCGCAATCAGCGCGCTGGGCCGGCGCTGGGGCCGGGCGCGCCGCCGGACTCGCCGTTCGGTCTGCCGCAGTGCAGCAGTCTGGCGCGGCTGGAGGGCCCCGGAAGCGCGGCTGGACACGACCCTCTCGCCGGTGCGGCCGGCCGCTGGAGCCACCGCCACCGGAGGACACCACCGCGCTGCTGTCGAGAGTCGTGGCCGCACTGTGCGAGACGCTTGCGACACGATCGTCATGGAGCCACTCCTCGGGTGCGGGCTACAGGTTCCGATGGTCGGCGCCAGTGAATTCGAGTGCGGTGGGCGCCTGTCTGCGCGCGGCGCGCTCCGTGCTGCCGCGCGAGCTGACGGTGCGCTGGCGGCAAGCGGTCAACCTTCGCGCGGCTCTGTGCGCTGGCGGCCGGGGAGCCTGTTGATTTCTCCCTGCCCTGGGGTGAGCTCTGGGGAGGGAGACCGAGTGGGTGCGCGTACCAAATACGCTCTACTTGCTGGACCAGGTGCGGTCGAACCTGCTGTAGCTGCGTGCCGTCAACCGCGCGATGGTGCTCTGGGCCGAGGTGTGGCCCTCTCGGGAGTGGGTGTAGGCGCTGGTGCCGGCTTTGGTGCGGCCCGGCCTCGACCACAGCTCGCCTCGGCTGCCTGCTAGCTGTGCCTACTGGCTACATGGCGGCACGCTATTACACACTCAGCTCCGGCGTGATGCCGACGACCTTCATGTATGTCGCCATGAACCGCGTAGAGAACCTCACTGGCAGCTTCCACGCCTTCCGGAGTCTGTCGTTACTGTTTGGCGTCGCGCTCTACCTACTGTAATAGGTGTGAAATGAGTGGCACATTCGGGGCGGATGTTCACGCGAATACATTATTCCAACCGTATGACTGCACTAACTTGTCGAGGAAGTTGGCCGTTAGCAATCTTCGGCTGTAGATTTTATGTGCGTCTTGAATAATTTACTTCATTGTACCTGTCAGGTTTACCTAGCACATATCAGTCTCAGCAGGCAAGCAACTAGAAGACACGGGAAGGGGGCGGCTGTTGGCGTCGTCATTTCCGATCCAGAGGGGTTCCGCCGGCACTGATGACTCGAGGGGCGCCACATGCACTCAAGAACTCAAAAGGGGTGCCTTCGGGGACTATCGTGACGGGGGAGGGGGATACGTGCTCCCTTAGCCCGCCCCCTGGTTGTGCCTAGGGACTCGTCTAAATAAATTTGAGGGGGCAGTGGGGTGCTCACGGGGGAGGGGGTCGCGTTATGCCGGATCCCCATTGCCCAGAGTTGCATTGAATGTTGCTTTGACTGGGGGAAGGGGCCGGGACTGGGTGTTTACCTCCCCCGCCCAGTTAACATGTTAGACGAGTCCCTGGTTGCGCCGCTGAGTTTCAGACCGCCTTAGATGCAAATAATCAACAAATAATACGACGCACATTGAAGGTCCTATTGTGATACCAGTGATACCACCTCCAGAACCGCTCTATCCGAACGCGTGCGATTTGTTGGCTGTGATTTAGACCGTCTGGTGAAAAATATAAGGCGGGAAAAGCTACCGCTTGGTGATAAAAAAAAATACCTTGTTCTATCCTCTATCTATACCCGGGTCATGATTCCACCTGCAGTCATTTAGTACCTAAATAATAATTGTTAACATCTGCAAAATCTCCATTTAAAGGAAATAGTTCACCTTCGGGAAATTTTTCAGAACACGATTTTATTATATTTTTTAATACAGTTTCTTTTTTTCTTTTCAAAAATGGTCCTACATCGCGCCAATTCAGGACAGAAGGTCGTAAATTATTAATGTTATGGTGTGCGTTATTGGTCTGCGCATGCGCCCTGGTAGTGCTGGAACTCTCAGACGGTACGGTATATCATATATGCGCCGCATTCCTTCGCCAAAAAGTAAAATATCTTCGGCTGGAGAGTCTTTTCAGCCAAGAAAAGTTGCAGATAAGGATTTCTCAACACGGGCTACAAAACTGCTATTTCAGTTCAAAATCCCATGTTGAAGGTGAACTTTTTCCTTTAACAAGGGACTTATTTCGTGGTCTTCACTGATCGCAAGTTTACATTGCAATGTACGCGGCCCAACCACACCGGAGGGATCCGCTTCGGCGGTCGTGATGTCCAAAAAAAATAATGTATATGCATTGTTTTTAAAATCCATTATGCAATAGCCATAGCCATAGCCATCACATTATGACAAAAACAAAATAACTGAGGAAGTCACGTGACTAAAATCCTTACATCCCTACCTCCATTAAATATACCTTGATAAACATTGCAAGAGCCTACGTCACGCACAACTTAGGACAGTATGCGATTTTGATTGGTCAGCCATTCTAAGTTAGGACAATCCGGCCTTCCCATTGGTCGTAATGCAAAAGCATTGGAGAATTTAAGGTATATGACTACTAAATACAAAAACGTATGACTTAGCTAAAACAAAAATACAAAACATGTTTTTGTCAATTTGTGGTCATTGTATGACGGTTTTTCCTTCTTATTATTGTAAATATATTTGTGGCTCTTTTAAAGTGTGGGAAAACAATATTCAAAGCAGGATACCAGAGCCCAAAAGGCGGTATGAAATCACAATGAATCCCACCGCCCACAGGCCCACAGGTGGCTTGGCATAATACAAAAATGTGTCAATATGCCTTCATTGTATTATTATTCTCACAAATAGATGCAACGATTTATGCATTGTTGCACCCCCAGTAAGCCCAGTTACGAACGCCTCTGCGTCGCGCATGCGCACCTCCTTCCCTCTTTTCCCCCCCTGGCAGGAGAAGATTAGCCCCCAGCTTTTGCGCTTCCCGCCGACCGAAGTGCCGCTCTAATCCTGACGTCTCGTCTGGGCCGACGGCGCCGCGCGCCGCGGCGGCCGCAGCCCAGACGGCCGCGAGGGTCGGGCGCGGTGGCCGAAGTCAGCCACCGGCACGTGCTGGGCGGGCGGCACCGCTGGGCCGGCGGCGGCCGGGGTGAGAAAAATTCCCAGTCGGTCCATGTCGCTGGTGCGTGAGTCGTCGATGGCCGCCGCCCACCCGTGATGCGCGACGATTAACATCAGGCGGACGCGGGACCAGTACCAGGCGTGGTGGTCACCGGGCGGTCCGCCGCTGTCACCGATGATCAGCAGCGCTCTCACCTCTTCCTTCTCGCGGGTGCCGAACCGCACAGATGACCCGTTCTGCATCCGCAGCTCCTCCAGCCAGAGGCGCCGCTGAGCTAAGCTGGGCCCCGTCGCCGTCACCTCGACCCTGAACACCGGCTTCCTCTCCCCCGGCTCCGGCACAGGCTCAGTCGTCGCTGCCGCTGGTGCCGCTCCGATCAGTCCGGCACTAGTGAGTCGGGTGATGACGGCCTCTACCACGGCTTCCACGTCCAGCGTCGAGCTCCGAGAACGGGTACGAGTCGGTGAGCGAGACATCGTCACCGCCGGTAGTCCGCTGTCGTGCCGGAGTCCGGAGGCCGTCACACCAGTCGCGCGTTGTTGTCGGCCGAGGCTCTCGACCGACACGTGTATTTCCTAATACAGACGAGTCGCGAAATATTTGCAGCCGTGCAGACTAGCAAGATCCACAACGCAAACACTAGGAAACGTTTTGCCTGAAGTGGTGGTTATCAAGCTGGACTCAACGTGCCGCCCGATACTAAAGCAAGGACGTTCTTTCCGTTTAACATAGAATTCGGCCCGGCAACCACAAACATTACCTTCGCAAAATACACAGTCAAACAGCACAGCGAATGTCCACCATTCTGCGAAGTAGCAGGGCCATCCTCATGTAACGCTAACAGACCGAATGAATCGCTCACTCATATCAGATCAAGCTGGCACAAGCGAACACTATGCAGCAGCCAATCAGCAGCCAGGATAGCTGCGCAAGCCTGTGAAGCTGCCACACAGCAGCCAATCAGCAGCCCACGATTACCCGCCCACGATCACCCGCCGAACAGCCATCAGCCAGCAGCCAGGTCAGTCCTGCCTAAACAATCGGCCAGTCCGTCCGCCTGGCCCCGACCTCAACAACAGAAATCGCCACTAGCCCGTCAAGACTAGCCGCCTCGAATTGCCATACCACCTTGCTTGACTACAATATCTGATGAGCACCATACCGTTTCCTTTGTTTCACGAGCGCATGGAGCCAGGAGCTCTCCCTTTCTCACCCACGCCAATGGGTGGCGACTGATGAGCGAGCATTGCGCTCAAACTAACGCTCCGAACGCCGTTTCCTACGCATCTCCGTCTCCTCTCCGGAGTCCTCCAGCTCACCATAAGCTCGTACCCAGCCGCTGGGCGAACCTCACGACCCCTGCTCCTCGATAACCACCGAGAGGCCGACTTCGCCGGACTCCGGGTCATCGAGGCCGCTCATCTCGGCAGGGGAGACCTCCAGTTCGGGGGAGACGTCCCCCTCGACCACCAGAGCGCCGGTACAGCCCAACAGGTGGAGGTCGGATGTCCCGTCCGGCTCCTGAACCATACGCAGAGATAAGGGTGTCAAAGGGGAGAAAGGGGTATCACAGAAGACAAGGTTGGCCGGAGTCTGTACATAAAGGGTAGCGAGGCGCTTGCAAACAAACCAGTCGCTTAACAACTGAGACAAAACAAACAACACTCACCTGTAGTCGACGATACAAAAGTTTCTGTGTTGCAATCGCATCCTTGCGACAGAATAGGCATTGAGCATATTATCCTATTGTACACCACTTGAATCACTCCACATGCTCAGACGGTGCAGTCCAGCCTGCTATCGGCTGACCGCCACAGGCGCAGTCCCTGGTCTCGGCTGACCGCCACAGGCACAGTCCCTGGTATTGGCTGATCGCCACAGGCACAGTCCCTGGTCTCGGCTGACCGCCACAGGCACAGTCCTGCTATTGGCTGATCGCCACAGGCATAGTCCCTGGTCTCGGCTGATCGCCACAGGCACAGTCCTGCTATTGGCTAATCGCCACAGGCATAGTCCCTGGTATTGGCTGATCGCCACAGGCGCAGTCCCTGGTCTCGGCTAACCGCCACAGGCACAGTCCCTGGTATCAGCTGATCGCCACAGGAGCAGTCCCTGATCTCGGCTGATCGCCACAGGCACAGTCCCTGCCACCATCTCATTCCACCGGTCACACCGCTCTAGTGGGCCGTGGTCCCGTGATCCGTGCTATCTCATCTGCACCTGGTCTCTCACCCCTCACCTCTCACCTGTTCAGCCAGCCGTGCTGTCCAATGGACCACGACCTCCACCTCTCTCACCTGCACCTGGTCTCTCACCCCTCCCTCACCTGTTCAGCCAGATGTGCTGTCCAATGGACCACGGCCTCCACCTCTCTCACCTGCACATGGTCTCTCACCCCTCCCTCACCTGTTCAGCCAGCCACACCATTCGTATGGGACATGTCTCTCACCTGCACATGGTCTCTCACCCCTCCCTCACCTGTTCAGCCAGCCACACCATTCGTATGGGACATGTCTATCACCAGCACCTGGTCTCTCACCCCTCCCTCACCTGTTCAGCCAGCCACACCATTCGTATGGGACATGTCTCTCACCAGCACCTGGTCTCTCACCCCTCCCTCACCTGTTCAGCCAGCCACGCCATTCGTATGGGACATGTCTCTCACCTGCACCTGGTCTCTCACCCCTCCCTCACCTGTTCAGCCAGCCACGCCATTCGTATGGGACATGTCTCTCATCTGCACATGGTCTCCGTCCGCGGGCAGCACCAGCACCTGGTCTCTCACCCCTCCCTCACCTGTTCAGCCAGCCACGCCATTCGTATGGGACATGTCTCTCACCTGCACCTGGTCTCTCACCCCTCCCTCACCTGTTCAGCCAGCCACACCATTCGTATGGGACATGTCTCTCATCTGCACCTGGTCTCTCACCCCTCCCTCACCTGTTCAGCCAGCCACACCATTCGTATGGGACATGTCTCTCACCTGCACCTGGTCTCTCACCCCTCCCTCACCTGTTCAGCCAGCCACACCATTCGTATGGGACATGTCTCTCATCTGCACATGGTCTCCGTCCGCGGGCAGCACCAGCACCTGGTCTCTCACCCCTCCCTCACCTGTTCAGCCAGCCACACCATTCGTATGGGACATGTCTCTCACCTGCACCTGGTCTCTCACCCCTCCCTCACCTGTTCAGCCAGCCACACCATTCGTATGGGACATGTCTCTCATCTGCACATGGTCTCCGTCCGCGGGCAGCACCAGCACCTGGTCTCTCACCCCTCCCTCACCTGTTCAGCCAGCCACACCATTCGTATGGGACATGTCTCTCACCTGCACCTGGTCTCTCACCCCTCCCTCACCTGTTCAGCCAGCCACACCATTCGTATGGGACATGTCTCTCATCTGCACATGGTCTCCGTCCGCGGGCAGCACCAGCACCTGGTCTCTCACCCCTCCCTCACCTGTTCAGCCAGCCACACCATTCGTATGGGACATGTCTCTCACCTGCACATGGTCTCTCACCCCTCCCTCACCTGTTCAGCCAGCCACACCATTCGTATGGGACATGTCTCTCACCTGCACATGGTCTCTCACCCCTCCCTCACCTGTTCAGCCAGCCACACCATTCGTATGGGACATGTCTCTCACCTGCACCTGGTCTCTCACCCCTCCCTCACCTGTTCAGCCAGCCACACCATTCGTATGGGACATGTCTCTCATCTGCACCTGGTCTCTCACCCCTCCCTCACCTGTTCAGCCAGCCACACCATTCGTATGGGACATGTCTCTCACCTGCACCTGGTCTCCGTCCGCGGGCAGCACCAGCACCTGGTCTCTCACCCCTCCCTCACCTGTTCAGCCAGCCACGCCATTCGTATGGGACATGTCTCTCACCTGCACATGGTCTCCGTCCGCGGGCAGCACCAGCACCTGGTCTCTCACCCCTCCCTCACCTGTTCAGCCAGCCACGCCATTCGTATGGGACATGTCTCTCACCAGCACCTGGTCTCTCACCCCTCCCTCACCTGTTCAGCCAGCCACACCATTCGTATGGGACATGTCTCTCACCTGCACATGGTCTCTCACCCCTCCCTCACCTGTTCAGCCAGCCACGCCATTCGTATGGGACATGTCTCTCATCTGCACATGGTCTCCGTCCGCGGGCAGCACCAGCACCTGGTCTCTCACCCCTCCCTCACCTGTTCAGCCAGCCACACCATTCGTATGGGACATGTCTCTCACCTGCACCTGGTCTCTCACCCCTCCCTCACCTGTTCAGCCAGCCACACCATTCGTATGGGACATGTCTCTCACCTGCACATGGTCTCCGTCCGCGGGCAGCACCAGCACCTGGTCTCTCACCCCTCCCTCACCTGTTCAGCCAGCCACGCCATTCGTATGGGACATGTCTCTCACCTGCACATGGTCTCCATCCGCGGGCAGCACCAGCACCTGGTCTCTCACCCCTCCCTCACCTGTTCAGCCAGCCACACCATTCGTATGGGACATGTCTCTCATCTGCACATGGTCTCCGTCCGCGGGCAGCACCAGCACCTGGTCTCTCACCCCTCCCTCACCTGTTCAGCCAGCCACACCATTCGTATGGGACATGTCTCTCACCTGCACATGGTCTCTCACCCCTCCCTCACCTGTTCAGCCAGCCACACCATTCGTATGGGACATGTCTCTCACCTGCACATGGTCTCCGTCCGCGGGCAGCACCAGCACCTGGTCTCTCACCCCTCCCTCACATGTTCAGCCAGCCACACCATTCGTATGGGACGTCTCCCACCTGCACCTGGTCTCCGTCCGCGGGCAGCACCAGCACCTGGTCTCTCACCCCTCCCTCACCTGTTCAGCCAGCCACGCCATTCGTATGGGACATGTCTCTCATCTGCACATGGTCTCCGTCCGCGGGCAGCACCAGCACCTGGTCTCTCACCCCTCCCTCACCTGTTCAGCCAGCCACACCATTCGTATGGGACATGTCTCTCACCTGCACATGGTCTCTCACCCCTCCCTCACCTGTTCAGCCAGCCACACCATTCGTATGGGACATGTCTCTCACCTGCACATGGTCTCTCACCCTCCCTCACCTGTTCAGCCAGCCACACCATTCGTATGGGACATGTCTCTCACCTGCACATGGTCTCCGTCCGCGGGCAGCACCAGCACCTGGTCTCTCACCCCTCCCTCACCTGTTCAGCCAGCCACACCATTCGTATGGGACATGTCTCTCACCTGCACATGGTCTCCGTCCGCGGGCAGCACCAGCACCTGGTCTCTCACCCCTCCCTCACCTGTTCAGCCAGCCACGCCATTCGTATGGGACATGTCTCTCACCTGCACCTGGTCTCTCACCCCTCCCTCACCTGTTCAGCCAGCCACACCATTCTTATGGGACATGTCTCTCACCTAAACCTGGTCTCTCACCCCTCCCTCACCTGTTCAGCCAGCCACACCATTCGTATGGGACATGTCTCTCACCTGCACCTGGTCTCTCACCCCTCCCTCACCTGTTCAGCCAGCCACACCATTCGTATGGGACATGTCTCTCACCAGCACCTGGTCTCTCACCCCTCCCTCACCTGTTCAGCCAGCCACGCCATTCGTATGGGACATGTCTCTCACCTGCACCTGGTCTCTCACCCCTCCCTCACCTGTTCAGCCAGCCACACCATTCGTATGGGACATGTCTCTCACCTGCACCTGGTCTCTCACCCCTCCCTCACCTGTTCAGCCAGCCACACCATTCGTATGGGACATGTCTCTCATCTGCACATGGTCTCCGTCCGCGGGCAGCACCAGCACCTGGTCTCTCACCCCTCCCTCACCTGTTCAGCCAGCCACACCATTCGTATGGGACATGTCTCTCATCTGCACATGGTCTCCGTCCGCGGGCAGCACCAGCACCTGGTCTCTCACCCCTCCCTCACCTGTTCAGCCAGCCACGCCATTCGTATGGGACATGTCTCTCACCTGCACATGGTCTCCGTCCGCGGGCAGCACCAGCACCTGGTCTCTCACCCCTCCCTCACCTGTTCAGCCAGCCACACCATTCGTATGGGACATGTCTCTCACCTGCACCTGGTCTCTCACCCCTCCCTCACCTGTTCAGCCAGCCACGCCATTCGTATGGGACATGTCTCTCACCTGCACCTGGTCTCTCACCCCTCCCTCACCTGTTCAGCCAGCCACGCCATTCGTATGGGACATGTCTCTCACCTGCACCTGGTCTCTCACCCCTCCCTCACCTGTTCAGCCAGCCACGCCATTCGTATGGGACATGTCTCTCACCTGCACCTGGTCTCTCACCCCTCCCTCACCTGTTCAGCCAGCCACACCATTCGTATGGGACATGTCTCTCACCTGCACATCGTCTCTCACCCCTCCCTCACCTGTTCAGCCAGCCACGCCATTCGTATGGGACATGTCTCTCACCTGCACCTGGTCTCTCACCCCTCCCTCACCTGCTCAGCCAGCCACACCATTCGTATGGGACATGTCTCTCACCTGCACATGGTCTCCGTCCGTGGGCAGCACCAGCACCTGGTCTCTCACCCCTCCCTCACCTGTTCAGCCAGCCACACCATTCGTATGGGACATGTCTCTCATCTGCACATGGTCTCCGTCCGCGGGCAGCACCAGCACCTGGTCTCTCACCCCTCCCTCACCTGTTCAGCCAGCCACACCATTCGTATGGGACATGTCTCTCACCAGCACCTGGTCTCCATCCGCGGGCAGCACCAGCACCTGGTCTCTCACCCCTCCCTCACCTGTTCAGCCAGCCACACCATTCGTATGGGACATGTCTCTCACCTGCACCTGGTCTCTCACCCCTCCCTCACCTGTTCAGCCAGCCACACCATTCGTATGGGACATGTCTCTCACCAGCACCTGGTCTCCGTCCGCGGGCAGCACCAGCACCTGGTCTCTCACCCCTCCCTCACCTGTTCAGCCAGCCACGCCATTCGTATGGGACATGTCTCTCACCTGCACCTGGTCTCTCACCCCTCCCTCACCTGTTCAGCCAGCCACACCATTCGTATGGGACATGTCTCTCACCTGCACCTGGTCTCCGTCCGCGGGCAGCACCAGCACCTGGTCTCTCACCCCTCCCTCACCTGTTCAGTCAGCCACACCATTCGTATGGGACATGTCTCTCACCAGCACCTGGTCTCTCACCCCTCCATCACCTGTTCAGCCAGCCACGCCATTCGTATGGGACATGTCTCTCACCCCTCCCTCACCTGTTCAGCCAGCCACACCATTCGTATGGGACATGTCTCTCACCCCTCCCTCACCTGTTCAGCCAGCCACACCATTCGTATGGGACATGTCTCTCACCCCTCCCTCACCTGTTCAGCCAGCCACACCATTCGTATGGGACATGTCTCTCACCAGCACCTGGTCTCCGTCCGCGGGCAGCACCAGCACCTGGTCTCTCACCCCTCCCTCACCTGTTCAGCCAGCCACGCCATTCGTATGGGACATGTCTCTCACCTGCACCTGGTCTCTCACCCCTCCCTCACCTGTTCAGCCAGCCACGCCATTCGTATGGGACATGTCTCTCACCTGCACCTGGTCTCTCACCCCTCCCTCACCTGTTCAGCCAGCCACACCATTCGTATGGGACATGTCTCTCACCAGCACCTGGTCTCTCACCCCTCCCTCACCTGTTCAGCCAGCCACACCATTCGTATGGGACATGTCTCTCACCTGCACCTGGTCTCTCACCCCTCCCTCACCTGTTCAGCCAGCCACGCCATTCGTATGGGACATGTCTCTCACCTGCACCTGGTCTCCGTCCGCGGGCAGCACCAGCACCTGGTCTCTCACCCCTCCCTCACCTGTTCAGCCAGCCACGCCATTCGTATGGGACATGTCTCTCACCTGCACCTGGTCTCTCACCCCTCCCTCACCTGTTCAGCCAGCCACACCATTCGTATGGGACATGTCTCTCATCTGCACATGGTCTCCGTCCGCGGGCAGCACCAGCACCTGGTCTCTCACCCCTCCCTCACCTGTTCAGTCAGCCACACCATTCGTATGGGACATGTCTCTCACCAGCACCTGGTCTCTCACCCCTCCCTCACCTGTTCAGCCAGCCACACCATTCGTATGGGACATGTCTCTCACCTGCACATGGTCTCCGTCCGCGGGCAGCACCAGCACCTGGTCTCTCACCCCTCCCTCACCTGTTCAGCCAGCCACGCCATTCGTATGGGGCATGTCTCTCACCAGCACCTGGTCTCTCACCCCTCCCTCACCTGTTCAGCCAGCCACACCATTCGTATGGGACATGTCTCTCACCTGCACATGGTCTCCGTCCGCGGGCAGCACCAGCACCTGGTCTCTCACCCCTCCCTCACCTGTTCAGCCAGCCACGCCATTCGTATGGGACATGTCTCTCACCTGCACATGGTCTCCGTCCGCGGGCAGCACCAGCACCTGGGCCGTCTCTCCGTCTATCTCCAGCGTCCGCACGTCGAGCTCGGTCAGCAGCAGCTGGATTCGCTGCGGACTGTCCGCACCGCCGGTCGACTGCACAGTCTCCTCCTGTCCGCACAGCGAGAGGTCAGAGTCACTGGTCAGAGTCACTGGTCAGAGCCACTGGTCAGAGCCACTGGTCAGAGTCACTGGTCAGAGTCACTGGTCAGATTCACTGGTCAGTCACTGGTCAGAGTCACTGGTAAGAGTTACTGGTCAGAGTCACTGGTCAGAGTCACTGGTCAGAGTCACTGGTCAGAGTCACTGGTCAGAGTCACTGGTCAGAGTCACTGGTCAGAGTCACTGGTCAGAGTCACTGGTCAGAGTCACTGGTCAGAGTCACTGGTCAGAGTCACTGGTCAGAGTCACTGGTAAGATTCACTGGTCAGAGTCACTGGTCAGAGTCACTGGTCAGAGTCACTGGTCAGAGTCACTGGTCAGAGTCACTGGTCAGAGTCAGAGTCACTGGTCAGAGTCACTGGTCAGAGTCACTGGTCAGAGTCACTGGTCAGAGTCACTGGTCAGAGTCACTGGTCAGAGTCACTGGTCAGAGTCACTGGTCAGAGTCACTGGTCAGAGTCACTGGTCAGAGTCACTGGTCAGAGTCACTGGTCAGAGTCACTGGTCAGAGTCACTGGTCAGAGTCACTGGTCAGAGTCACTGGTCAGAGTCACTGGTCAGAGTCACTGGTCAGAGTCACTGGTCAGAGTCACTGGTCAGAGTCACTGGTCAGAGTCACTGGTCAGAGTCACTGGTCAGAGTCACTGGTCAGAGTCACTGGTCAGAGTCACTGGTCAGATTCACTGGTCAGAGTCACTGGTCAGAGTCACTGGTCAGAGTCACTGGTCAGAGTCACTGGTCAGAGTCACTGGTCAGAGTCATGGTCAGAGTCACGGCTTGGTCACATTGTAGCATTTACTCTCACGGTGTATATCTAGTACCAAGGGAACGCGCAAGACCGTATTACACACACATCCACGAGAATATCAATCAATGAAATCGCAAAAGGAATACACATATACCACCAATTCTCGATGACAAAACATCCTCAATCGTATTTGACCACATTTCGCCGTCAACTAAGCCCCATCGATAGCCATGCCTTTCTTATCTCCGCCTAGTCATCACTAAGCCAGCCGTGCGCTCGCGCTGCCGGTGAGCCTGCCACCACCACCCAGCCACCGACACCTCCCCCAGCTCATCATCAGCACCTCTGTCGGCTCCTCGTCGGGTAGCCAGCCGTGCTCGCGCTGCCGGTGAGCCTGCCACCACCACCCAGCCACCGACACCTCCCCCCAGCTCACCATCAGCGCCTCTGTCGGCTCCTCGTCGGGTAGCCAGCCGTGCTCGCGCTGCCGGTGAGCCTGCCACCACCACCCAGCCACCGACACGTCCTCCCCCCAGCTCACCATCAGCGCCTCTGTCGGCTCCTCGTCGGGTAGCCAGCCGTGCTCGCGCTGCCGGTGAGCCTGCCACCACCACCCAGCCACCGACACGTCCCCCCCCCCCCCCCCAGCTCACCATCAGCGCCTCTGTCGGCTCCTCGTCGGGTAGCCAGCCGTGCTCGCGCTGCCGGTGAGCCTGCCACCACCACCCAGCCACCGACACCTCCCCCAGCTCACCATCAGCGCCTCTGTCGGCTCCTCGTCGGGTAGCCAGCCGTGCTCGCGCTGCCGGTGAGCCTGCCACCACCACCCAGCCACCGACACCTCCCCCAGCTCACCATCAGCGCCTCTGTCGGCTCCTCGTCGGGTAGCCAGCCGTGCTCGCGCTGCCGGTGAGCCTGGTAGGTGCCGATTTGGCGGAACTTCCTATTGCACCCGTCACAGGCGATCACGCTTTGCAGGTGCACCATCTGATGCTTCCGCATCGTGGAGTACTCAGTGAAACTCTTCCCGCAGTCCTGAGGTGAAGCAGCAGATGTGAGATTTAGCTACGTTGACAGGATGGATTCGGTAACGCTCAACTACTTGGACATAACAATCGAAAAGCAAACTTACAAGGCAACGTAACGGGACAAGAACTAAACAAGAGCACGGAACATACAGTCACTAAAAGGGCATCATTTTCTATTCGTACTTTCATATGCTTCGCTTGGTAAACTATTATGAACAACCATCAACCTGATTGTAGGATGTTTGGGCCCCGACGGACGAGTCACTCACCGGATGTTTACACATGAACGGCTTCTCTCCTGTGTGCGTTCTCATGTGGTTTGTGACGTTCGTCCGGGAAGAGAACGACTTGTTACAGTTCGCGACGTCACATACATAAGGCCTCTCGCCTGAAAACGGACAGAGCACCTGTTATATTTAGACGGAACATCTTATATACCAACATGAGACACTGACGATGGGTTCCGCTTTCATTCCACACATCCACTTTAGCTGCATTCACATTCCAGTCTTTAAACATACCACGAGCTAACCGCTCAACAGAGGATAAGGCGAACAAAATGACAGATGATACAGTCTGAATGAATGAACATCTTCAACAAACGTGCACACGTACATACAGGCGTTCATAGCTGATACAAGACCCAGTGTTTACCTGTGTGGGTTCTCAAATGAACCTTCCGGATGTCGAGCGTTGAGAACCTCTTAAAGCAGCCGCGGAAGGTGCAGGCGTACGGCTTGTCACCTGGAAGAAGGTGATGATTAGAAAACTAAGATGGGAATAAATACATATCACGCAGCATTGTCTATGTCACAATCGAGCCAAAGCACTCGGCACAAGACAACAACGACTCCGAATGTTTCCTAGAATGGCCCTTAGCAGGCAGGGTTGGCAAATTTAAGCCAGGACCTGGTTTAAACTGGCTGGCATAAATTATTTTAAGCCACCATGGTTTAAACTAGTACACACCAAATAATAAAGCCACTTATGTTAAAGGGACATTGCCACCTCACAGGCCAATACGGAGTTTTTGGTGTGTATCGGTAGATTAAGCGTGTCAGATTTCACCTGCAAAATTTGGTTCCCGAAACATAAAAAAAACATTAGATAAAAAAAAAACATTTTCACCACTCATGCTTGCCAAGCATTTGTAAAATTGGAGTCGCCACATCACTATTTAGAATCACTTCTTTGCGGACTGTTATTTTCTTTTGAATGTTGCAAACTCAACATCACCATTCCGTCAGTGCACTTTAAAATTAAAAAGCGTATGCAGTTAATTATATTTTCAACAACCTTAGCCTCTTTCATAATAAAACAGCAAGAATGGCTATGGCTCGACTTTGGGACCGTAGGAGTTGTGACCTATACCTTATAACACAGAGACTTTTCAAGGTCAAGTCTCCGCGAATTCGTACGCTTCGGCTTTGGGCGGGCGCCAATACCACAGCCAAACTGGACGAGAGCGGCCATCATGAATCTAGTACCGAGCACAGCTGGGACCAATGTTTTGGAGTCAGAAAAAAAAATGCTTTGCCGATCCACTGCTTTAGGTGCTGCAGGAGTAAGTTTGAGCTTGAGCATACATAATTGCTTAAGTTGCTTTTTAGAAATCCTCCAGAGGTGGCAATATCCCTTTAACTTGCCGTAAAATGAAATAGGTACCATTTTTACATTTCTACATTGGGTAGGTAGTCAATTATTTACATTCAAAGATCAATCTTCACAGTTCAAATAATGTTAAGAATATTGCTCGCTTTACAACCGCCAATAATTTATTTGGACAGAAATCATCTTTAAAAATCTTAAAAATACATTCACAGGAAATTGTGTTCAGAGGCCATTCTTATAAAAACAAATCGAGCCGTGGCACGCTTTTTCCATAAATGAATGGCCTCAGGACTGGAAATTTGTTATGTTTGGGCAGTGTGTAAAATACCTGCATATTATTTGTTTTTTGCTGCTGCATTTCCAAGGCGCTGTTTCGACGTTAAACATCTCCCGCGCCGGGTCCTGAGGCAATTCTTATCCCCACAAAAAAATCGAGCCACGGCTTGATTTTTGTTTGTTTAATAAGAATGGCCTCTGGTCATCAGACTTAGTGGTGAGGCGGTCACGAGATCGGTTGGTGAGGCAGTGACACGAGTTACGCTCGGCTGGGATAAATACAGTCTTGTTTCGTTGTGAATGTTTATTGTTGATGCCCAAAAAATAAGGTTTACCTATTATAGTCTGTTTTTGTTTTTAAACTACGAATTTGACTCAAAGGTCTTGTTCCAAAATGCCACGAGATGTAGTTGGTACTATGTAGGGGAATTCCAGACAACAAACGTAATTTTGAATATCATGACATCTTGCAATGCCCTGCGCTGCAAATAAAGCGTGCAAATAGGTTTGGTGCTCTTTGAGTTAAAGGGACACTCCCACCTTAACATTAGCTTTGAGTTGAGATAGCCATGTTGTTGGATTTGCATTGAAATTAAGTAGGGTAGCAGTTAAAACAACCACTTAGGTCTAATCAAAAATAAATTCGAGCTTGGTCTTGACAATTGTAACGAATAAACCCCACGTGTATTTGAATAGGGGTCTAAAGCCGATGACGTCACCTGTCTTTACCAAATGGTGATGATAGTCGACTTGTTTTAAGGTTAGACTTGGAGATATTTGCGTGTTTCAAATGGTTTGGTAATTGGTTTGTTTTGTATTCAAAGCGCCAGAATTGTCTCGAAATAATTGTGCCATACTTTGGCAGCGTAAAGGATTTCTGTATAGCTCTCTAGAGCTCAATATGACGTAATCAACACAAATATTAAAACTTACCTTTTTATTAAATTGAGCACTGTTTGCGAGAAACAAATGTCAATCGTGTTCTGCAGCAATTACTTCATATTTTGCACCACAAGCGGCGTACATTTGACAACTTTTGGGAAGGTGAGAGTGTCCCTTTAAGTTCGTAGTTAAATGGAACAAACTATAGCATCGGCGTAGAAATCAGTGGAATTTTATCTACTTTAATTACATGTGTTGAGTGTCAACGACATATTCTGACCTCAGCGAGTCTTAAATTGGTGCTGAATTTAAGCCGGCTTTGATTAATTTAAGCCCGTTTAAACCAGCTTAAATTAATAAAGGCCACTGGCTGGCATAAATTCGATTTAAGCCGGCTTTTTCAACCTTGGCCCTAAGTGAGCTGTCAGTGGCCTCACCACCCTCCCACTTCTGCACACAACACTCAGCCATCCCTACACCCTCCTTGTCGTCCTACTGCGTCCCGGCCTGTCCTACTGCGTCCCGGCCCGTCCTACTGCGTCCCGGCCCGTCCTACTGCGTCCCGACCCGTCCTACTACGTCCCGGCCCGTCCTACTGCGTCCCGGCCCGTCCCACTGCGTCCGGGCCCGTCTTACTGCGTCCCGGCCCTTCCTACTGCGTCCCGGCCTGTCTGCCGCCCGTGACCCACCTGTGTGGGTGCGCGAGTGACGGCGCAGGTCGCTGGACGACTTGAAGGCCTTCTGGCAGCCGGGCGCGGCGCAGCTGTAGGGACGCTGGCCGGTGTGCGTGCGGCAGTGGGCCGACATGCTGTAGAAGCTGGTGAAGGTTCGGCCACAGCCGTCCCACTGGCACGCGTACGGCCGCACGCCCGAGTGTGCCATCTCGTGTGCCTGGGGGGGGGGGGGGGGGCACACCAGTCAGAGAACGGCTGACACAGAGTCAGGGGGGGGGGGGAACTCAAAGGGCACCACCAGAGGTCCCAGCAGAGCACCATTCTACCAGCTACCCAAAACACTTATTTATGTGCCCTTTGCTTAAGGCTGAACGATGAACGAATGACAACATGAACGGACGATGACATGATGCCACCGATGTAGATTCTCTGCCAAACATACCAGCTGGTAGTCTCGTCGTCCCCCCCCCCGTGTTCACCTTTAGTGAGTGGTAGGAGAGGAACGTTTTGCCGCAATCTGGGTACTCGCAGCCGAACGAGGTACGAGTCGCCTTCTTCTCCGCTCGCGGCTTAGACTGCGGCATCTTCAAGACGAAGGTGGCTGACGGCGGTTCGTCTTTGACCGCCGCTGTCGGGAGAAAGTTGGTATTCATGTACATTGTACAATGCAGGGAAGCAATGGGACTCGAAGTCGAAACACACATCACAGTGTCCTAGCATCAGGAAACTTGGGTGGAAAACGACACCTTGTAGATACTATTTTCCCACTCTTTTTCCCGAGTTTTACTATGCATTTTCCACTCCTTATTTGTAAATGTATTGGATAATTGGAACCCTGATACTGATATATGGATGTACTGATGAGACAGCCTGATGAGGGAAGGACAGACACCTAAGAATTGGCATAGTTGATAACTAATTCTGGTGAGCAGGTAGGTAATTGGGTATTGATAAAGCCTAGTACATATGTTTATGGGTTAAATTCACCACTCTTTATGCTGAATTTTAGCCAGAATTGTCCACCCCGCATCCCAGCTCCAAAGCAATCCTAGGATTCTGTGATGACGATGAGCTCTGACAGTTTTGAACAATGTGAATAAGATGCGTTTCAGAATGAAGCGATAGAGGATTCTTTAACTCGGCGCCGCTGTGGGTGAGAGAGCCTCCACCCATCTAACACTACAAAGGCTAATGGTGTCACCATGAGAAGACAGTCAATACAACTTGATGGAGAGTGACCAGAAGTTAGTCTCTCTCACTATACTTTTTTTGATAAATTTAGTCCAAATGTTTTGATGGGATGGATTTCCGAGATCAGGACCTAATTGCTTGTTGCGCGGGCCCTGACCCCACCATCCGATCGCGCAATTCCAGTCACCGGCAGAATTTAGTGGCGAAAGTTTAACGTCCTCTAACGACTGAGGCCGGTTCGCCCAGCTCGCTGGCTTCATCTGACCTTGAACGCGGCCGCTGCCACCGGCCGCAGGTCATCCCCGCCAGGAGCAACAGCGAGCGCCGAAGCGGCTCGAACCCACTCTGCCGGGCGAGTTGGATCGTGAGCCCAGCGCTCTCCCGACTGAGCTACACAGGCGGACTCAGACCCACTCTGCCGGGCGAGTTAGATCGTAAGCCCAGCGCTCTCCCGACTGAGCTACACGGGCGGACTCGGACCCACTCTGCCGGGCGAGTTAGATCGTGAGCCCAGCGCTCTCCCGACTGAGCTACACGGGCGGACTCGGACCCACTCTGCCGGGCGAGTTAGATCGTAAGCCCAGCGCTCTCCCGACTGAGCTACACGGGCGGACTCGGACCCACTCTGCCGGGCGAGTTAGATCGTAAGCCCAGCGCTCTCCCGACTGAGCTACACGGGCGGACTCGGATCCACTCTGCCGGGCGAGTTAGATCATAAGCCCAGCGCTCTCCCGACTGAGCTACACGGGCGGATTACTTGCCGAGTATTGTGTGTTAGTTAGTTCAGCGTTATATGTGATATATAACAATATTTATAATGCATTCCAACTAACAAAAATCGTATTAACTTGAAGTCTAAATGGATATAATTCGAAATTCTATGCATTTATATTTACATGTCATTCACATTGATATTGATGATGCACGTACACCTATGTATCCACTTTAAAAAAGATACCATTTTCCATCCATGTTTGTAAGTTTAGCCACAATGCTCGCCACCAGGGCTGCGGAGTCTGAGTCTGAGTCTGAGTCTGAGTCTGAGTCTGAGTTGGAGTCGGAGTCGGAATCGGAGTCGGTGATTTCGGCCGGAGTCGGAGTTTTGCCGACTTCGACTCCGGCTGTCAGTTATGGGCAGCGCATGGCCAAAGTATTTTTCAGGTGCATTTTAGTGAACCACCGGTGGCGATGACTAAAGAAATCATGCCCCTCCGACTTAGTTTGCTTCGATTTTCTTGCCAGTTAATGATTTTTAATCATGGTTTTTACATTTTTGTTTTATTTCAATAAAAAAACATCATTTTTTGAACAACAACAAAAATCCATTCAATTTCAAAACAATCAAATTCAAAATGAAATCAATCACGTCCATGGTGGGCGAAAAAGAATATAGGGTCTTTCGTCGGATGCAGATTCATAATGCCACCGCCAGAAATTTAGCACACGTGGCGCTGGAGGCCTTTTCTCCCCCTTTGGTTTTCCGCCGATATCACACGAACACGTGGGGACAACGACTTGCAACTTTGGGCATCTTTAAATGAATACCTAGGGGACATATGAGTACAATTTAGTGTCAATCCCATGTCAGGTCAGGTCACAGTGACGTCACAAAACCAACGATAGGATCAGGATTACACATCCCGCGGGTACAGCGAATACACGGGTCCTATTTGCTTCTACTTGATGCTTCAATTGATGTTGACCTTACGTGACGTGCCATAAAGTCAAAGTCAGGTCAGGTTAGGTGAGGTCAAAATAAAATATTCCGAGAAGTGCTTGCAAATAGTACCATCCTATTCGCTGGCTCACGGCCGTTCGAATGATACCCATGTTGGCCTGTTTCCTTGCAAGAATCCGGTAAGGTCAAATTCAGGTCAGGTCAAGTCAGGTCAAGGCCAGATGACCTCCTTGTAACCACAAGCTATAGTATCAAACTTATTTTAATCATCCCAAAGATAATAGGAAACGTTATGGCTATTCCGCGTCCATTGCTCTGGGCTGATACATCATGACCCTATAATTGGCTTTGTGACGTCACTGTGACCTGACCTGACATGGATATGACACCAAATGTTATCCAGATGTGCCCTAGGTATTCAATTAGGTGTACTCAAAAGTTTCACGTCGCTATCCCCATGCGTTCTGGTGATATTGCCGAAGAACCAAGGGGGGGGGGGGGGGGGGGAACTCCCCCAGCTGCTCGAAAGTGGCCGGAGGTCTAGCGGCTGCCGGGTTAAAGGGAAAATAGTTCACTTTAACATGGGGTTTTGAACTGAGATAGCATATTTGTAAAGCAGATAAAAAAACGGGTTGTGAACGAATTACCTCGCCACGCTAAGTAATTTCGACACAGGACCAGTGGGCCCCTTTTAGAAGAAGTTTCGGGCACCCGAAACTTGTTTCGGGTCCTCACAACGGTTGTTTACGTTACAAGCAGCCTGCGCACATATGCCTAGTCAGTCGTTATTGTGTGCAGACTTGTGCTTGATTCCGCTTCAGCGGAATCGATTCCGATTCCATACCAATCCAAATGGATCTGATTCCGAATCCGATTCCAAAATATATTTTTCTAGAAGAATCGATTCCGATTCCGATTCCAGGGCACCTAAAAAGCTTGATTCCGAATCCGATTCCACTGATTCCGATTTGAGTCCACTCTGCATCAAAATATGACTGATCATACATACGTATGGTAAAGATCACTCGAAGGGCACGAATAGCCATATCAAATATATTACACAGGCATATTTAAGATGGCTATTTTGATTGAAAAAAAACAAATAATTTCATGATTTAAAAAAAAAATGAACCATGCTTCAAAATCGCGACAGTTCAAAAATGTCAAACCATAACGAAAGGAAACAAACAATATAATATAGACATAGGTCTATTGGCTATAATTATGATGCATGCAGATATTGCAAGCTGCTGTTGTGACTTATGCAATATGATACACAGGGAAATCAATGTCTTGAAATATTTGAGGATATTATGGAATGTATGGTACAATAAACATAACATCGCCATAAGCAAAGATCAGTGCATGTCGTCTCCACCTAAATAAACATAATTACTGAGCATGTCTATTGACCTTTATTATGTAACACAATTTCACCTAACTATGCTTTAGCATGTTTAAAGACACGAATGTACCAATGGAAAACCTTAATTCATGGCCAAAGCAATTTTAGCGAAATTAAAACGGAATCGCTTGCACGTCGACATTGATCCCGATTCCACAATTTTATAAAAAAATGATTGATTCCATCCAGATGCGAACGGAATCGAATCCGATTCCAATTCCAGTCCAAACGGAATCGATTCCGGAATCGGATTCGATTCCACTGGAATCAAGCACAAGTCTGAATTTGTGTGCAATAGTTTCCATATCCAAGCTACCATATGCATGAGTGACCATGACATCATAATTGTCATGAAGTTTTTTAAGGCCATGAAGTAGAAAAGAGAAACATGCCCATTTTCGACGGATATCCATCTATCGTCCAAACAAATACCATATTTTTTTTTAGCTCCAAATACCCTGTATTGCCAAATTTCAAGACAACTTTCAAGGTGACCTATTCTGATTCCGATATTCCGACTATCACAAGAAATCAATTTGTAAAAATAAATATGGTTTAAAGTGGCGTGTAGCCTGCTCACAAAAGTTAAGCGTTGTCACATTCACTAACTAACATCACATTCAATTATTGCTTAATATTCATGTGGATGGTAGGGTTGTCACAAGACTTGACAAATTGTGAATTTCCAGCAATTATCAAATCGAAAGCTATGGTGAGACACTATCTATCCATTTCAATGAAGTATTATATTTTCCATTAAATGAGCTCCGATCTTGAAACATATTTTTTTCTTCTGTGGCTGGTTACTTCTTGTGCCTGTTGACAATAGCTTCAGCTAATTAAAGGTCGGAGTCGATTTCAGAGTCAGAGTCGGAGTCACCCTGAAAACCGATTGACTGCACAGCCCTGCTTGCCACAGTCACTGAAGACGCCCTATTACCTATGATAAATGGATAATCACCTTCTATGTTGTACTCTGAAGCAGTAAGTTCAACTGAACATTCTTCTAGATGTAGCTCTTCGATATTGCCAACATCAACAGTGGCTTCATCTATAAATCATTCATAATATTGTCATATTTATTTGAAAATTAATCAAGAGCATGAAAGCTGTGTTTGCCAGATAGTTTGAGTTTGAGAAGCCAGGCTAAGCAAGCCCATGACATTTTAACTGCAACTTGTCTCATCAGTTAAAGTATCAACAAACATGAAATTATTGCAATCTTCATGACTGTAGTCATGGTGCTATATGAGAAACTATTAATTTGTCAATTATCAACTTGGGTGCTGACATATGGAAGTTTAAAGAAACTCAATAGCTTACTGAAAAATACTACACACATTTGACTTTTGAGTCAAATGTATCTTTGATAAATACATTTCAACCATATATATCCTCCATACCTTTCACATGGTGTTGACCAAGGAGTTGTTCATGAGCTTTTAAACCTGTCCTTTCAGATTCATTAGGCCTCTGCATTGTGATCTGACAAAATACAAAAGGAAAAATGTCAGAAATAAATTGCAACACCTGGACAGGACCTGGACACCTGGACTGGACTGCATTGCTACCATTAAAGGAAATAGTTCACCTTCAACATTAGTTTTAAACTGAGATAGCAATTTTGTAGCCTGTGTTGGGAAACCCCTATCTGCAAGTTTTCTTGACTGAAAAGACTTTCTAGCCAAATATATTTGATTTTTTTTTGGCGAAGGAATGCGGTGCTGGCCAAAGAATGTTGTACTGGTTCTAGCCCGGGCAGAGGCTATACCATCAGCTTGCAGCTGGTGCTAGCAAGCAAACCGCCAGCCGCCGGTTGGCACATCTCCAATGTGAGTCTATCCTTACGTGACTACTTTTGAATCTGATTGGCTGAACCATTGTTTACATTCGCGTGAGCCGTGACGTCAGGACTCTGACTCCGAGAGTATGCAGATGGGTGCAAATTGACCATGCAGTCGTCACGCCCTTAAGCCCCAACAAACAAACAAACATATAGTTTTGATAAACAATACAAATGTATGGCCTTGTCCTGAATCGGCATGATATAAGGCCATATTTGACAATATACAAAACAAAATTATAACAAAAATATCAAATCATGTTTGGTAAAAAAATCCAAGGTGAACTATTTCCTTTAATTGATATGCCATAAGACAACATATGTGATTCCCTACATTATAATTACATTGCACAAGCAAATCACTAATGATAGTAGGTGGTGTAATTAGTGTGGTGATGAGTGACTATGACTTGTTACATAATTGTTTTGGCTTCAGCTTTTGCAGCTTAGGGCAAAACAATTGTAATCCCGGACACATCATAATGCCCAACTTTTCATGCTATTGGTGATGTAGTGTGTCAATATCATCTACATTGTGAATAGCATGAAGTCAGGTGTTAGGGCATTCCACCATTACAGTTGTCTACCCTAATTACTGAATGTCGTACTAGAGCTTGATAAATCAAAATAGGTTATGTGCATGGTTTGATTTATCATAATAATATCTATGAACAGGGATGTAGGAATGTCACCCAAAGTGGGGGGGGGGGGGCAGTGAAACTTTATCTTGTCTTGAGAGAAACCCAACCATCCTATGCATGATTTTGTTGCAGATTTGAGCTTGTATCGTCTTGGCAAACCTTTTACCATAAACAACTTCCTCACCAAGCAAAATGTAATATTTTAGCCCCAAAAATGGCCGAAAAGTGAGGGGTTCATGGCAATGCCCCGTCGTCCCCCCCGGCCCCCGTTTCTACGCCTATGTTGATGTCTACGAATATTTTCTAAACGTGCACGGTGCATAGGAATAAAATGCAAGCAAACTTTACCTGCCCACCTGTGATTCTATCAGCCGAACCACAGCTTCTAATTGTAATGGTTAAAAATAACTTGCATACGACCTATCCTATCCTATCCCTTTTCAGAGAAAGCAGTCGTACAGAACAAGATCACTTTACTAATACACAGTACCAGGGTGATAGAGGACCACAGTACAGTACACGCGACTCTTGCTTTAGCTGCCATTTACTGTTCAGTGACATCATTATATGCGGTCGTTAGCAAAAAACTGCGTGAGCATAGGTTTTAGGCCAATGAACTGTGAGAAATGGTATTATTACGTCACAAGTGCAAGCACATATGCTATTTGATTCAAAAGTGGCGCAAACTTACTCGCGGAAAATACATATGTGGCGACAACAAAAACCAAGCTGTCACGCCGTGGATTGCCGATTGCATTGCGGGCTTCGGGAGATTATTGTTGCTCGTAGTCTTTGTGTGTGTAAGTTGTAAGTGCTAGATTTGCTTTGTAGGTTGTTTTATGAGGAATTTCGTCTTATCTACACTAAATATATTGAATATGGAGATTTAACCTTTAATTAGGATGCTCATTCAGCTGCGTTCCTATGTTGATGCCAATGTCATGTTGTTTTTGCGACTGTGTCAGTATTATCTCAAACTGAAACATTAAGGTCTCTTTGATATAGGGTTAACAAACCATGATAGGTATTTAAGAAATTAGCAATTTTGACTGCCTTTTTTTCATTGCTTACCAGTAGATCAAGATGTTTACCAGTAGTAGATAGGATAAAGAGGCAAGGGAGCAGGGTGCTCGTTAGGGGCTGCCTCTTCTCATTCGGTTTGAGCATAGTCGGTCATAGCTTTCATAGTCTTTCATATTAAAATTTGAAGCATTTTGATGGGATGCATTGCCATTTGCCAGGATCATATCTGGGCTCTCAGATTGTGGGGAGGTCATGTTGTAGTGGGGTGAGCAGTTGCCTGGTGATTGACTGTAGCCTCTCAGGCTCCAATAACATTACAGTCAGGAAAACTATGGCCAAATTTATATTGTTGGAAAATGTTTTTTTTAGATTACTTCTATAAATGGAACACACTTTCCAAAAATGGGAATGCTGATGGCGTAAGTGTTCCTATTTATGGAAAATATCAGGAATCCCTAGCTTTGTAGAGGCGATAGAGCTTTTGGCATTGAATGTCTCAAAATGGTGAATTCTGCCATCACTAAACACAATACGCAGTCATGCCATCACTAAACACATGATGCTGAATAGCATATAGATGCTCTTGAATGGCAAATTTTCCCTAAATATTCTTAAATATATATTCCCCGAGTTTTTTTTAGATGTCTAGCAGATGTTGATGTTAACTAGCTAAAAAAGTGTGGCTTCGAGGGTCACTATGCAGTATGCAGAATCTGAATCTGCCAGGTAGAACTGGCCATTTCGAGACATTTAATGCCAAAATCTCTCATTTAATGCCAAAAGTGTGGCTTCGAGGGTCACTATGCAGTATGCAGAATCTGAATCTGCCAGGTAGAACTGGCCATTTTGAGACATTTAATGCCAAAATCTCTCATTTAATGCCAAAAGTGTGGCTTCGAGGGTCACTATGCAGTATGCAGAATCTGAATCTGCCAGGTAGAACTGGCCATTTCGAGACATTTAATGCCAAAATCTCGACAAAGCTAGGGATGCCCAATATTTTCCATAAATAGGTATGCTTATGTCATCAGCATTCCCATTTTTGGACAATGTGTTCTTAAATTTATAGAAGTAATTTCCAAAAATAGAAATTTGTCTGAATGTCTTGATATATAAAATCAGTGGGGGTATAAAACCTCAATAATTATTTAGCAATGCTGCTTGAATTAGCCCTGGCTCCACCATCTTGTGTGATTCCTTGTTATGGGCAGAATTTAAAAGCAAAAGTAAATTGTGTTGAAACATCCATGTACACTGCTCAGTGCTCAGTGCTCAGCCCTGCCAATTATCACTAGCATTAACAGACCTTAGTATCATACTGTCACTGGCTGCAGGCCATCCTATTCCAAGTCAGGGGGCAAATAGCAATAACTGATTGCTAAAGTGACTGAAATAGTGGGTCCTCCAGAGCTTCAGGAGCGGAGTAGTTCCAGGACGATGTTTTGGAATGTCTGGCAAAGTTCTGTGATCAAAATAATGTGCATTTATCATGCATTTACACCCCTGATTAATTTAATACAACACAACATTGGGTGGACATTGTTGTTTAATCTCTATGTTACTCAAACGTGTAATGTGCATTTTATTGAACTGAGCTCACATCATATGTTGCAGGTTTCCCTCTGCTGTCGCTGATATCCATAAGTAATGTACAAGTTCCGGGCTGCTCTGGTGGGGCACGCTGCGGATGTGCGGGCGGTGGCGGCCGGCATCTGTCCTCCAGACAGCATCATCACCTGCTCCCGGGACGAGACGGCTCGCATCTGGACACCCGACAGGTCAGACCGGGTCTCGCTGACACAGACCGGGTCTCGCTGACACAGACCGGGCCTCGTTGACACAGACCGGGCCTCGCTGACACAGACCGGGCCTCGTTGACACAGACCGGCCCTCGCTGACACAGACCGGGCCTCGCTGGCACAGACCGGGCCTCGTTGACAGGTCAGACCGGGCCTCGTTGACAGGTCAGATCGGGCCTCGTTGACACAGACCGGGTCTCGCTGACACAGACCGGGCCTCGTTGACAGGTCAGACCGGGCCCGCTGACACAGACCGGGCCTCGCTGACACAGACCGGGCCTCGCTGACAGGTCAGACCGGGCCTCGTTGACAGGTCAGACCGGGCCTCGTTGACAGGTCAGACCGGGCCTCGTTGACAGGTCAGACCGGGCCTCGTTGACAGGTCAGACCGGGCCTCGCTGACACAGACCGGTCCTCGCTGACACAGACCGGGCCTCGCTGACACAGACCGGGCCTCGTTGACAGGTCAGACCGGGCCTCACTGACAGGTCAGACTGGGCCTAGTTGACAGGTCAGACCGGGCCTCGTTGACAGGTCAGACCGGGCCTCGTTGACAGGTCAGACCGGGCCTCGTTGGCACAGACCGGGCCTCGCTGACAGGTCAGACCGGGCCTCGTTGACAGGTCAGACCGGGCCTCGTTGACCGGTCAGACCGAGCCTTGTTGACAGGTCAGACCGGGCCTCGTTGACAGATCAGACCGGGCCTCGTTGGCAGGTCAGACCGGGCCTCGCTGACACAGACCGGGCCTCGTTGACAGGTCAGACAGGGCCTCTTTGACAGGTCAGACCGGGCCTCGTTGACAGGTCAGACCGGGCTTCGTTGACAGGTCAGACCGGGCCTCGTTGACAGGTCAGACCGGGCCTCGTTGACACAGATCGGGCCTCGTTGACAGGTCAGACAGGGCCTCGTTGACAGGTCAGACCGGGCCTCGTTGACACAGACCGGGCCTCGCTGACACAGACCGGGCCTCGCTGACAGGTCAGACCGGACCTCGTTGACAGGTCAGACCGGGCCTCGTTGACAGGTCATACAGGGCCTCTTTGACAGGTCAGACCGGGCCTCGTTGACAGTTCAGACCGGGTATCGCTGACACAGACCGGGCCTCGTTGACAGGTCAGACCGGGCCTAGTTGACACAGACCGGGCCTCGCTGGCACAGACCGGGCCTCTTTGACAGGTCAGACAGGGCCTCGCTGACAGGTCAGACCGGGCCTCGTTGACAGGTCAGACCGGGCCTCGTTGACAGGTCAGACCGGGCCTCGCTGACACAGACCGGGCTTCTTTGACAGGTCAGACCGGGCCTCGTTGACAGGTCAGACCGGGCCTCGTTGACACAGACCGGGCCTCGCTGACACAGACCGGGCCTCGCTGACAGGTCAGACCGGACCTCGTTGACAGGTCAGACCGGGCCTCGTTGACAGGTCATACAGGGCCTCTTGACAGGTCAGACCGGGCCTCGTTGACAGTTCAGACCGGGTATCGCTGACACAGACCGGGCCTCGTTGACAGGTCAGACCGGGCCTAGTTGACACAGACCGGGCCTCGCTGGCACAGACCGGGCCTCTTTGACAGGTCAGACCGGGCCTCGCTGACACAGACCGGTCCTCGCTGAAACAGATCGTGTCCATTCGATCGTGGGCGACGGGAAACTGATGATCTTAGTATTACCTTGCTGACAGTGTGTTCCCAAGCTATGTGAATGTGTGTGTTGTACCTTCACTTAATCAGTTTTTTTCCTTTAATTGACTTGTTTTGTATACGCCCACCAGTAACGTGACACATTGTTTGTCCTGCCTCTCTCTCCCTTTCTGTGCATTTGACCTCGTCAATGGGCCGTGCATTGTCAGCGCTTGTGATCACGTGCTCCGTCTTCCTGCTCACCACTGCCTGCGTCTGACCTGAGCCCGTCTCCTGCACAGTGTCGGCATCGGCTTCACGACCACACAGACACTACGTGGCCACACCCGATACGTGGTGTCCACGTGCGTGATGCCACCCGGAGACGAGTTTCCAGACGGCCTGATCCTGACGGGCAGCAACGACGGCAACATCCACGTGTACTCGCACAAGAGCAGCGAGCCGCTCTTCAAGCTGACCGGCCACACGGGCACCGGTAAGTGGTGGTGAGGCGTTCCCGCGTCTCTTCACTGCGGAATGGCGTGGATCGCGGGGTTTCCGCAGTTTGTTGGTCCGGGAAGGAACAGATTACAGTGATGTGTATCAGAGTTTGTGAGATCTTCGTGGACGATTGCGATCGCGGCGACTGACGTCCTGTGCCTCTTGCCAACACTGGGTGTGTTACTGACAGTGTTGCTGACATCACTTGACTACTTTGCCGCGACCACCTCACTACATTCAGCTGAAGGATATCGGCCGCCCTGTGACGGGTACGGTCTCCAATACACGACTTCTCTAACAGTCCATTCTCCCGCACATGGTCGGCTTATGATACAGCCCCACCCGTGTTTTCCCATCAACCATGTGACCACTCAACTAACAATCTCCTCTCCCCCCCCCCTCTCCTTTGACGGCACAGTGGCGGCGCTGGCGGCCGGCAAGTTCGGCACCATCGTGAGCGGCTCGTGGGACTGCAGCGCGCGCGTCTGGCTCGGTCAGAAGTGCGTGCTGACGCTCAGCGGACACTCGGCCGCCGTGTGGGCCGTGGCCATCCTGCCCGGCTCCGGACTGGTCATCACGGGCTCCGCAGACAAGACCATCCTCGCCTGGAAGACGGGCAAAGTCATACAGAAGTTCACCGGTGGGTGGCGTGGGTCGTGGGCGAAAGTTGGGTGGGAGTTTGTGTGGCGATGACCAGGTGTTGTACCTATTTGCTTATTACATATTCAAGTATTTGTTAATGGTAGATATTTTGACCGTCTTACGTATGGAGTTAGGAAGTAGACGACACCATTTTTATTTTCGTTGCCTTAAAAATGTATGAGTTCAGGAATGCAGTATGCATGTGTGACGGGCATCATATCAATAGCTTGGCCTAACCATAGTGCATGTCCTCTGTCGCTGTCCCCAGGCCACGAGGACTGTGTGCGCGGCCTGGCGCTCCTCTCGGAGGAAGAGTTCCTCTCGTGCGGTAACGATGCCACCATCCGACGCTGGAACACCAACGGCACCTGCCTGCAGACACTGTACGGCCACTCCAACTTCGTCTACAGGTCAGACGCGCGAACAGAATGTCTCTGGTGGGGGAGCTGTCTTGTCAGCAATCTGAAATGAATGTCTCTGGTGGGGGAGCTGTCTAGTCAGCGATCTGAACAGAATGTCTCTGGTGGGGGAGCTGTCTTGTCAGCGATCTGAACAGAATGTCTCTGGTGGGGAGCTGTCTTGTCAGCGATCTGAACAGGATGTCTCTGGTGGGGGAGCTGTCTAGTCAGCGATCTGAACAGAATGTCTCTGGTGGGGGAGCTGTCTAGTCAGCGATCTGGGGCTAAGCTATATAGTGTTGACGGTGAAATCGAAGAGCCCCATACACAAAGTTGAGATATTTTGCTATGGTAGATAACGTATGCAGCGGATATTCTTCTGAGCCAATGTGCTTGGTCTCGTACCGTTACGGTGAACGTATTATCCGTCGTCGAAAAGTGTGGCTGTTGTGTGACTTCCTGTGTGTCTTGTTGTGTTCCTATGTGTCCTGTTGTGTTCCTATTTGTCCTGTTTTGTGACTTCCTATGTGTATCTGTCAGTGTGGCTGTTGTGTGACTTCCTGTGTGTATCCGGCAGTGTGGCTGTTGTGTGACTTCCTGTGTGTATCCGGCAGTGTGGCTGTTGTGTGACTTCCTGTGTGTATCCGGCAGTGTGGCTGCTGTGTGACTTCCTGTGTGTATCCGGCAGTGTGGCTGTTGTGTGACTTCCTATGTGTATCTGTCAGTGTGGCTGTTGTGTGACTTCCTGTGTGTATCCGGCAGTGTGGCTGTTGTGTGACTTCCTGTGTGTATCCGGCAGTGTGGCTGTTGTGTGACTTCCTGTGTGTATCTGGCAGTGTGGCTGTTGTGTGACTTCCTGTGTGTATCCGGCAGTGTGGCTGTTGTGTGACTTCCTGTGTGTATCCGGCATTGTGGCTGTTTTGTGACTTCCCGTGTGTATATGTAAGTGTGGCTGTTGTGTGACTTCCCGTGTGTATCCGTTAGTGTGACTGTTGTGTGACTTCCTGTGTGTATCCATCAGTGTGGCTGTTGTGTGACTTCCTGTGTGTATCCGGCAGTGTGACTGTTGTGTGATTTCCTGTGTGTATCCGGCAGTGTGGCTGTTGTGTGACTTCCCGTGTGTATATGTAAGTGTGGCTGTTGTGTGACTTCCCGTGTGTATCCGTTAGTGTGACTGTTGTGTGACTTCCTGTGTGTATCCATCAGTGTGGCTGTTGTGTGACTTCCTGTGTGTATCCGGCAGTGTGGCTGTTGTGTGACTTCCTGTGTGTATCCGGCATTGTGGCTGTTTTGTGACTTCCCGTGTGTATATGTAAGTGTGGCTGTTGTGTGATTTCCTGTGTGTATCCGGCAGTGTGGCTGTTGTGTGACTTCCCGTGTGTATATGTAAGTGTGGCTGTTGTGTGACTTCCCGTGTGTATCCGTTAGTGTGACTGTTGTGTGACTTCCTGTGTGTATCCATCAGTGTGGCTGTTGTGTGACTTCCTGTGTGTATCCGGCAGTGTGGCTGTTGTGTGACTTCCTGTGTGTATCCGGCAGTGTGGCTGTTGTGTGACTTCCTGTGTGTATCCGGCAGTGTGGCTGTTGTGTGACTTCCTGTGTGTATCCGGCAGTGTGGCTGTTGTGTGACTTCCTGTGTGTATCCGGCATTGTGGCTGTTTTGTGACTTCCCGTGTGTATATGTAAGTGTGGCTGTTGTGTGATTTCCTGTGTGTATCCGGCAGTGTGGCTGTTGTGTGACTTCCCGTGTGTATATGTAAGTGTGGCTGTTGTGTGACTTCCCGTGTGTATCCGTTAGTGTGACTGTTGTGTGACTTCCTGTGTGTATCCGGCAGTGTGACTGTTGTGTGACTTCCTGTGTGTATCTGGCAGTGTGGCTGTTGTGTGACTTCCTGTGTGTACCCGGCAGTGTGGCTGTTGTGTGACTTCCTGTGTGTATCCGGCAGTGTGGCTGTTGTGTGACTTCCTGTGTGTATCAGGCAGTGTGGCTGTTGTGTGACTTCCCGTGTGTATCCGGCAGTGTGGCTGTTGTGTGACTTCCCGTGTGTATATGTAAGTGTGGCTGTTGTGTGACTTCCTGTGTGTATCCGGCAGTGTGGCTGTTGTGTGACTTCCCGTGTGTATATGTAAGTGTGGCTGTTGTGTGACTTCCTGTGTGTATCCGGCAGTGTGGCTGTTGTGTGACTTCCCGTGTGTATATGTAAGTGTGGTTGTTGTGTGACTTCCTGTGTGTATCCGGCAGTGTGGCTGTTGTGTGACTTCCTGTGTGTATATGTAAGTGTGGCTGTTGTGTGACTTCCTGTGTGTATCCGGCAGTGTGGCTGTTGTGTGACTTCCCGTGTGTATATGTAAGTGTGGCTGTTGTGTGACTTCCTGTGTGTATCCGGCAGTGTGGCTGTTGTGTGGCTGTTGTGTGACTTCCTGTGTGTATCCGGCAGTGTGACTGTTGTGTGACTTCCTGTGTGTATCCGGCAGTGTGGCTGTTGTGTGACTTCCCGTGTGTATCCGGCAGTGTGGCTGTTGTGTGACTTCCCGTGTGTATCCGTCAGTGTGGCTGTTGTGTGACTTCCTGTGTGTATCCAGCAGTGTGGCTGTTGTGGGACTTCCTGTGTGTATCCGTCAGTGTGGCTGTTGTGTGACTTCCTGTGTGTATCCGGCAGTGTGGCTGTTGTGTGACTTCCCGTGTGTATATGTAAGTGTGGCTGTTGTGTGACTTCCCATGTGTATCCGTCAGTGTGACTGTTGTGTGACTTCCTGTGTGTATCCGTCAGTGTGGCTGTTGTGTGACTTCCTGTGTGTATCCGGCAGTGTGGCTGTTGTGTGACTTCCTGTGTGTATCCGGCAGTGTGGCTGTTGTGTGACTTCCTGTGTGTATATGTAAGTGTGGCTGTTGTGTGACTTCTTGTGTGTACCCGGCAGTGTGGCTGTTGTGTGACTTCCTGCGTGTATCCGGCAGTGTGGCTGTTGTGTGACTTCCTGTGTGTATCAGGCAGTGTGGCTGTTGTGTGACTTCCCGTGTGTATCCGGCAGTGTGGCTGTTGTGTGACTTCCCGTGTGTATATGTAAGTGTGGCTGTTGTGTGACTTCCTGTGTGTATCCGGCAGTGTGGCTGTTGTGTGGCTGTTGTGTGACTTCCTGTGTGTATCCGGCATTGTGGCTGTTGTGTGACTTCCTGTGTGTATATGTAAGTGTGGCTGTTGTGTGACTTCCCGTGTGTATCCGGCAGTGTGGCTGTTGTGTGACTTCCCGTGTGTATATGTAAGTGTGGCTGTTGTGTGACTTCCTGTGTGTATCCGGCAGTGTGGCTGTTGTGTGGCTGTTGTGTGACTTCCTGTGTGTATCCGGCAGTGTGACTGTTGTGTGACTTCCTGTGTGTATCCGGCAGTGTGGCTGTTGTGTGACTTCCTGTGTGTATCCGGCAGTGTGACTGTTGTGTGACTTCCTGTGTGTATCCGGCAGTGTGGCTGTTGTGTGACTTCCTGTGTGTATCTGGCAGTGTGGCTGTTGTGTGACTTCCTGTGTGTATCCGGCAGTGCGACTGTTGTGTGACTTCCTGTGTGTATCCGTCAGTGTGGCTGTTGTGTGACTTCCTGTGTGTATCTGGCAGTGTGGCTGTTGTGTGACTTCCTGTGTGTATCCGGCAGTGTGACTGTTGTGTGACTTCCTGTGTGTATCTGGCAGTGTGACTGTTGTGTGACTTCCTGCGTGTATCCGGCAGTGTGACTGTTGTGTGACTTCCTGTGTGTATCCGGCAGTGTGACTGTTGTGTGACTTCCTGTGTGTATCCGGCAGTGTGGCTGTTGTGTGACTTCTTGTGTGTATCCGGCAGTGTGGCTGTTGTGTGACTTCCCGTGTGTATATGTAAGTGTGGCTGTTGTGTGACTTCCTGTGTGTATCCGGCAGTGTGACTGTTGTGTGACTTCCTGTGTGTATCTGGCAGTGTGACTGTTGTGTGACTTCCTGTGTGTATCCGGCAGTGTGACTGTTGTGTGACTTCCTGTGTGTATCCGGCAGTGTGACTGTTGTGTGACTTCCTGTGTGTATCCGGCAGTGTGGCTGTTGTGTGACTTCCTGTGTGTATCCGGCAGTGTGACTGTTGTGTGACTTCCTGTGTGTATCCGGCAGTGTGGCTGTGCTGCCGAACGGCGTGGACCTGGTCTCCGCCGGGGAGGACCGCACAGTCCGTGTGTGGCGCGGCGGCGAGCTGGCGCAGACCATCAACCTGCCGGCGCAGTCCGTCTGGGCGGTTACCTGTCTACAGAACGGGGACATCGCGGCCGGTACCAGGTCAGTCACGAGGGGAAGGCGGAGCGGTAAATAGGACAACATCGCGGCCGGCACCAGGTCAGTCACCAGGGAAGGCGGAGCGGTAAATAGGACACAACATCGCGGCCGGTACCAGGTCAGTCACGAGGGGAAGGCGGAGCGGTACATAGGACACAACATCGCGGCCGGTACCAGGCCAGTCACGAGGGGAAGGCGGAGCGGTAAATAGGACAACATCGCGGCCGACACCAGGTCAGTCACCAGGGAAGGCGGAGCGGTAAATAGGACACAACATCGCGGCCGGTACCAGGTCAGTTACCAGGGGAAGGCGGAGCGGTAAATAGGACACAACATCGCGGCCGACACCAGGTCAGTTACCAGGGGAAGGCGGAGTGGTAAATAGGACACAACATCGCGGCCGGCACCAGGTCAGTCACGAGGGGAAGGCGGAGCGGTAAATAGGACACAACATCGCGGCCGGCACCAGGTCAGTCACGAGGGGAAGGCGGAGCGGGAAAGAGGACACAACATCGCGGCCAGCACCAGGTCAGTTACCAGGGGAAGGCGGAGCGGTAAATAGGACACAACATCGCGGCCGGCACCAGGTCAGTTACCAGGGGAAGGCCGAGCGGTAAATAGGACACAACATCGCGGCCGACACCAGGTCAGTTACCAGGGGAAGGCGGAGCGGTAAATCGGACACAACATCGCGGCCGGCACCAGGTCAGTTACCAGGGGAAGGCGGAGCGGTAAATAGGACACAACATCGCGGCCGGCACCAGGTCAGTTACCAGGGGAAGGCGGAGCGGTAAATAGGACACAACATCGCGGCCGGTACCAGGTCAGTTACCAGGGGAAGGCGGAGCGGTAAATAGGACACAACATCGCGTCCGACACCAGGTCAGTTACCAGGGGAAGGCGGAGTGGTAAATAGGACACAACATCGCGGCCGGCACCAGGTCAGTCACGAGGGGAAGGCGGAGCGGTAAATAGGACACAACATCGCGGCCGGCACCAGGTCAGTTACGAGGGGAAGGCGGAGCGGTAAATAGGACACAACTACCGGCCATCAGCGCACGGAAGGAGCACGGGGTCCGCCTTCTCCTAACTGATGCATGTTAGTCTCATGTAAAGGTTGTTGTATATTGTTCTGACCCTTCCTCTGTCACTCCTTATATAGCCATGTAGCCAGTTGACTATCGTCTAGCCATTTCGTGTCGATCATGCACTGTCGACCTGCCACGAGACGTTTCTGACTAACCATCGTGTCACCTGTCAGGGACGTGTGACGGACCATTCTATGTGTGGACGTGTGACCATTCTATGTCCATGTCGCAGTGACGGCGTGTGCCGCGTGTTCAGCGCGGCGCCGGAGCGGCAGGCGCCGGCCGACCTGCAGGAGGTGTACGATCTGGAGGTGGCCGGCACCCAGCTCAGCAAGGCCGACCTCGGCGGCTACAAGGTACGGTGGAGTGGGCCGGACCGGGGAAGACTGGGCGGCATATCGCTTCACAGTGGGTGGTGCTGCCAACAATTTCTGGTGTTGACCACTCTGTCGTAAAAGCGCGATCGATAAGGGAACAGTGCGTTCCGGAAATGTTATACAATTTGCATTTAGTGCTGAAGTGACTTGTTATATAGCCCTACTTCCAAATTCACCGTTGCGAACTTCTTACCGGCGCTGTTTCTATTTAAAATGGAACAGTTCGGCGGTTGGATCTGAGTCAAGTCCCGCAACCGTCCTACCGGTCCCCGTGCCAAGCCTATTGCGTTCCACATAGAGCAATATACCTGCCATGTCGCCAGGTGGCGGACCTGCCCGGGAAGGAGGTCCTGCTGGCGCCGGGTCGCCGGGACGGTCAGACGGTGATGGTGCGGGACGGGACCGACGTCACCTGCCACTCGTGGTCGGCCGCCGACCAGCTCTGGAAGAAGGTCGGAGACGTGGTGGGCGCCTCGGGAGGAACCACAGAGACGTCCGGCAAGGTGCTCTATGACGGCAAGGTGAGGACGGAGCGGTGGACGGCAATGCTGTCTGGTAGGAGGCGATGATAGGAGACGTCCGGCAAGGTGCTCTATGACGGCAAGGTGAGGACGGAGCGGTGGACGGCAATCAGCAGCTGTCTGGTAGGAGGCGATGATAGGAGACGTCCGGCAAGGTGCTCTATGACGGCAAGGTGAGGACGGAGCGGTGGACGGCAATGCTGTCTGGTAGGAGGCGATGATAGGAGACGTCCGGCAAGGTGCTCTATGACGGCAAGGTGAGGACGGAGCTGTGGACGGCAATCAGCAGCTGTCTGGTAGGAGGCGATGATAGGAGACGTCCGGCAAGGTGCTCTATGACGGCAAGGTGAGGACGGAGCGGTGGACGGCAATGCTGTCTGGTAGGAGGCGATGATAGGAGACGTCCGGCAAGGTGCTCTATGACGGCAAGGTGAGGACGGAGCGGTGGACGGCAATCAGCAGCTGTCTGGAAGGAGGCGATGATAGGAGACGTCCGGCAAGGTGCTCTATGACGGCAAGGTGAGGACGGAGCGGTGGACGGCAATGCTGTCTGGTAGGAGGCGATGATAGGAGACGTCCGGCAAGGTGCTCTATGACGGCAAGGTGAGGACGGAGCGGTGGACGGCAATCAGCAGCTGTCTGGTAGGAGGCGATGATAGGAGACGTCCGGCAAGGTGCTCTATGACGGCAAGGTGAGGACGGAGCTGTGGACGGCAATGCTGTCTGGTAGGAGGCGATGATAGGAGACGTCCGGCAAGGTGCTCCGTGACGGCAAGGTGAGGACGGAGCGGTGGACGGCAATCATCATCTGTCTGGTAGGAGGCGATGATAGGAGACGTCCGGCAAGGTGCTCTATGACGGCAAGGTGAGGACGGAGCGGTGGACGGCAATGCTGTCTGGTAGGAGGCGATGATAGGAGACGTCCGGCAAGGTGCTCTATGACGGCAAGGTGAGGACGGAGCGGTGGACGGGAATGCTGACTGGTAGGAGGCGATGATAGGAGACGTCCGGCAAGGTGCTCTATGACGGCAAGGTGAGGACGGAGCTGTGGACGGCAATCAGCAGCTGTCTGGAAGGAGGCGATGATAGGAGACGTCCGGCAAGGTGCTCTATGACGGCAAGGTGAGGACGGAGCGGTGGACGGCAATGCTGACTGGTAGGAGGCGATGATAGGAGACGTCCGGCAAGGTGCTCCGTGACGGCAAGGTGAGGACGGAGCGGTGGACGGCAATCAGCAGCTGTCTGGTAGGAGGCGATGATAGGAGACGTCCGGCAAGGTGCTCTATGACGGCAAGGTGAGGACGGAGCGGTGGACGGCAATCAGCAGCTGTCTGGTAGGAGGCGATGATAGGAGACGTCCGGCAAGGTGCTCTATGACGGCAAGGTGAGGACGGAGCGGTGGACGGCAATGCTGTCTGGTAGGAGGCGATGATAGGAGACGTCCGGCAAGGTGCTCTATGACGGCAAGGTGAGGACGGAGCGGTGGACGGCAATGCTGTCTGGTAGGAGGCGATGATAGGAGACGTCCGGCAAGGTGCTCTATGACGGCAAGGTGAGGACGGAGCGGTGGACGGCAATGCTGTCTGGTAGGAGGCGATGATAGGAGACGTCCGGCAAGGTGCTCTATGACGGCAAGGTGAGGACGGAGCGGTGGACGGCAATGCTGTCTGGTAGGAGGCGATGATAGGAGACGTCCGGCAAGGTGCTCTATGACGGCAAGGTGAGGACGGAGCGGTGGACGGCAATCAGCAGCTGTCTGGTAGGAGGCGATGATAGGAGACGTCCGGCAAGGTGCTCTATGACGGCAAGGTGAGGACGGAGCGGTGGACGGCAATGCTGTCTGGTAGGAGGCGATGATAGGAGACGTCCGGCAAGGTGCTCTATGACGGCAAGGTGAGGACGGAGCGGTGGACGGCAATGCTGTCTGGTAGGAGGCGATGATATGAGACGTCCGGCAAGGTGCTCTATGACGGCAAGGTGAGGACGGAGCGGTGGACGGCAATGCTGTCTGGTAGGAGGCGATGATAGGAGACGTCCGGCAAGGTGCTCTATGACGGCAAGGTGAGGACGGAGCGGTGGACGGCAATGCTGTCTGGTAGGAGGCGATGATAGGAGACGTCCGGCAAGGTGCTCTATGACGGCAAGGTGAGGACGGAGCGGTGGACGGGAATGCTGACTGGTAGGAGGCGATGATAGGAGACGTCCGGCAAGGTGCTCTATGACGGCAAGGTGAGGACGGAGCGGTGGACGGCAATGCTGTCTGGTAGGAGGCGATGATAGGAGACGTCCGGCAAGGTGCTCTATGACGGCAAGGTGAGGACGGAGCGGTGGACGGGAATGCTGACTGGTAGGAGGCGATGATAGGAGACGTCCGGCAAGGTGCTCTATGACGGCAAGGTGAGGACGGAGCTGTGGACGGCAATCAGCAGCTGTCTGGAAGGAGGCGATGATAGGAGACGTCCGGCAAGGTGCTCTATGACGGCAAGGTGAGGACGGAGCGGTGGACAGCAATGCTGTCTGGTAGGAGGCGATGATAGGAGACGTCCGGCAAGGTGCTCTATGACGGCAAGGTGAGGACGGAGCGGTGGACGGCAATGCTGTCTGGTAGGAGGCGATGATAGGAGACGTCCGGCAAGGTGCTCTATGACGGCAAGGTGAGGACGGAGCGGTGGACGGCAATCAGCAGCTGTCTGGAAGGAGGCGATGATAGGAGACGTCCGGCAAGGTGCTCTATGACGGCAAGGTGAGGACGGAGCGGTGGACGGCAATCAGCAGCTGTCTGGAAGGAGGCGATGATAGGAGACGTCCGGCAAGGTGCTCTATGACGGCAAGGTGAGGACGGAGCGGTGGACGGCAATCAGCAGCTGTCTGGTAGGAGGCGATGATAGGAGACGTCCGGCAAGGTGCTCTATGACGGCAAGGTGAGGACGGAGCGGTGGACGGCAATGCTGTCTGGTAGGAGGCGATGATAGGAGACGTCCGGCAAGGTGCTCTATGACGGCAAGGTGAGGACGGAGCGGTGGACGGCAATCAGCAGCTGTCTGGTAGGAGGCGATGATAGGAGACGTCCGGCAAGGTGCTCTATGACGGCAAGGTGAGGACGGAGCGGTGGACGGCAATGCTGTCTGGTAGGAGGCGATGATAGGAGACGTCCGGCAAGGTGCTCTATGACGGCAAGGTGAGGACGGAGCGGTGGACGGCAATGCTGTCTGGTAGGAGGCGATGATAGGAGACGTCCGGCAAGGTGCTCTATGACGGCAAGGTGAGGACGGAGCGGTGGACGGGAATGCTGACTGGTAGGAGGCGATGATAGGAGACGTCCGGCAAGGTGCTCTATGACGGCAAGGTGAGGACGGAGCGGTGGACGGCAATGCTGTCTGGTAGGAGGCGATGATAGGAGACGTCCGGCAAGGTGCTCTATGACGGCAAGGTGAGGACGGAGCGGTGGACGGCAATGCTGTCTGGTAGGAGGCGATGATAGGAGACGTCCGGCAAGGTGCTCCGTGACGGCAAGGTGAGGACGGAGCGGTGGACGGGAATCAGCAGCTGTCTGGTAGGAGGCGATGATAGGAGACGTCCGGCAAGGTGCTCCGTGACGGCAAGGTGAGGACGGAGCGGTGGACGGGAATCAGCAGCTGTCTGGTAGGAGGCGATGATAGGAGACGTCCGGCAAGGTGCTCCGTGACGGCAAGGTGAGGACGGAGCGGTGGACGGGAATCAGCAGCTGTCTGGTAGGAGGCGATGATAGGAGACGTCCGGCAAGGTGCTCCGTGACGGCAAGGTGAGGACGGAGCGGTGGACGGCAATGCTGTCTGGTAGGAGGCGATGATAGGAGACGTCCGGCAAGGTGCTCTATGACGGCAAGGTGAGGACGGAGCGGTGGACGGCAATGCTGTCTGGTAGGAGGCGATGATAGGAGACGTCCGGCAAGGTGCTCTATGACGGCAAGGTGAGGACGGAGCGGTGGACGGCAATCAGCAGCTGTCTGGAAGGAGGCGATGATAGGAGACGTCCGGCAAGGTGCTCTATGACGGCAAGGTGAGGACGGAGCGGTGGACGGCAATGCTGTCTGGTAGGAGGCGATGATAGGAGACGTCCGGCAAGGTGCTCTATGACGGCAAGGTGAGGACGGAGCGGTGGACGGCAATCAGCAGCTGTCTGGAAGGAGGCGATGATAGGAGACGTCCGGCAAGGTGCTCTATGACGGCAAGGTGAGGACGGAGCGGTGGACGGCAATCAGCAGCTGTCTGGTAGGAGGCGATGATAGGAGACGTCCGGCAAGGTGCTCTATGACGGCAAGGTGAGGACGGAGCGGTGGACGGCAATCAGCAGCTGTCTGGTAGGAGGCGATGATAGGAGACGTCCGGCAAGGTGCTCTATGACGGCAAGGTGAGGACGGAGCGGTGGACGGCAATCAGCAGCTGTCTGGTAGGAGGCGATGATAGGAGACGTCCGGCAAGGTGCTCTATGACGGCAAGGTGAGGACGGAGCGGTGGACGGCAATCAGCAGCTGTCTGGTAGGAGGCGATGATAGGAGACGTCCGGCAAGGTGCTCTATGACGGCAAGGTGAGGACGGAGCGGTGGACGGGAATGCTGACTGGTAGGAGGCGATGATAGGAGACGTCCGGCAAGGTGCTCTATGACGGCAAGGTGAGGACGGAGCGGTGGACGGCAATGCTGGCTGGTAGGAGGCGATCACTGAGACATTTGCTCTGAGGAAAAGTGTATAAGTAGATAATCTGTATAGTTTTGCATAGCATTATCTAAAATATGTTTCTAATATACGATGAGAGGCGGCGGGTATGACTTATGTTAGGGAAGGTGTATTTTTATTTACAAAAGAAATTCTGAGGAAGACTGTTCTGGTCTTTTCCCGTGATTTACCATTAGCGAAATATGACGTATGGCACAGCGTTGTATTATGACTCCCGTGTGCTGGCCATCACTGATCCCCGCCTCTGCGTTATTTCCAGGAGTACGACTACGTGTTCTCGGTGGACATTCAGGAGGGTGCGCCGCCGCTGAAGCTGCCCTACAACACGTCCGAGGACCCGTGGCAGGCGGCGCAGCGCTTCATCGGCAAGCACGAGCTCAGCCAGGAGTTCCTGGACACGGTGGCCAACTTCATCATCAAGAACAGCGGCGGCGCGGGGGTCACGGCCAAGCCGGCCGCGCCGTCTTCAGAGTATTATGATCCGTTTACCGGTTAGTGAGGATGGGACGCGGATATCAGCTGTTTGGAGAGTGGGGGTCACGTCACTTGGTAACACTGAATCTGATGCTGTCTTAATTTGCCAGAGGATCCTCTTGTTTGGCTGCAGGATGGCGAAGTGATGATACAAGGAGTCGGTGTCTCACAATTTAATTTTTGCTTGGGTGTCAGAGTGGAAAATTTTAGCCAAAAAAGACCATGAGAGTGGAAAATTATGTAGAAAATGGTACAAATTTGATTTCTCTTTTGAATGTGAAAAGAGGTAGTTTTCGCTGAAATAATGCATTTTTAGTCGATAGTTATGTCTGAATCAATATCACAATTCATAATTTGGGAGTGGTAAATTCACTCCTAAAATGGGAGTGAGAGTGGAAAATTATTAACATTTGGGTGCCATTTCCCACCCAAATCTACAAATTTTGGGATACTAACAGGACACTAGATTGTTGAGTCTTATGCAAAATTCATCCTAAAATGCATCTTACAGTGATCATTACATACATACTCGAACCAAATATCGCCTGCTCCCCGCGTACATACTCTAACCAATCGCCTGTTCCCCGCGTGCCATACCTACTCTAACCAATCGCCTGCTCCCCGCGTGTCATACATACTCTAACCAATCGCCTGCTCCCCGCGTGTCATACATACTCTAACCAATCGCCTGCTCCCCGCGTGTCATACATACTCTAACCAATCGCCTGCTCCCCGCGTGTCATACATACTCTAACCAATCGCCTGCTCCCGCGTGGCATACATACTCTAACCAATCGCCTGCTCCCCGCGTGTCATACATACTCTAACCAATCGCCTGCTCCCCGCGTGTCATACATACTCTAACCAATCGCCTGCTCCCCGCGTGTCATACATACTCTAACCAATCGCCTGTTCCCCGCGTGTCATACATACTCTAACCAATCGCCTGCTCCCCGCGTGTCATACCTACTCTAACCAATCGCCTGCTCCCGCGTGGCATACATACTCTAACCAATCGCCTGCTCCCCGCGTGTCATACCTACTCTAACCAATCGCCTGCTCCCGCGTGGCATACATACTCTAACCAATCGCCTGCTCCCCGCGTGTCATACATACTCTTACCAATCGCCTGCTCCCCGCGTGTCATACCTACTCTAACCAATCGCCTGTTCCCCGCGTGTCGTACATACTCTAACCAATCGCCTGCTCCCCGCGTGTCATACATACTCTAACCAATCGCCTGCTCCCCGCGTGTCATACATACTCTAACCAATCGCCTGCTCCCCGCGTGCCATACATACTCTAACCAATCGCCTGCTCCCCGCGTGTCATACATACTCTAACCAATCGCCTGCTCCCAGCGTACATACTCTAACCAATCGCCTGCTCCCCGCGTGTCATACATACTCTAACCAATCGCCTGTTCCCCGCGTGTCATACATACTCTAACCAATCGCCTGCTCCCCGCGTGTCATACATACTCTAACCAATCGCCTGCTCCCCGCGTGTCATACATACTCTAACCAATCGCCTGCTCCCCGCATGTCATACATACTCTAACCAATCGCCTGCTCCCCGCGTGTCATACCTACTCTAACCAATCGCCTGCTCCCGCGTGGCATACATACTCTAACCAATCGCCTGCTCCCCGCGTGTCATACATACTCTAACCAATCGCCTGTTCCCCGCGTGTCATACATACTCTAACCAATCGCCTGCTCCCATCGTACATACTCTAACCAATCGCCTGCTCCCCGCGTGTCATACCTACTCTAACCAATCGCCTGTTCCCCGCGTGTCATACATACTCTAACCAATCGCCTGCTCCCCGCGTGTCATACATACTCTAACCAATCGCCTGCTCCCCGCGTGTCATACATACTCTAACCAATCGCCTGTTCCCCGCGTGTCATACATACTCTAACCAATCGCCTGCTCCCCGCATGTCATACATACTCTAACCAATCGCCTGCTCCCCGCGTTTCATACATACTCTAACCAATCGCCTGCTCCCCGCGTGTCATACATACTCTAACCAATCGCCTGCTCCCATCGTACATACTCTAACCAATCGCCTGCTCCCAGCGTACATACTCTAACCAATCGCCTGCTCCCCGCGTGTCATACATACTCTAACCAATCGCCTGCTCCCCGCGTGGCATACATACTCTAACCAATCGCCTGCTCCCCGCGTACATACTCTAACCAATCGCCTGTTCCCCGCGTGTCATACATACTCTAACCAATCGCCTGCTCCCCGCGTGTCATACATACTCTAACCAATCGCCTGCTCCCCGCGTGGCATACATACTCTAACCAATCGCCTGCTCCCCGCGTACATACTCTAACCAATCGCCTGTTCCCCGCGTGTCATACATACTCTAACCAATCGCCTGCTCCCCGCGTGTCATACATACTCTAACCAATCGCCTGCTCCCCGCGTGTCATACATACTCTAACCAATCGCCTGCTCCCCGCGTGTCATACCTACTCTAACCAATCGCCTGCTCCCCGCGTGTCATACATACTCTAACCAATCGCCTGCTCCCCGCGTGTCATACATACTCTAACCAATCGCCTGCTCCCCGCGTGGCATACATACTCTAACCAATCGCCTGCTCCCCGCGTGGCATACATACTCTAACCAATCGCCTGCTCCCCGCGTACATACTCTAACCAATCGCCTGCTCCCCGCGTGGCATACATACTCTAACCAATCGCCTGCTCCCCGCGTGTCATACATACTCTAACCAATCGCCTGCTCCCCGCGTGGCATACATACTCTAACCAATCGCCTGCTCCCCGCGTGGCATACATACTCTAACCAATCGCCTGCTCCCCGCGTACATACTCTAACCAATCGCCTGCTCCCCGCGTGTCATACATACTCTAACCAATCGCCTGCTCCCCGCGTGTCATACATACTCTAACCAATCGCCTGCTCCCCGCGTGTCATACATACTCTAACCAATCGCCTGCTCCCATCGTACATACTCTAACCAATCGCCTGCTCCCCGCGTGGCATACATACTCTAACCAATCGCCTGCTCCCGCGTGGCATACATACTCTAACCAATCGCCTGCTCCCCGCGTGTCGTACATACTCTAACCAATCGCCTGCTCCCCGCGTGTCATACATACTCTAACCAATCGCCTGCTCCCCGCGTGTCATACATACTCTAACCAATCGCCTGCTCCCCGCGTGTCATACATACTCTAACCAATCGCCTGCTCCCCGCGTGTCATACATACTCTAACCAATCGCCTGTTCCCCGCGTGCCATACATACTCTAACCAATCGCCTGCTCCCCGCGTGTCATACATACTCTAACCAATCGCCTGCTCCCCGCGTGTCATACATACTCTAACCAATCGCCTGCTCCCCGCGTGTCATACATACTCTAACCAATCGCCTGCTCCCCGCGTGTCATACATACTCTAACCAATCGCCTGCTCCCGCGTGTCATACATACTCTAACCAATCGCCTGCTCCCCGCGTGTCATACATACTCTAACCAATCGCCTGCTCCCCGCGTGTCGTACATACTCTAACCAATCGCCTGCTCCCCGCGTGTCATACATACTCTAACCAATCGCCTGCTCCCCGCGTGTCGTACATACTCTAACCAATCACCTGCTCCCCGCGTGTCGTACATACTCTAACCAATCGCCTGCTCCCCGGTGTCAGCTGATTTAACATGAGGTCATCTTATCGTCCTGTCCGGTATCTGTGCCCACAAGTCAGTTCATTATCAACGCAGCCAGGTCCGGATCATGACGACGTATCGGTTCCGTACTCCACGGACCGTAGGTCAGCCGTCTCTGATGCTCCACTGACCCGAGTTGCCGTCCCCAGGCGCGGGCCGCTACGTCCCCTCTGCAGGCGAGCAGCGGGTGGGCGCCGGCGGGGCGGACCCGTTCACTGGCAGCGGGCGGTACGTGCCGGCCGCCACCGCCATGGACACCGCCCCCGCCCCGGCCGTCGCCGCCGCCGGGCCGCGATACTTCCCACAGATCGAGTTCGTCTTCTTCGACAAGGGCAATGTCGATGGGATGACCAGTGAGTGTGGAGAGAATGCGACGGCCTTGTGTAAAGGGTTTAGAGGGTTACAGTATTGTAGACGACGTTCATGTTTGAAGGCAGGGGAGATATGTATTCCTTCATTTGATCTATACCGTTTTAAGGCGTATTTTGTACTTTTATGGACACAATTTGTATTGGCCGTCGATGGCGTCCCTAAGCCCCACTTCAGTAGTCTGTACCATCATCTTGTTTAGCACCAGTTTAGCTAGACTGGAAAATACTGGGCTATTTGTATGTATGGATCAACTTATGCAACAAAATGGAAAATTGATGGATTAATAACTCAAAACATAAAAAAATGAAGAAAAAAATGGCCGAAAAGTGAGGGCTCCCATGTTCCTACGCCTATGAACTGAAACCTGTTTCCTCGGTAAGGGCAGCTCGGTTTACACTTTTGCGAGGTACTCTTATTGGAGGGCCACTGCTGAAATGTTGTAGGCCATAGACAACCAAGAACTGCTCTGCTCTGCTCCCACAGCTAAACTGCGTGAGTTTAACCAGAGGACGGGGGACGGCAGCCACCGTCTGGAGGAGTCTGTACTGCGGGAGCTGACCAAGCTGGCCGAGCCGGAGGGCACGCCCGCCCCGCACCACCTGGCCACGCTGCTCAGGCTACTCGAATGGCCCAAAGGTAAGCCGACTATTGGACTGCTTGTCAGAGTAGTTGGTCCATTCTCACTGTATTGTTATGTTGCTTATGACTTGACAATCAATCAAATGAAGCAAAGCAGTCGACTCGATCAGGGTGAGTTATCAATTAAATAGCATACACTGGCCATTTGGCCTGTTTATCACCCGGCTTCTGCTCTGTCGGATACCCATCTGGCCTCCCGCCGGCCTGCAATCTCCCGCGTCACCCCGCTGACCACCCTCCCTCCCCCTCCCCACAGAGCTGGCATTCCCCGCGATCGACCTTCTGCGCCTCGCCGTCCGTAACCCGGCCACCTGCCAGTACTTCTGCACTGACGACCATCGGCCGGCGCTGCTGGCCGCGCTGCAGCGGTTCGCCCAGCCCGACTCTCCGCCTGCCAACCAGATGCTGGCCCTGCGCTCCAGCTGTAACCTGTTCCGACACGTCAGCGGCGAGCGGGCTGTGATGGGGGCCAGGGAGGATGTCTCGGCCGCCGCCCTGGCGCTGTTCCCTGCCGCCAGTCGGGGCGTAGAGGTGGCGCTGGCGACGCTCCTGCTCAACATGGCCGTCAGTCTGGCGCGTGCTGGGGATTTGGAGTCGCGCGCGCAGACGCTGTCGGCGCTGGGGATGCTGCTGCAGCAGTTGACAGACGGAGAAGCACAGTTCCGGGCGCTGGTCGGCTTCGGCACGCTGGCGGCGGCGGCGGCGGACATGACGGCGCTGGCCAGGAGTCTCGAGGTGGAGGCGGTGCTGGAGAGGCTGAAGAATGTGCCGGAGCCGGAGAAGGTGGCCGCGTGCGCGAGGCAGCTGGAGGAGCTGGTGCGGAGCAGCTGAGGAGCGGCTGAGGGAGTGGACGTGAGGAGCCGCGGCGTGGTGGAGTGACTACCGCACGAACATGAAGTGACTGTGGATGGCGCGGACCCGCGGGGTCACCCCGTGACGGGCGGCCAGAACACCACTCCCGGCGGACTAACTAGGACACGTATTGTGAATATTGTGGTTTGCAGACGCCAGTGGCCGCGGGAGCCGGCGAATCGGCTACGTCACTGGGGTCAGACAGACCGGTGTTCCGTTATTGGACTTGATGTGGGTGGACTGACCTACTGCGCAGCAAAGAGAGCATGCTGACAGCCCGTGAGTTCAGCGCCTCGCCGCACTGACGAGCTGAGAGCCCATGAGTTCAGCGCCTCGCCGCACTGACGAGCTGAGAGCCCGTGAGTTCAGCGTCTCGCCGCACTGACGGGCTGCGACCGTGAGTTCAGCGTCTCGCCGCACTGACGGGCAGCGACGCGTTTCGGCGGTCAGCCGGGACGGGGCGTCTCACTCCTCGGCGGATATAGCGTTTATTTCGGTTTGCCTGTTGATTCCCGAGTCGTATTTAAAAAATACAGATTTATAAAATACGGTTCTTGTCCACGCAACTGGGTGGGGTAAACGGAATCAATCGTATCTGATCACAAACACATACATTCTGGAACAGATTGGCAGCATATCATTGGCCCAGGTATAACCTAACAATACCGATCAAAAACTGCAGAGACCATCTTCTGGCATGGAATGCACCATGAAATGCAACGGAAGCGGTTCCACCGCGCGATTACGGCGAAAAATCCCCAGAGATATTTGTGCATCCACGCCTAACATACGCATTTCAGTCTTCACGATTACGTTTCTGTCCTCTCGCCTGTCCCAATACAACCTAAATGTCCGTCATATGCCGCTACCAAGCTCACATTGCACAGCGCACTCGGCAACTAGGTCTTCACGATAACACCAAACCGCCTACACATGGAAGACTGCACACAGCGAGTGATATTGCTCAGACTCCCGCGGTCACTCGACCGCACGGGAAGGTTGGCAATTTGAAGCGAGGAAGTTATAGAACACTGCGCCGCAGTAACAGCACTATACGCCGTACGACCCCCAAGTTGACGCTCGTACAGATAATTGGTACTAAGCCGTCGTTTTAAATTAGCAATCAACATCCATTGGCGACGAACAAGATGTCAAGATGTGCGCAGTATCATCTGATGCGAAACAGGTTACGAATAACACACAATATCCGTCCAAATGCTTACGTCAATGCTTGCCATATGGCACACTGTCCAGCCAGATATTGCAACTTGTGCTAGTATCACAACGTTTACGTTATCGACGATCAAACGGGCCTGCGAAACCACCTCCTGGACCCCCGTCCCCCCAGACAGAAACAGCACACTACCACACACATACGCACACTCTTCGATCTCCTATCCTGCCGAACAATAAACTGGCACCGATCAAATGCTGGTCGCTCCAAACGAACCGCCACCGAGTTAGCCCGAAATGCACAATGAGGCTACCGCCACCTACAGCCCTCACCTACAGCTAGCCTTCGCCTATACTAGCACCGAGCATGGCAGACGGCTACCGCTAATCTGCTAACAATGCTCCATACGAATCACTTCCATGCAGTAGGTTTTCTTAATCGGAATTTCTTATCAGGAATGGTAGTTGAGTAGTCATTGTATCCAGAAGCCGTCCTCTAGCCGATCGCAGCGCCATCTACTGAAGACGCTCTTGCAGCATGCGGCGCACGTGCGGCCATATTTTGTTAGTCTCGCTGCCGGAGAACTCCTGCAGCACGCCGAGATCGCGATAAAAGTCGATCACGGGCCCGGACGACGCCTGGTACACCTCGAGCCGCTTCCTGACCGCCTCAGGGGCGTCGTCGGCCCGCTGCACCAGGCGTTCACCGGTGACGTCATCAGTGAACTGCCAACACGCGGGACCACGTCGTCAGGCGGACATGGCGCCAGTGGCGGTCACAGGGCAGTTTCAATGTCACCCCAGTCATACAATGGTGATTTTTTTCCTCTTCCAAACAATATGTTTGGACAACGGTAACTAGGAAATGTTTATCATTAAAATACTCATGTTTGACACGGGTATTGTAGCGCCTACCCTGTACACTGAACTGGGTCCGCCTATGACCTGCGACCTCAGCGTGCCCGAGGCGCTGGGTGACCGAGGCCAGCCGAGGGTGCGGACCGCGCCGTCAGTAAAGGCGGCCGCACACTACGCATTCGGCGCCCGATATCACTGCGAAATTCCGCCTCGGAAAATCGCGGCGATACCGCTGAATATCGTCATTGTTCCGGCGCATTCGGCGCTGTCTGCTCGCGAGATTCCGCCCCGCCGACCTACAGCATGTCTCAACCTGTGCCTACAGCCTGTCCCAAGGTAAATTAATGATTGCCATTTTTCGACGAAGATGTAAGTTTAGAACCACGAAACTTGTACATAATAAATTTCCCAGCGGCAAGAGCATGCTGTGCAAAATGTGTACCTCTGTCTTGCATAGATTCGCCACTGTTAGCCTGATCAATTTTGTTGTCCGCGGCTCCGCGGCGTTCAGTCGCGGAAAAAAGCTCGCTCGAATCAGCTTTTTCCGCCGGTCCGCAGATGGCCAGCCGACGACATTCGTCCGCGATTTTTGACGTTTCGGCTGACGCGAAGGCGGAAAGTCGCTAAAGATGCGCGGAAAGTCGTAGCGATATCGCGACCTCCGCGCGCCGAATGGCCTAGTGTGCGACCGCCTTTAAAGGCGGCCGCACACTGCGTCATTCGGCACGCGATATCGCGGACTAAAGCTGGTCCGGACGAGCTTTGTATGTGCTGAACACCGCGGAACTGCGGAATGTCGCAGTGATATCGCGCGCCGAATGGCCAAGTGTGCGGCCGCTTTTACAAACAAGGCCAGGGACTTTGACAAGATAGTGCCGTCAAAGTGATGTGACGGTGTTTGTTGGGAACGCATTGCCGGAGGCGACCCAAGCACAAGATTGGTTCAAGAGGGATCACAACAGGTAAGTTTTCCCGAGAAATGTCCGAATATGTCTCTGAAATAAGCATGATGCGCTCACGGAAAAACACCGACACAAGGGCTGGTGTAAAACATCGGAAATGCTACGAGAATGTGCGTGATATGCATTGGCCAGAATAACATCAACACATAGAACATGATTTCCTTTTGTCCCTTGGGTTTCGAGTGTTCGCTGCTTTTTATACTTTCTAATAGAAATTAAGGTTTTTATCTACGATTACAAACCTCGGTTTGTAATCGTAGATAATCGTGTAATCATAAAAACAGAGGTTTTTAATCGTAGATAATTGTTAAATCGTAAAAACCGAGGTTTTTAATCGTAGATATCGTACAAGTTTGGTTGGGGTCTACGATTAAAAACCGAACCAAGGAAAGTTAAGAAGTTGAGCGTTCTGGTTTGCCAATCTTCCTATGCGTAGTAAAAGAGACTACGACTCGAACTATCAACTGACCGGGTTTTTGGGCGGGTTGAAGAGTGTGTTGTAGATCCTGCCGCTGGGCAGGTGGACCCAGCGGTCCTTGATACGGTCGATGATGACCTGGAACGGCACGTTCAGGCTGATGACGGTGTCCAGCGCCTGCACCTTGTGAAGCACCTCCGCCTGGTGACGCGTGCGCGGGCACCCTGCCGGACAGAAACGGATGCGCTCAGTCGCTCAATCATACGCATGCGCAGCGACTCGTACATAGTGGCTACCAGGGTTGTGCTCGACTCAGAGTCGGTGAGTCAGATTTGACTCAACTCTGACTCAAATCAACTTGAGTCAGAGTCGAGCCGCTTAAGAAAAATAGGGGCTCGCCTTGAGTCAGAGTTGAGTCGTTAAAAAAAAGGGCTCAACTTGAGTCAGAGTCGAGTCGCTTAATACAAATAGGGGTTTGAGTTGAGTCAGAGCGAAGTCGCATGGATGTCGCTTGAGTCAAAGTTGAGTCACCTGGATGTTGCTTGAGTCAAAGCTGAGTCGACTCATCCTCTTACAAGTCAAAGTCACATCTGATATAACAAACAAAAAAATGGGAGCAACTAAATAATATAGGGGTCCAAACAATGTTCTCGAGTGCTTTTCAAACCCATATAAATCAATTTCATGTCTGAAAAATAACTTAAAGAGTACTTTACTCATCACAAACCCTGCTGACTGCTCATAATCATAAGTGAAACAATACAATATGAAATATGTACATAGAAATAATAACTGCAGTATATATAACCTAATAATATCCATATCAACATAACATTCTGGATGTGTATACGAACCATGTACCATACGCGCCATTTAAGTCTGAAATAAAAAGTTTGCATCACAAATTTATTGAGGTTAAGGTACTTTAAGAATGTTAATTCAACAACAGATCACAATTCACTTTGTTTTCTAACGCCGAAATAAATGTTATCTCTGAAATCCTACAGTTATCACATGTCAGTTCACTCAGTTTTAAATGGTTCGAGCGCGAATACTTTCTCCCACTACACAACGACATGACAACAAATATCAATCCAGGCCGTATCAATGATAAGGATTTCCTTCCGCGCTGATGTATAGATCCCCAAATGTGTTGATGAATAGTGAGGACTGTGATTGGTAAGGATACTGGTCCACATGCTAGCACTAGCTACTAGCAGCTCACAAGTTACTCTGAGAGTGTCACATATGCAATTTCTCCAAATGACTGTTTACACCAGTAACTTGAAAATTCTATCCGCACTTTTTATTCATTTTATGTGCGAGTTTCGGGGCGGTTTTAAAGGGTATTATAAGTTATAACCATGTTTAATATACAAGTGTCAAGATTCAAGGAGTTGTGCTACAATATTAATGACATCATATTATACTGTAGACTGTCAAAGACAAGCCACTTTTCAGTCTGTTGTACCATCAGCTGACTACTCTTCTTCCATTAGGGACCTCAAGAACAACATAAACTGGGGAGTTGAATTACTGAACTAATACCATTTTTTTCCTTATCGAATGACATTAAGTATAATGGCGCAAAAAAGTGTTACAATCCAACAAGTGTTACAGTACAACATTCTGAAGTAAGTCAAAATGCATGAGTGATGTCAAAGTGTTAACTTTGAAGTGACGGCTAGGGTCGGTGCCAATTGAAAAAGTAATAATGTTAATTATCTTTGTCACATAAATGAGGATGTCAGAATTCAGATGATGTTGACATTGCACGGGAAAACATTGTGCACAGCTGTGGTGGAAGCATATTTTTTTTAGGAAAGATACTATGAAGCATTTTGTTGTGACTTATCACAAGTCACAACATCCTGAAGCGATTGAATGGTTTGTCAAAATTTGAGAACAAAAAATGTAGGGGGGGGGGGGCGAAGGGTCAGCAAAAAACTGTGGCACGGGATGGAGGTAACAAATAATTAGAACAACTGAACACTGATTTATAGTTGTTTGTCAGGGGAAATTTGAGGGATAATCCCCCCTGGCTCAACAATGTTGACGCCCCCAGTGGTGGAGCCCTGCATTTAAGGGGTAAAACGCCTGGACCTCTGAGCGATTACCTTTCCAGTGCTTAGCCATAGTATAGTAGTAAGTCTGATGAGCTTAGCAACGGCAAGCTTCATCAATATTATTTTTGGATACAATGAGGTCTGAGGTGACGTTCATAATTTCAGTGTTAGGACAGTGTTAGGCCCTAACGACATTGCGATTATTAATATTATTGGCTTAGCCAATCAGTAGTGTAATATTTTGACATTTAGTGGTGCTTTACCAGAAACCAGATGCTGCAAACATCCCAGTCTTAAAGGAAATAGTTCACCTTCGGAAAAAAATTCAGAACACGATTTTATTATATTTCTTAATACAGTTTATTTTTTTCTTTTTAAAAATGGTCCTACATCGCGCCAATTCAGGACAGAAGGTTGTAAATTATTAATGGTATCGTGTGCGTTATTGGTCTGCGCATGTTCCATGCAGTGCTGGCACAATTCAGACGGTACGGTATATCATATATGCGCCGGATTCCTTCGCCAAAAAGTCAAATATCTTCGGCTGGAGAGTCTTTTCAGTCAAGAAAACAGTCAAGATAAGGATTTCTCAACACGGGCTACAAAACAGCTATCTCAGTTTAAAACTAATGTTGAAGGTGGACTATTTCCTTTAAACAGCGCAGCCAGTCAGGATTTTGAAGTGAACGCAGCTTGTCTAGATCTAGTCATATTCATCCCTTATTTTGACGTCATTGGCTACAATCAATCCTATCCTGATCGGCCATGTGGCATGACAACGCTGCATCACAGTGTCTACATTGAGCTGCATCTTAGCGATCCTACAAATGTATTTTATATCAATGTAACCACTAACCAGTTCATAGTTATGTATTAGCCAGGATTAGCTCAACATCATTTCGTACTGCTAAGTGCTAGTGACTGAACCGCTAGCTCCTATATACCTTTCTTTTTCTAACAGATGGTTTATCATTGTCAGGCTTTCAGCCAATCAAAACATTCCATTGCTTGGTCACAACAGTTCGGAATATATGTTGAATTGTATTGAAGTTGAACGCGACAAATAACAAAATATTACATTTTGTGGTTGGGGTTGGCAGTGGGGGAGTTACATGTCTGTGTGGCACACCCTTGTGAAACGCTGGTGGATGGTGTGGTTTAATTTAATTATACTAATGCGAAAGATATCAATATCGTATCATAGTGTATTGACTGATGTGTTATAAATGCAGTGTTCCTACTGCACTCTGCAGTCTGCAGTCTAGTGTCTATCTGACTGAGCAAAATTGTGTAAGTAACAAAAGGCCAGGAATTATTACTTTAACTCGTAACCGTAAGTAACTATTCAGTATTCATGAATACAGCACACCGGTTAGTGTTTTACAACCTGCTAGACTGCTATCAGTATTGACTATTGAGCTTGTTGATTGGTTTGGCAACTCAATTTTAATTAACACCTGTTTTACTTTTCAGTCCAGCTCAAGAACCAACTTCAAATAAGCCTCACTTATTTCATATTTGCATCCTATCATATAGGACCATTAAAATCCATAGCAGTTAGCAATAGTGGTAAAGTAAAGATGCGTACCTGTGCTGGTGCGAAATAATAATAATAATAATAATAATAATAATAATAATAATAATAATAATAATAATAATAATAATAATAATAATAATAATAATTATTATTATTAGGAACATACATATTTGAATATAGCTTACAATGCAGCTGGATGCAGTAGATATTTATGATAATGCAATATTCATTCATGTGCCTTGATCCAGAGTAAATCAAAATAAAAGTGTTTACATATATGATATAATATTGTAATGAGTTTTTGCAAGTCAAATACATTTGAATCAAAGTCGTTAAGTTAGTTGACCTTGAAGTCAAATATGAGTCGACTCAAGCAATTTTCACATGAGTCAAAGCTGAGTCGACTAAACAAAAACAAAATCCCGCTTGAGTCAGAGTTGAGTCAGGGGTAAAAGCAAATGAGTCAAAGCTGAGTCGACTAAAAAAAATCCCCGCTTGAGTCAGAGTTGAGTCAGAGTCCTTTCGTAAATGAGTCAGAGTCGAGTCAGTCTAAACAATCTGAGTCGAGCACAACCCTGGTGGCTACGTCACACGCACAGACACAATCCAAGGCGTCATTTACAGTGGAAGCCTTGGATATGTTGTCACATCCAAAATGCATAGGACCGCTAATAAAGCACTCTCTTGGTAGTTAGTTTACGCTTCATCGATACAATTCCAGAATTATTTTATGTTCGATATACCGCCCTCGCAGAGACAGCTGCTGCCGCCGTGAGCGGGAGACAGCTGCCGCCGCCGTGAGCGGGAGACGGCTGCTGCTGCCGTGAGCGGGAGACAGCTGCTGCCGCCGTGAGCGGGAGACAGCTGCTGCTGCCGTGAGCGGGAGACAGCTGCTGCTGCCGTGAGCGGGAGACAGCTGCTGCCGCCGTGAGCGGGAGACAGCTGCTGCTGCCGTGAGCGGGAGACAGCTGCTGCCGCCGTGAGCGGGAGACAGCTGCCGCCGAGACCGGGAGACAGGTGCTGCCGCCGTGAGCGGGAGACAGCTGCTGCTGCCGTGAGCGAGAGACATCTGCCGCCGTGAGCGGGAGACAGCTGCCGCCGTGAGCGGGAGACAGCTGCTGCCGCCGTGAGCGGGAGACAGCTGCTGCCGCCGTGAGCGGGAGACAGCTGCTGCCGCCGTGAGCGGGAGACAGCTGCTGCCGCCGAGAGCGGGAGACATCTGCCACCGTGAGCGGGAGACAGCTGCCGCCGCCGTGAGCGGGAGACAGCTGCAGCCGCCGTGAGCGGGAGACAGCTGCTGCCGCCGTGAGCGGGAGACAGCTGCCGCCGTGACCGGGAGACAGCTGCTGCCGCCGTGAGCGGGAGACAGCTGCTGCCGCCGAGAGCGGGAGACAGCTGCCGCCGTGAGCGGGAGACAGCTGCTGCCGCCGAGAGCGAGAGACAGCTGCCGCCGTGAGCGGGAGACAGCTGCTGCCGCCGAGAGCGGGAGACAGCTGCCGCCGTGAGCGGGAGACAGCTGCCGCCGTGAGCGGGAGACAGCTGCTGCCGCCGTGAGCGGGAGACAGCTGCTGCCGCCGTGAGCGGGAGACAGCTGCTGCCGTCGTGAGCGGGAGACAGCTGCTTCCGCCGTGACCGGGAGACAGCTGCCGCCGTGAGCGGGAGACAGCTGCTGCCGCCGTGACCGGGAGACAGCTACCGCCGTGAGCGGGAGACAGCTGCCGCCGTGACCGGGAGACAGCTGCCGCCGCCATGAGCGGGAGACAGCTGCTGTCGCCGTGACCGGGAGACAGCTGCCGCCGCCGTGAGCGGGAGACAGCTGCTGCCGCCGTGAGCGGGAGACAGCTGCCGCCGCCCTCTCAGAGACAGCTGTTGCCGCCGTGAGCGGGAGATAGCTGCCTGCATGAGCGGGAGACAGCTGCTGCCGCCGTGACCGGGAGACAGCTGCTGCCGCCGAGAGCGGGAGACAGCTGCCGCCGTGAGCGGGAGACAGCTGCTGCTGCCGTGAGCGGGAGACAGCTGCTGCCGCCGAGAGCGGGAGACAGCTGCCGCCGCCCTTTCAGAGACAGCTGCTGCCGCCGTGAGCGGGAGACATCTGCCGCCGTGAGCGGGAGACAGCTGCCGCCGCCCTCTCAGAGACAGCTGCTGCCGCCGTGAGCGGGAGATAGCTGCCGCCGTGAGCGGGAGACAGCTGCTGCCGCCGTGACCGGGAGACAGCTGCTGCCGCCGAGAGCGGGAGACAGCTGCCGCCGTGAGCGGGAGACAGCTGCTGCCGCCGTGAGCGGGAGACAGCTGCTGCTGCCGTGAGCGGAAGACAGCTGCTGCCGCCGAGAGCGGGAGACAGCTGCCGCCGCCCTTTCAGAGACAGCTGCTGCCGCCGTGAGCGGGAGACATCTGCCGCCGTGAGCGGGAGACAGCTGCCGCCGCCCTCTCAGAGACAGCTGCTGCCGCCGTGAGCGGGAGATAGCTGCCGCCGTGAGCGGGAGACAGCTGCTGCCGCCGAGAGCGGGAGACAGCTGCCGCCGTGAGCGGGAGACAGCTGCTGCCGCCGTGAGCGGGAGACAGCTGCTGCCGCCGTGAGCGGGAGACATCTGCCGCCGTGAGCGGGAGACAGCTGCTGCCGCCGTGAGCGGGAGACAGCTGCTGCCGCCGTGAGCGGGAGACAGCTGTCGCCGTGAGCGGGAGACAGCTGCTGCCGTGACCGGGAGACAGCTGCTGCCGCCGTGAGCGGGAGACAGCTGCTGCCGCCGAGAGCGGGAGACAGCTGCCGCCGTGAGCGGGAGACAGCTGCCGCCGCCGTGAGCGGGAGACAGCTGACACCGTGAGCGGGAGACAGCTGCTGCCGCCGTGAGCGGGAGACAGCTGCTGCCGCCGTGAGCGGGAGACAGCTGCTGCCGCCGTGAGCGGGAGACAGCTGCTGCCGCCGTGAGCGGGAGACATCTGCTGCCGTGAGCGGGAGACAGCTGCTGCCGTGAGCGGAGCGGAGCTGACTCAACTCTCACGCTGAGTGCAGCTCAGGAAGGCTGAAACTGAGAACTGAAAGCTCAGACAAGTTTCGGCGATTGGTGCTGGAAATACCGAGTGCACAGGCTGTGTGTCGGAGCCGCCACAGCGCCCTTAAAGGGACACTCCCACCTTCCCAAAAGTTGTCAAATGTACGCCGTTTGTGGTGCAAAATATGAAGTAATTGCTGCCAAACACGATTATTACATTTGTTTCTCGCAAACAGTGCTCAATTTCATAAAAAGTTAAGTTTTAATATTTGGGTTGATGACGTCATATTGAGCTCTAGAGAGCTATACAGAAATCCTTTACGCTGCCAAAGTATGGCACAATTATTTCGAGACGATTATGGCGCTTTGAATACAAAACAAACCAATTACCAAACCAGGGTCCTAGGATTGCCTTAAAACCAGGGTGCGGAGTGGAAAATTTGGCTTAAAAGTAACCATAAAGAGTGGAAAATCAGCCTAAAAAAGACCATATGATGTACTCGGCTTTGCCAAAACTAATCGGTGTTACAAATAGTAATACTTTCCTAACCTGTTTGTTTTTTGTCTTCCACAGCTTAATATTGGCATTAGTAATACCTATCCGTGGTAGGGTTATAGTTACTCAATACACGCGTTGATTTAGGGAGCGGAAAATTCACAGTAAAACTGTGGAAAAAGAGTGGACAAATATTTTCTATAGGGTGTCATTTTCCGCCCAAAATGTTGCAATCCTGGGACACTGTACCAAACCATTTGAAACACGCAAATATCTCCAAGTCTAACCTTAAAACAAGTCGACTATCATCACCATTTGGTAAAGAGAGGTGACGTCATCGGCTTTATACCCCTATTCAAATACACGTGGGGTTTATTCGCTACAATTGTCAAGACCAAGCTCGAATTTCTTGTTGATTATACCTATGTGGTTGTTTTAACTGCTACCCTACTTAATTTCAATGTAAATCCAACAACATGGCTATCTCAACTCAAAACTAATGTTAAGGTGGGAATGTCCCTTTAATAGCGGGAGGTATCCGTGGCGGAGCGTCGGAGCCATCGCCTACCATCCAGGAGCCAGCTGTTGTCGGCCAGTTTCTTCAGCTCAGCTGTTATCAGAGCCACCATGGTCTCGTCCGGCACCAGGGTACCCTCCTCAATGAACTTCTGCGCCTCCAGGCCCACCTCTGAGGACACAGAGATCCACGTACACATCCGAGGGGTTAACAAGTCTCCTAACACAAGCAAGAAAGTCGTACAGTTCTGCGGCTATTTGGGCAGGATAAGGAGCATACAATGATATTCCAACTTCAAAGCAGTCTGGTGATCATGAATATGTCCCCATTATTGAAAACAGCGTCTGGTCCGTCTCAGAAGAAGACAGTCCATCTGCTCATGCTCTGGCCACTGCCTGCACAGTGATCCGCCCCACGCACACGCCACACACCTGTCTTCTGGAGGATCTGGGAGCGCAGAAGATCTCCGCTGGAGAGGTGCTTCAGCCCGAAGTCGGAGACGATTCGTTCGGAGATGGTGCCCTTGCCGGAGCCGGGCGCCCCCATGATGAGGGCTCTGAACAGACGACGACTGGCCATCTCTGGCGACGGCCGTGGGGAAATCAGGTTAGGTTACAGGTACACACAGAAAAGTGGGCAGCCCACCTCACACTTCTATACAGAGTCTGTAGATCGGGGGGGGGGGGGCGGAATCTGTTGTATATGTCTAAAGGTTGTTCCACAAATGGAGGAAATAAGACACAAGCCTAGTATATACTTGTATTCCCCCAGGATCAATCCGGCGGAGTCCGTCGCCGCCCCCCCCCCCCCCCCATCCAGATTCGCAGGATTTTAACATTAGCCCTATGGGCTGCCCCCCCCCCCCCCCGCCCCCAAAACAAAACTGGCTGGCCCCCACTCAAAATTGTGTGGTGATGCCACTGACATAGGGAGTAACTTCTTTTGCATCCTGCAATTACAAATATACAATAAGCTTCTGGAAATTCCCAGTTTATGCAACACATTCTCAAGAGTAATATATTTGGCAAAATCCTGTGCTCCTATCTGTCTCTGTCAGATAGCATGTTTCTACGGGGTTTTGCCCGGACATCTTTGATCTTGTTCCCAAGCTCCTCCACATAACAGTTTGAGATGAAAGTAAAGAAAGGTCTGGTCCAATCCAAATCTCCCCAGTTTGGATCCAGATTCAATCAAAGTTCATGAGGCATGCCAAGACTGATTCAATTCAATCCAGTTCATACCAAATGACCAAACTTGTCAAGTGAATATAAATTAAATAAATTTAGACTAGTTATTAGTTATGGTTGAACAAACAAACATGCTAAATTGGGTTGCTAGAAAGTAGAATCTGTTCTTCCTGAGCTTTTCATTTTGTTGCTAGATGCTCTATTGCTATGACTCAAAATTGGAGATATAGGGTAAACAAATGTTATGCCAATCATGTCCTAACATCAGACTTTTCATGCTAATGGCATGCTTTAATGTGACAATATCATCTACATCACCTTTCTATTGCCACAACACAACATTGGATACATACAGTAAACAAATATAATGTCAGACATTTCCTAACACCAGACTTTTCATGCTCTTGGCATTCTTTCATGTGTCAATATCATCTACATTTCCAATAGCATGAAGTCAGGTGCTATGTGTTAGGACATATCTGGTCTTATGACTGTATAACCTAGGTGATGTTCTCAAGAAATTGTAGTCATCTGTGTACAATACCTCAGATGTAAAATACCTGCATAATATTTGGTTAAAATGATGGGTAGTACAGAAATGAGAAAAAGTATGTGTGTAATCTGTGTATACTTAAGCCCATCCACATACCACATTCTGGACTTGCATTGATACACACACACAGCATGCACAAACTGAAGCAGGTGCAACAAGAAAGAGTGTAAGGTGGTTAGGCTCTTTGGGTAAGGCTGTTCATTATAATTTAGGTGAAGGTCTTTTAGATGAATGACAAATTTGAAATCGGCGCCATATAACTATATTGTTGTGGTGCCCTTAAGCCCAACCATTGCAAATTTAAAAAAATAACCAAATGTGACATTCACCAAGACCTTTAAACTTAAACTAAAATGTATAAACTAAACTAAAACTTAATTACCAAAACTGACTTGAAGCTACAGGGGCATAGGAACTATGTTCAAGTTGGGGGGCAGGAGGCATTCTGAAGTTGATTCTTTCCATGCAACGCCCATAGGCGTAATGTTAAAATCCAAAATGTTGGGGGGGGGGGGGGGGCTTCCCCCCTGCCCCCCAGCTCCTATGCCTATGTGAAGCTATGCAAATAATCAAATACTGTAAAAGAAAAGCTGTGTATTTTTCTTTTTTAATACCTACACTCAGTGTTGGATTTTTAATTTTATGACCTGGTCCCGGAGAGTAAAAATACATAGGTGGAGAGTAAAATTGTATTGTCAGGCAAATTAAGATTTCCATTTTTGTATTAATTATTTTACTTGGAAAGTAAAACATCCTGTTTTGTAATAGATATTAAATCCTTGAGGAAAATTGAATTAAATTTTAACTACAATGTCAGTAAGATCAGGCAAAAAGAGAGCAAATTCCCTGAACAAATATGAAGAGAGCAAAATTCTTTGGACCCAAAAAGTCCAGAAAATGGCCAAAATTCCAAGGCTATGTTTGTGTCTTATGAACACTGCCAGAGTTGGTAAATGATGTAGGTAATTAATTCACAAAGTATCATCTAAAGATCAAGATATTAGAAGACAATATCAAGAAGTGGAATTCTCTTGTGATATGCCAGTATGCAAAACATGGCAAGTTTCAACGAGATCTCGTCTGGGCAGGGTGGCACAAACACATCAAAATTGGGGCAGCTTTTTAAAATTTTGGGGCAGCTTTTAAAAATTTTGGGGAAGCATTTGAAATTCTGGGGCAGCTTTTGACATGTTGGGGCAGCAGTAATAATGTATACTGATTCACACTAGATAAAACACAATTGTGAAGATGACCGACCCCACCCCCTCTGGTCAACAGCCTTTATCTGAAAAGTGAATTACAGTATCTGCTGACCGAGGAGCGAAAATTGATACAGAAATCCTGCCCCAAATATTTCGTCGATGTTCCTGCCACGTTTTACATACTGGGTGATATGAATTACACATCAACACAACACTACACCATTGATGTCATCCAATGAGTTTTACCCCAATAAATAAATATCTTCCTATCAATTTCTTCAGCATAAGCCACCATACTATACAACCTCAACAACTTACCGAAATTGCGTTTGAAGCACGGTAGATAAAATACGTTTGAAGCGTGTTGTGCGTTTTATTTTCGGCCGTTTATCGGTTATCTATCCGTGGTCAAGGTCAAGGTCAGGGGGTGTCATCCTGAGATTCCCCATGTATCGGCTGCTGAGCAGCAAATCATTAGCGATGACGTCACTGGTGCTCTGGTCCAGTCGTGGCCAGCCCCATCGGCGCAGCTGCGCTTTCGAGCGTTTTGCGGTCTTTTGACGGGTGTTAACGAGAGCGACAATTTAAAGTCGTCGCCGTTAGATAAGTAAGTTATGTTGCAAGTATGTTTTACCCTATCTTGAACATTAAGCCAAAACAATGCCATTTGCAACATTTCCAGGTACAACGTATGGCCGTCTCACCCCTCATCAAGACCAGATCAGCGTATGGCCGTCTCGCCCCTTGGCCAGACCGGGGCAACGTACGGCCGTCTCGCCCCTCAGCCGGGCCGGGGCAGCGTATGTCCGTCTCGCCCCTCAGCCAGACCAGGGCAGCGTATGGCCGCCTCCTCCCTCAGCCGGACCGGGACAGCGTATGGCCGTCTCACCCCAGTCAGACCAGGGCAGCGAACGGCCGTCTCGCCCATCAGGCGGACTGGGGCAGTGTACGGCCATCTCACCCCTCGGCAGGACCGGGGCAGCGTACAGCCGTCTCACCCCTCAGCCGGACCAGTGTAGCATATGGCCGTTTCGCCCCTCAGCCAGACCGGGCAGCGTATTTTTTTCTTCTCGTTTGTCCCACCGAAGGGCTAATTTATTCACACAAAAACAAACACATCAATACAAATAACATTGCACTTTGTCGCACTCACATGGTCATACATCATACAGCCGTCTCGCTACGGCTCACATCTCACTCTGGCACACACCACTTTAGCCTGTCTAGACAATAAACTTCTCGCTTACATCGCAGTCCAGTACATGTGCAAATGAGGCGTGTGCGTGTGCGTGTGCGTGTGCGTGCGTGCGTGCGTGCGTGCGTGTGCGTGTGCGTGTGCGTGTGCGTGTGTGCGTGTGTGTGTGTGTGTGTGTGTGTGTGTGTGTGTGTGTGTGTGTGTGTGTGTGTGTGTGTGTGTGTGTGTGTGTGTGTGTGTGTGTGTGTGTGTGTGTGTGTGTGTGTGTGTGTGTGTGTGTGTGTGTGTGTGTGTGTGTGTGTGTGTGTGTGTGTGTGTGTGTGTGTGTGTGTGTGTGTGTGTGTGTGTGTGTGTGTGTGTGTGTGTGTGTGTGTGTGTGTGTGTGTGTGTGTGTGTGTGTGTGTGTGTGTGTGTGTGTGTGTGTGTTGTGTGTGTGTGTGTTCATGTGCATTGGCGTCAGCCACGAGTGCGTAACGCATTGAATAATTTACTAATTACGAGAGGATAACCTTTAATGTTTTCCATTTATTTTCAAAACTCTCTATCTTGTCTTTTAGTCTGCTGGCAAGCTGTTCTTTTTGTGCTTCAATTTTTAATAAATTTATCATATGAGTGGTTTCATGTTTCTTACCGGCGTTGCGGGATCTGTATATTACTGCTTTAGCTACAGTGATTATGAGTGTTTGTAATGGATCTGTTTCTTGTGGGAAGAACCATGACTGAACGTTGTGGTGAAAATGTATTTGATATTGAGTGTGCAACTTTATATCGATATCTTGCAAAAAAAAGTTTGAGTAACTGAACACTGCCAGAAAAGATGAATTATTGTTTCGGTATCACGCGTACAAAATGTGCAAGTGCTATTGTCGGATATTCGAATTGTATGTAAGAACTTATTAGTTGTTATTATTTTGCTTATTATTCTGTAATGCAGGTAAAGTAAATACACTGAGTTCGTAGATTGTTTAATGTGCAACAGACTCCCTTCATGATGGAAGCCGACATCGCGTTCGCATTTTTGTTTTCGGTTTCTATCAGTAACGTCACATTTTTTCCGCAATGCATCGATAAATAATGAATAGCAGTATTTTGTGATATTTGGCTTAGTGAGGAACAATTGTAACTTGAAAGGGATATTCGGCCTCTCGAAAGGCAAGCGTATTGCATTTCTGACGCTTTGAGGTAAGCTACGTATTAATGTTGCATAGCACAGAAATGTCATTGATATTCGATATTGTACTTTGATTTCTTCTCGTGTTAGTATGTTGCCGTTTTTATCATTAAACAGATCTCCAATGAATCTTAGTCCTCGATTATCCCATTGATTGACAATAGATGTTTTGAATTTTGTGTAGTCTGAGAACCATAAATGCTCCCTTATTATGTCTCCCGGTTGAAGATTTAACAGTTGATTAAATTGAATGAGAGAATCTACCACTTCTCGCCAGAATATGTTGTTTATCTGTGTTTGTATTACTTTCAGCTGTGCTGTGCTGTATGTGAGAAGCTTCAAGGGGTCCAACTGCTGTAGGTTTGCCGATTTTGTCCAATCGGCTGTGGAACTCACTAATCGTTTTAACCATGACATTTGCAAGCTGTGTATTAAAGATGTTAAGTCAATCATTTGGAGTCCATCAAATTCAAGCTTCTGAATTATTTTCGTTCTTTTAATGCGATCGGGTTTGTTATTCCATAGAAAACCGTATAGCATTTGTTCAATCTTTTTAATGTAAATATGTGAGGGATTCGGTAAAGCCATGAAAAGATGTACGAGTTTGGACAGCAGCAACGATTTTATCACCGTTATTTTTCCAAGAGGTGTAATATGACGTCTCTTCCACTGTGCGATCTCGTTCTCAAGAAGGATAAGCTTTCTTTCTAAATTGTTTTCAGTTATGTTGTTGATACTACGCTTAAAATATATTCCAAGAATTTTAATTTCATTTACCCATTTAATTTTATTCCCTAAGATATTATTATAATGTTCTGGTGTGTTCAGTAAGCCGAGTGCCAGACATAAAGTTTTCTCCCAATTGAGCTTAAGTCCCGATTGTGCAGAAAATTTTGCCAGCTCCTCTGTAGCCCCTATTGAGGAACGCTCAGAACTGTCTAAGAACAATATTGTATCGTCTGCATATTGACTGATGCGTATTTCTGTGTTAGCACTAAGATGGATACCCGTTAGTTTATTTGAAGTTGCTATTTGTTTCGCTAGGATCAGAACAGCTATATTAAAGAGATATCCTGAGACAGGATTGCCTTGCCTTATACCTCTATGTAGGTATATTTTTTCACCTAAAAAGCCATTTATTAGTATACGGGAGAAATTTTGTTTGTTTAAATACATTATGTTAATTATTTCTATGAAGTTATTTCCGAAATTCAGTTCTTCTAGAACTGCTCTCACGTACGGCCATGATACCGTTTCGAAAGCAGCTTCAAAATCTGCGGCCATTATTACACCTGCTTGATTAGTCTTACTTATGCGTGATATAACATCGTACACTAGACGACTGTTCTCGCCAATATATCTTCCTTTGATACAAGCTGACTGCGATGAACTGATGATATGATCGATGACTTTCTTAAATCTGTTAGCGATGGCTGTTGAAATAATTTTGTAATCAACATTTAGAAGCGATATCGGACGCCATCCTTTGAGTGAGTGAGATGGTCGTCCTGCTTTCGGTATCAGAGTTATAATGCTTTCTCGATGTGCTGTTAGCACTTCTCGTGAAAAACTGAACGGGCAGCGTATTACCGTCTCGCCCCTCAGCCAGACCGAGGCAGCGTATGGCCGTCTCACCCCTCAGTCAGACCGGTGCAGTGTATGGCCGTCTCGCCAGTCGCCCATCCCACAGGCCGGGGCAGCGTATGGCCGTCTCCCCTCAGCATGAATTAAGGGAAGGATAATTATCCGCGGTAAACGTAATCTTTATTAGGATCGTACCTTAGGCGCAGGGCGTATTTTAAGGGATTTTTACTGGGGTGGCAACTCGGCGATTACGGGCGCCATCGCTCAAGGGGGCGCCATCGCCAAAAACGCCAAGGGCGGATCCAGCCATCCAGTCTCTGTCCGTAGGGGATCTTTTTGTGGCAAAAAGGTACCCCCATTTTTGTTCTCCGCGGTTTTGGGCCGGTCGCTTTATCTCCAAAAACGCCATTCGAGCTTAAGAAATTAACTTTAACGAAATGATTTTGTGGATTTGTTCCCGATTATTATAACCGAGCGAACGCGTAGCGCCCGTGAGGTTTCTCGTCAACTTACTAGCCAAATTTACATTTGACCCGGCCCGACCCGGCCATACAGACGCTTTTCGGAAGCTAATAACTTTGCAACCACTACTCAATTGAGATTGTGTCTTCCCCTTTGGATAGGTCCATCAAATCAATTTTTTTTTGGTATGGTGCGTTCTGATAGAGGTGGTACCACAGCGCGTGGTAGTTGGCAAACGCGAACGTCGAAATGAACAAAATACCTTGCTAAAATGATTCATGATCAAAAATGGCTGTATTATTATCAGCATTGATGTATACGCCGAAGCATGCAGCGCTCAGGATGCACTCCCTCTTGACGGATTTGGAAAGGAGATCATGAACAATTTAATACAACTTAATTTTTATGTTGGCATGCCTTGCGGCCTGGCAATTTTTTTTTTATGGATTACTGTGTTCCTACCACGTGTGCTCCCTTACCGTTTCATATTACAAACCTGTTTTAGCTTTACCAGAGCGCACTCGCTCGGTCATCGCCCAAAAAGGCGTTTTACTGGTTATGATTATTATTATTGTTGTTATTTTTGTTGTGGGAGAGGGTCAAAAACACAAAATTTCACAATCCGAGATAGCCATTTTGAAGAGAATGTAATTTCCTTACTTTTGACGTTTTTTTTGGTTATTTGCAATTTATAATAGAGTTAATAAAAACCACAGCCTCATACTATGTAATATATTAATACAAAAATGAGACAAAAGAGACGACAGTTTCAGGCGTGGCCTATCTTCAGGTCTGACATTTACGACACTTGTTTTTTAAAACATCATTCTAACGTTCGCAAACACTCGAACACATCTTCCTCTTTGAGAAACAATAAATGCAAAAAAACAAACTATACATAATCCACCTATATACACAATGCGCATATGTTACATGCCTAAATAGCACACAATATGAACATTGCATCACCAAATGTGTGTGTGTCTGTGTGTATGTACGTGTGTGTGTGCACTTGCAGTTGCAAGCCGTGACAACCGAGGACAAAACGGGTTTACACATCTGACATACGAGGACAGGGGGTGATATACGAGGACAAAAGAGCGGTCCTCGTTTTTATGACCGTCTAAAACCCATTTTTGATCGATTCGAGTATGATAAAAATGTTTTTAGAGTGGTCCTGATTTTTCATGATAATTGAACATTTTTACACGCCGCCGTATACACGCCATTGCGCGGATCCATGTATCCATCTGAGGTGCGTGAATGTTGGCGACACTAGCGCCACCTTGAACGCTGGAGTAACCATGACAACCGCGCGTCTTCTGGTAGCGGACGCCTGAAGATCCGTGCCATCACCACGGTCGAGCCAGCAGCTGGCTGCGGTAACCATGGCAACGGGCCGGTTGAGTTTAATCAGCTGACCACACGCGCTATTTGTGTGTGGCCAACCGCGACGCAACTGCTACCTTCCGCTGTGATCCGCTATCAGTTTGCATCAAGGCCATATATAGAAGGTAAAATCATCAGGCGATTTGTTTACATTGCTGCCCTTGGAAGGATGACGTCACTGGTTTTCGGCTCCCCGATTGGCCCGGCCGGCACAGCTTAGTGAAGTATTCTACGGCGAGCACAGAACGGACCAAGGGGTGACAATTATTTGCACTACCAACAGGGGCGCACACAAGGGGAACATAGGGGCCCGTGTCACCCCTTCCCCTCAGCGAGTCGAGGACCCCTGAGCCACACGAAGGGTGGTCCATGGCCCTGTCCGGCGCCCAGACTTCAGGGGGCCCGCACGGGCGGGTCCTTCGGCAATCCGAGGGGCCCGGTGATAGCCAGAGGACCCTCGAACTGGCCAGGGGATCCCCAGCAGGGGTGTAGTTTCCTACTCAGTTGAGGGGGCTTCAGCCCCCCCTCCAACTTGGACACGAAGTGGGTCAAATCCGGGGAGAAATATGCATTTTGTGAATTTTGATGGTACTTTAAGCTATTTTTTCCTGCTCAGCCCCCCTAACATGTCTGGAGAAGCTACGCCCCTGCCCTCCCCGCTCCCCCAGCGACCCAGGGGCCCTACGACGGTCAGGTGTCTTTCATCCGGGGGACCAGAACGACCCAGGGGCCCGCTTTGGCAGTCCAGGGTTCCACCGTGGAAGGCCCAGGGGAACGTCCAGGAACAACCCAGGGGATCCCTCCGGAGGTCTAGAGAGTATGAGGAAAGCCCAAGGGCACCTATCCGCCGTTGCAGGGGTCTAAGGGCGGCCCAGAGCCCCGTCAGGCAGCTCTGATGGCCAGCTGATGTCCTAGGGCCCCTCCAGCGATCATTGCGCTCCGACCTGGCGGTTCGTTGGTTGGCAAAGGAGGCGAGAGTACCGAGGGAGGCCCAGGGACCGTCATCCAATGGTCCAGGGTTTCTGAGAGTGTTCCAGAGACCCCGTCCAGTGTTCAAGGGAGTCCGAGAACGGCCCAGCAGACCATGTCCGCCGGTTTAGAGGCCAGCGAGGACGGCCCATTGGCCGCCTCCGGCGTTCCATGGGCCGCGAGGGCGCCGAAAGGGCCCTCAGCAGCAGTTCTTTTCGTAGCATTCCCACTATCAAAATACTACGGCCGTGTTCTGGCCGTGCCGAATTCCCCGGATTCCCTGGGGAATGCGGGGATTCCGGCACGGCCAGCCAATCTCAGGCGAGCTTTACCTGGGATTCCCTGGAATCCCCGCGGGAATGTGCGGCCAGAACACACGGCAAATATGCATTGTATACGACTGACCAACCGTACTGTCCACAACCGCAATGGCGGACATTGCCACACACGCCCGCTGTAGGCGATATTAACACCCAATGGATTCATATTATGAGGATGTCACACTTGTATTGGCTTCTGCAAATATGGCATGCAACAAGAACAGGTGGGGAAACAGGCGACTTAGGCTCAGACACGCAGGCCTATCGGCAGTCTCACAGTCCCGCACTGCGAATGCTAAATGCTAGCAGCGGCGCCCCTCCGGCCCGTGACGGCGCCCCTCCGGCCCGTGACGGCGCCCCTCCGGCCCGTGACGGCGCCCCTCCGGCCAGTGACGGCGCTCCTCCGGTTAGTGACGGCGCCCCTCCGGCTAATGACGGCGCCCCTCCGGCTAATGACGACACCCCTCCGGCTAATGACGGCGCCCGCTCCGGTCAGTGACGGCGCCCCTCCAGCCAGTGACGGCGCCCCTCCGGCTAGTGACGGCGCCCCTCCGACCAGTGACGGCGCCCCTCCGGCCGGTGACGGCGCCCCTCCGGCTAGTGACGGCGCCCCTCCGACCAGTGACGGCGCCCCTCTGGCCAGGAAAGGCGCCCCTCCGGCCAGTGACGGAGCCCCTCCGACTAGTGACTGCCCCTCTCCGGACCGTGACGGCGCCCCTCCAGCCAGTGACGGCGCCCCTCCGGCGAGTGACGGCGCCCCTCCGACTAGTGACCGCCCCTCTCCGCCTGTGACACGCCCCTGGCCAGTGACGGCGCCCCTCCGGCTAGTGACGGGGGGGGGGGGGGGCGCCTCTCCTTCCGCAGGGTGCGGAAGGAGAGGGGCGCCCTCCCCAGGAGAAATGGAGCGGAACAGGCGCCCTGCAGGACAATAAGCAAATGTCGCCCCCACGGGGTAAAACAGGCGCCCTCTAAATTGGACAAATGCCCATTGCCCCTTAGCAAATGCCGCCCCCCATGGAGCAGAACAGACGCTATCTAAACCGGACAATAGGCGTCCCCAGAAACAAATGCCCTCCCCCAGAAGCAAATGCCGCCCTCATACTGAGGGTCCTGGTCCAATCCAGCTAATCAAAAGTGGATTTTTTTTTTAAAAAAAAGGGGCCTCAAAATAAAGTGGCCGAAATCCGTACAGTTTTTCATATCCAGGGGTCTATATATTTTTTGGGAGGACTCTTTCCCAGGAGCCCACCATGACTGGCTTGCCCCCCCTCTTCTGAAGGTCTGGTTGCGCGTTCCCTGCAATGAACGTGAAAAACAATGATCTTAGGAGAAAACTTCATGATGAAAACGGATTTTATTTTTCTCAAGTGATTGAATTTGAAGTTTGTATGTAGGTATCCCTTTCTTTCAATGATAAACAAAACAGCGCACCTGATGCAATTCAAGCAGCCCCGGTGACACTTACCCCGCGCACCGCTGGGGGGGGGGGGGGGGGGGGCAGAATCTGACCCCCTTCCCGGATTTTCTCAATAACTTCAACACTATGATAGATATCAACGTCAAATGTTCAGTTCCTTATTCTGCATCAATTCTGCGTCTTCACACCAATATCCAATGAAATTGATGTAGTATTTTGGGAATAATGACGTTTTAATGACGTCATGTCATGGTATTTTGGGTGGAAAAACGAAAAATGTTAGAAAATAGTTTTGAAGCAAATTGCAAATACAACAAAAAAACGTAAAAAGAAAGGAAATGACATTCTTCAAAATGCCTATCTCGGATTTGGAAATTTTGTGTTTTTGACCCCCCTCCCCCCACACACAAAAAAAAATATGGAAAATCCATTTTTAAGTTAATTTTTTCAGCTCGAATACCAAAATAAGGTGACCGGCCCAAATCCGCGGAGGGGAAAAAATGGGAGTACCTTTTTGCCACAAAAAGATCTCCCACGGAGAGAGGCTGGATCCGCCCTTGGCGTTTTGGCGATGGCGCCCCCCTTGAGCGATGGTGCCCCTGATTGCCAAGTTGCCACCCCAGTCAAAATCCCTTAAAACACGCCCTGATGACAGTCAAATGTAAACAAATCTCAAATCCCAGCTTTCCAGAAGTTACAATAAAGACACAAAGACATAAAATAAAAGTGCAACAAAGAGCCTCTTGGGCCCATCCGAGGTTGCACCCCCCCCCCCTCCGCCAGTCTCGCCCCTTCAAATCACCTTACTCTACCTGCATAAAAGAAGGCTAATCCCACGAGTATTTATGAACTAATCCCTTCTCTGTAAAGTATTCATCTAATCTAATTTTGAAGGAAGCAAGTGTCACTGCATCAGCGACATCCCCTGGTAGCATATTCCAATGTCCTACAACCCTTCTACTGAAAAATGACTGTCGTAGCCTAGTCCTACTTTGTTTCATAATGAGTTTATGCTGATGACCTCTACCTCGATTTTCCCTATTGAACTCAAACATACCCTTTAAATATCCAGAATGCTGACTATTTACAAATTTGAAGACTTCAATTAGATCTCCTCTTAGCCGTCTATATCTAAGTGAAAACATACCCAATTTTTTAATCTATCTTCATAAGGTAAACTACCAAGACAATTAACCATTTTTGTTGCCCTTTTTTGAACTCTTTCTAACAACCAGCAATCTTTCTCATATGTTGGAGACCAGGCTTGTACACAATACTCCAAATGTGGTCTAACGTATGCACAATACAGTTTTGTTATTACCTTTTCACTCTTGTAGGAAACATTTCTGTTAATGGCCCCTAGCATTCTAAGTGCCTTTTTCCTAGCTTCTACAACCTGGTCTGACGCTGATAGTCTATTGTTTACCACGACACCTAAATCTCTTTCCTTTTCAATCTGCTCCATTTTCTGCCCACCCATTTCATACCTATGTTTACTGCTAACCCGTCCAGCGTGCATAATCTTACATTTACTCAAATTGAATTTCATCTGCCATGCTTCAGACCACTCAACTAGCTTGTCCAGATCTGATTGAAAAACATCCTGATCATGTTTTCCTCTAATAATCCTGACAACTTTTAGATCGTCTGCAAATTTCAAGACTTTGCTGTCTATACTGTTCTCAATTGCATTCACAAATATTATAAAAAGCAATGGGCCCAGGACTGAGCCCTGTGGAACCCCACTGAGAACCTCCTTCCATTGTGATTGGCACCCATTCAATATAACCCTTTGCTGGCGTCCTGAAAGCCACGTTTCTATCCAATCCAGAATCTTGCCCCTGATCCCATGCATTTTAAGTTGCAACCCCAGTCTTGTATGGGGGACTTTGTCAAATGCTTTACTGAAATCAAGAAAAGCTACATCTAGCTGTTTACCCTGATCAAAGCTATCTGTTGCAACATTCAAAAACTCCAGAAGATTAGTTAAACAAGAACGGCCCTTCCTAAAGCCATGCTGTGTATCCTTGATGAGTTCATTTTGCTCCAAGAATTCAACAATCTTATCTTTGATGATTGATTCAAGCACATTGCAGACTAATGAGGTCAGACTAACCGGTCTATAGTTTTCCTCTTTACTTCTATCTCCCTTTTTATGAATAGGAACAACATTTGCTCTTTTCCAATCAAGTGGAATTTTACTATCTGCGAGTGATTTAGAAAATATTATGGCTAATGGAACCGACAACTCCCTTTCAGATTCTCTTAAAAGTCTAGCATGGATTTCATCAGGTCTTTCTGCCTTGTTAGGCCTTACTTTCTTTAGATATTCTAGAACAAGTTCACTACTTATGCCACCTAGCTCTCCTATAGTCTCCTCTGTCTCTAGCTCAGGCTGAAGTGCTGCAATACTACTCTGGTCCTCGATAGTAAAGACAGATTGAAACTGATCATTAAGCACTTCAACCATTTCACTGTCCTTGCTAACTAACACATCATCTACCTTAAATGGACCTATATTTTTGGAAACTGTACTGAACTTATAAAAACTGAAGAACTTCTTACTATCTGCATTACAATGTCTAGCTAAATCAAGTTCCTTTGCCCTTTTAGCTGCTCTGACCTTTTTCTTAACTGAATTTCTTGCATTCTGGTAGGCCTTCCGATTTATATCTAGTGAAGATCCCTTCAAAATGACAAATGCACTTCTTTTAGCTTGTATAGCACTCCTTACTTCTGGGGTAAGCCAAACTGGTTTGCCCTTGGTTCTGTTACGTTTGTGCCTGAGGGGTATATGCCGATTTTGAATTTGGCTTAATCTAGCTTTGAAAACATTCCAGGCCTCACATGCATCTAAACCTGCCAACTCAACGTTCCATTTTATCTGTGCGAGGTCATTTCTAATACCATCAAAATCAGCCCGGCTGAAGTTTGGAACCATAATAAGGTTATCTTTGGGTCTCATTTCTGATGAGATATTGAATTTAACCATATTGTGATCACTGGTTCCTAGACCTGCACAAATACTTATGTCACTAACTAGATCACTGTTGTCTGAGAATACAAGGTCTAGAATGGAGCAATGTCTGGTTGGCTCTGTTACAAACTGATGCATGAAAAGCTCCTCTTCAAAGATGTGCCTATACAACCTACACTCATTTGTTTCCTCTGCTATACTTTCGTATCCTCTTAAGTTAAAATCTCCCATAATAAGACACTGAGCCCGAAAGTTCCTACGTATTTCCTCACAAATATCTTGGTCTGTTCCAGCTTGGGAGTTCCTTGGAAGATTCCCTGGTCTGTAAAATGCACCTATCCTCAACCTTCCTCTGTTTCCTGTACCAATTTTAATGTCAAGCCAGATTGATTCTACTTCTTTTACTTTACTAGAATCATCAACTCTAGTAGTGCAGTACAAGCTATTTACATATACAAACACTCCGCCCCCCTGCCGTGATTCTCTACAGTATGAGAACATGTTATACCCTTGTAACTCGAAATCCTGTAGCCTATCCCTATTATACCCCTCACTAACCCATGTCTCGGTTACACAAATGATATCAGGCTTTTCAAGGGCAACATAACACTCAAACTCATCAAATTTAGACCTAATACTTTGGGCATTCAGCAACACACATGTGATCTTATACTTTGAGCTGACTCTACTAATTCTGAGGGAATTATGATCTACTGTCCTATTCTGACATGAACTTCTACCAATGCTTACTTCCTGATGCCCTAGTACTAGCGTCCCCGAACCCCCCCCCCCCCCCTCCTACCTAGTTTCCCTGAATGACACTTCTGTAGGCATCTCCCAAAGCCCTTGCCCCCTCATCCGATAAGTGAAGCCCATCCTTCATATAGTACCTACGCCACTCATAGAACTGATCCCATAAGTCTACATAACTAAGCCCCATAGCTGAACATAAGTTCTGAACTGAGCTGTTCACAGACAGAGCTCTCGAGTACCACTCCTCACTGGCTCCACAGCGAGGGAGGATGCCAGTCACAATGACTGGTTTCCTGGACTCCTTCAACCTCTCCGGTACTCCGCTACTATTCTCACACTCTGCCTAGGTCCTATGTCGTTCACCCCCACCTGTAGGTATAACTGTCTCCGGGCTACTCCTACCAAGTTCTGCCTCAATGACAGGGCCCATATCAACTACTCTTGCCCCTGGTTTGACTATACATCTGTCCCTCTTCCCACAGAATGTTCGGCTTAAGGGCCTTACCCTTGAGTCCCCAACCACTAAATGCTGAATCTCTTCCCTGTCACTTTCAGCTGCTGACTCTAACGCACTGAACCTATTTGCTATTGTAACCTGCGGATGTTCCCTGGGGCTGTACTGCCTGACTCTACCCTGAACTTTTGTCCATCCCTCCTGATCCCCTTCCCTCTTCCTCCTCCAGATTCTGCTACCACCCTCCATTACCCAGCACCCCTCCTCATCCTTACTGTCTGTGGCCCTAGCATTACTTTCCACAATGTTGAGTTTCCAGAAACGTGACCCTCCAACACACTTCCAAACCCCAGCCGCACTATCCACCTTTGCCCTATCTTCCTCCCTTATGCCCCTATCAGAACTACCACTGGTCCCTGATCCTGTAGGCTCCTTTTCTGACCCCCTAACCACGATCTGCGCATACGTTCCTTGGTCAGGAGCTACACCCTCCTGCGGCTCATCTCTACACCTACACTTACTTAACTGCGCCTCAAGCTCCGCTACCCTAGCCTGGAGGGCCTCTAGCTCTGCTACCTTCGCCTGCATCCTAGTCATGCTCATTTGAATACACTAGTAACTTAGGTATATAACTTAGGTACTATGCACTTTTCAATACTTTACTAACTTAACTTAACTTTTTTGTTTTTTTGTTTGTTTTTTCTTCTTCTAAACCTTAACTAGATCTAAGTAAAGCTAGTGACACAAATCAGCTATGAGTGCACCTAATACTAGACTAAATATCTAATCCTTAAATAAACTGAATACTAAATACACCTTAATTATCCCTAATTTTCTAAAAATATCTACTTATCCAACCCTGCAACTAATAACACAAAAATAAGACTAAGACAATTTTGGCGCACACAAGCTAGAATGAAAAGTCCTTTAAAAAGCAAGTAAGAGGTAACAGCTAACTATGAATGCTTAAAAATAATACCTAAACTATCCAGAAAACTAAATATCTAATCCTTATATCTAAATATAATGTGGTTCCTCAAAAATACACAAAACAACAGAGCTATCCAACAGCTACTTAGCTTGTCTAAAGCGGGGTTCAGAAAAGCACGTAGCCAGGACAAGAACTCAGACCCAGCATTTATGGAAATCAAAATCAACTTACTTAACCAAAATCAAAATCAACTACTTATGGTAAGGTCAGGTTAGATTAGGATTGATTTATTTTAACTGGTGAGGTGCATTACTTAAAGGAAATGCCCTGCCTTCATAATGGAGAATTGAGCTGAGATAGCGGTCTTGAAGCCCATCTCAAGAAACATTTGGTCTCATTTGGTCTGTAAACCCTCTCCTGCTTAAGGCAAACTATTAGTGGGTGTCCCAGACTTCCATAGATCAAAATTAAGGTAGTGAGACAGGTGGGGCTGCCAGTTTGATGAAATCATTAGGGACAGTATTTAAACTTAAGAAGAAAACAAATATACTGAAGGCAGAAACAAAGTAAAGAATTTAGGCAAGGATAAAACAAATATTTCAGATTAAGTCATTTTGTTTTAGGCTGCATGCTGAAGATCTGAAGCTAAAAACAGGTTGTGTAGGCAACTATGACACCGGGGAGACATGAACAAACTGGCTGGCTACTGATGGGTGAGCCCCAAAGAGGAAAGTTGTGTAATAAGGAACTATGGCACGAAGGAGACACAAACATTGGCTTGCTATGGAAAGTGAGCCCAAAGGGAGAAGTTGTATAGGGAGTTTGCAATTTGCAGCACCAAAGATTCCAGGGAGTCACAAACATACTGCCGGCTACACCAAGAGCAAGGCAGGCACGTAGCCAGGATTTCGTCCAGGGAGGGGCGGCGCCTCGAAAGGGCCCATTCTCGAGCGTTGAAAGGGTCCCTTCCCAAGCGTTGAAAGGCCCCCCCCCCCCAAAAAAAAAAACGCATGAAAAGGCACGCTACAAGGCTGGAAAATGCAGTATGGCAGGTATGGCATGGGCTATACCAACGTTTAGGAGCTGGAGTTAGCAAACTGTCACATCAACTTTGGAACCAGCGACACGAATTTGGAATCAGCTATACCAACTTGGAATATTTTTTTAAGCTCAGGACCTGGAACTCTTAAGCAAATTGCGCCGCGGAGCGGCGCGAAAATTTTGAGTTTTATGCCCTGGGTTGCTTTCTCATCAATGCGTCGCATTGCGTATGTTGCGGACCTCTAAAATTGCTATATTGTGCGTTTAAAAGTGCGGGGAAAAAGTGCTAAAGTGAACTATTTTGCTCAATAATATAGGAAAGTAGCAACATAACACATAAATGCGCCGAGAAACTGACCGATTTTTTTCCTAACTCGCATATAATTGCATTTTTAGTTAAATTGCGCCGCGGAGCGGCGCGAAAATTTGGAGTGTTATTCCCTGTACAACTGTATTCTTACTGTTGAAAGGCCCAAGATCCCTTCAGATCGTCTAGGGGCCCCTCTGACCTTTTCTACGCCCTTCCGACCTGTTCAGGGACTCATCTGGGATCCGCGAAGCGAAAAGACATGATGTGGAGTGGGTGATATATATATAATACAAAGAGGGTTTACTCTACAGGAAAAAATACAATCGGATCTTTGGGGTATATTGTAGCACCCTGACGAAGGGTATTACAATATACCCGGAAGCTCCGCTTTTAATATTTGTATTGTGGAGTAAGTCCTCTTTGTATTTAATCTTCATCTGGGATCTCTACGTGCTTTGACCCTTCCGGTCTCACCAGAGACTCCTCTGACCTTCCAAGAAGCCCCTCTTGTGTGTCAAGAGGCCCATTCGGCCTGTTCAGAGGTCTTTCCGACCTGGCCAGGGACTGCACTGGCTGCTTTGTCGCCCTGCCGACATGCTCAGGGGCAAGGGCGGCGGATTGGGGGGGGGGGGCGCAGGCAAGGGCGGATCCGGGGGGGGGGGGGGGCGGCGAACGGGGCCCATGCCCCCCCCCCCCAAACCTGTTTAAGGGGGGGGGGGGGGGGCAAACTATGTTTTGCCCCCCCCCCCCAGACGTGAAATCTAATGCATGCTATATTTGCGTTTTAGAACGGTACTGGGCATCCCAAAATTGCAGCAGTCAAAATCAAGCTAGCCACAGTCAAAAATTGAAAAATTTCGCGCCGCTTCTCGGCATAACACAAGTTTCGCAATTGTATATACAAATTTGGAAAATTAATTCCATTAAGTGTCTTGCAGAGGCTCTCCTTGGCGGTAATTGCTGGCCCCAGGGCCAACTCTCTTCATAAAATATTATCTTTAAAGCGGGCTACATGTTTAGCTTGTCTGCCGAGTTCCGAAAAAAGGCGACGCGAACGCAAAGACGCGGACTTCGGTAACCGGAAGCTGTTCCAGCGGTGCCCAACTTGTTGGCCCGAAGAGCTAATAGTGGGGACCAGGACAGGACTATCTCTCCAAGCCATCTCCCCCAGGTTCCTCCAGATCCACAGGGACCATTTATGCGCGGAAATGTCGGTCTGCCTCTTGCTACTTTGAAACCATATGCACCGTTACCAGTTGTTTGTTACAGTTCGGTACATAGGTATGTATACAGACTACAGTTATTATTATCATATGTACTATTGAGCGCAGACTGCCACCGGCCATCGTGATTTACTATCCGAGTCTAATGTATATGAAAAAACTACCTTCATATCAACATTTTGCATCATACCGAGATGTGCAACCAGGAAAAGTGGTTACCTGAGGCTTGGCTCCACTCACGGTCTGGTTCCAATATTAAAAATGCGTTTTCCACGACCTAAAATTAAAATGTTCACGCCGCTTCGCGGCGTCACATCAGTGGCCATCGTCATAACGAAGCCATCGTCATTGTCTTCGTTTCGTCGTAACGCTGAATTGAATGAATCACATTTTTAGCTTCTTATCCTCTACAAGGCTAAGAACCTAAAAATGCCTATGTTTCTGGGTTTTATCAGGCAAACTCGAGCAAAAAAAAATCGCGCCGCTTCGCGGCGCTAAATAACAAGTACCTACTATAATATGCAAATCCACATTAAAAATGTTGCAAAGGCTTAAATACACGCATAACAAATTGGGGTACATTTTTTCTCTCGTCATTTCAGCCGACCCCCCCACACAAAAATTATCGGCGGCGCCCCTGGGTACAGCTGACAATTGACATAGTTTTTCTCAGTGTAAGGCAATGTCGGAACAATACAAACTGCAAGCTGACATCTTTCCTTTTTCGATATCCCAAAAGGTCGAAAACCTAAAAAAAAAATGGGAAAAATTCGAAATCGTGTGGTTGCAAAATAAAGTGCCCAAATCCGGGGAGAAATTCGAAATTGGGGGTAGGTAAGGTCCGCTAAAAACGGTTTGCACCCCCCCCCCCCCAACGGCCGGCTGGATCCGCCCATGGGCGCAGGGTACCCAAAATCCCCCACCCCTCAAATGAAAATCCTGGGAAGGGGAAGGGTCATGTTGCCCCCAGATTGAGCAGCTAAAATCTGTGGGGGGGGGGGGGGGCAAAACTACCCTTTGCCCCCAGGATTTTCGACTGGGGGAATTTTGGGTACCCTGCCCCCACAATCCGCCGCCCCTCCTCAGGGGCCCCTCCGACCTGTCCAGGGGCCCCTTCAGTCTGGCTAGGAACTAATCCGGCATGTTCAGGGGGGCTTCCGACCGGCCCAGGGACCCTTTCGGTCTAGCCAGGGGCCCCTCTGACTTGCCCAGGAGCCCCTCCGATCGACCCAGCGACTCTTCTGGCCGGCCTGCGCTGGCTGCTTTGTCGCTCTGCCGACATGCTCAAGGGGCCCTCCGACCTGCCCTGGAGCCCCTCCATGCTGGCCAGGGGCCACTTCGGCATGTTCAGGGGTCCTTCTCACCCACCCAGGGGTCCTTTCGGTCTGGTCAGGGGCCCCTCCGATCTGCGCAGGGGCCCTTTTAACTTTCCAGGGGTCCTCTGGTCTCTCCAGGGGCCCTTTAACCTTCGAAGGGGCCCTTCCGACCTAGCAAGGGACTGCGCTGGCTGCTTTGTCGCCTTGCGACATACTCCGAGGGCCCTCCGACCTGCCCTGGGGCCCCTCCGTGCTGGCTAGGGGCTCACTAGGCATATTCAGGGGCCCTTCTGACCCACCTAGGGGCCCTTTCGGTCTGGTCAGGGCCCCTCTGAACTGCACAGGGGCCCTCTTAACTTCACAGGGGCCCTCTGGTCTGTCCAGGGGCCCTCCAACCTGCTCAGGGGCCCTTATGACCTGGCAAAGGACTGCGCTGGCCGCTTTGTCGCCCTGTCGACATGCTCAGGGGCCTCTCAACCTGCCCAGGGCCCCCTCTGTGCTGGCTAGGGGCCCATTCGACGTGTTCAGGGGGCCCATTGGACGTGCTCAGGGGGCCCTGTGACCCGCTCAGGGGCCCTTTCGGTCTGGCCAAGGGCCCCTCTGACATGCACAGGGCTCTTTTGAACGTCCAAGGGGCCCTCTGGTCTTTCAGAGAGGGCCCTAGTGGCCCTAAAGGGCCTCTGAAGTCCTCTAAACTCTCTAAAGACCACGATTCGTGTAGTAAAGAGCCTATGATACCGCGCTTCGCGCGGTCTCGTCGGCCCTTTTCGGCGCGCGCAGCGCGCCGAAAAGGGCCCTCGCGCGCCAAAAAGGGCCCTTCTGGCCTCCGGGGGGGGGGGGGGGGGGGGGGGGGGGGGGCGGCCGCCCCCGCCACCATCCCCTTGGCTACGTGCCTGGATCAAGGTGGGGTCAGTTTTGTTTAGGTTGTAATCAAGCTAAATCAATCATAAGACTCATTGCCACCATTGGGCTGCCAAGAAATTGGTAATATTTGACTAAGGTACCCGTTGGTGCACCATGTTTGTAGTAATCAAGGGTCAATGTTACTATCATCGTTGTTGGTCTGGAGTCAGAGGGAAGCTTCATGACATCACCAGTTTCTCCACTAAACCCTATCACGCTCTTACTAAACCTCCGTTCCTGGCAGAGCGGCGAGCGCAGGACTTGTATTTTAGACTGAAGGTCGGCCGCACAGCGGCCGCTACCATGGTGTGACCTTGCACGTCAATCACCGGCTCACAAAATTATTTGTCGGCCTAAGATTCGCTTGTAGCCAGAATCTGGTGACGTCATAAAGCTTCCCTATGACTCCAGACCAACAACGGTGATAGTAACCTTGAGCTTGAACCTTGATTACTACAAACATAGTGCACTGACAGGCACCTTAGTCAAAGATTACCAAGAAATTAATGATACTACAAAAACCTCAACCAATAATAGGTACCTACCTAGTTGCTTCAAACAATTCATATTTTTTACCCAAGTGGGGCATAATTTGAGAATAAAACCCTTCAAAGGTGCTTTCAACTCAAATCATGGCAGCTCAAAACATGTTTCCTCATCATTTCATAGTTACAGCCTCGGCTCCAGTCAAGTGATTGACATTCCTAATTGTATGGTATGAACCTTGCCATATTAGCCCACGCGGGAAATTCGAACTTAGTCATCTGTATATATACACCATTATTTGGGCTAATCAACTGGTATTCCAGGGTATCTATTGAATTTTCAAGACATTGAAGCATCTAAACTACACCGAGTAAACACAAACAATCAACACGAAACACGTGCGCCCTCAACAAACAAATATCCCAACCTACCGCGACGCACGGTCATAGAATCCGCGACGATTATTGAAGTTGTCGCGGAAACTCTCTCTCAACTCGGAGATCTTGTCCACGATACACAACAAAACTCAAAACTGTCTGTATTGAGACTGCTCCAGACTCCAGACTCAATCACGGTAGTCGAACACACGACACAGGGCACCATACCACATGGCGCTGACACGTGCGCCGCCCCGCCCACTCGACACAAGAATGCTGCGCAGTTCGCAGAGCTGGTCAGGAAACAGCTCGCGCCGCCACCGCCCCTCGACGCAAGAAAAATGCTGCGCAGTTCGCACAGCTGGTGAGTAAGCAGCTGGCGCCGCCACCGGCCCCTCACCCCAACTGGTGGTCTCAACAAACTCTACAGATGGCGCTCGCGTCGGGTCGCTTACGTTATAATAGATGGGGCTCCCGTCGCGCCCGGATGGTAAAGCGACGGTCGCGGTGCGGCGGATGTGTTCAACACCCTCCCCACCTGTTAGCACCGTAATGCACCACATTACGGTCTAACACACACCCACGAAGCATACTCATCGCAAGTTATACAACATCAGTAACCAAACATGTACACTCGATTCCGCAACGACAAACGGTACTTCAACGACGCACAAACCGAACCGACACACAACTACAGAAAGAGCTTCGTGACCATACACTAAACGACATTCTATTCTAGAACGTTTGCAGTAACGAACATATCACATCGAAACGTTACACGGATGATGATACAGGACTCCGCTCGAGTATCAAGGACACTAAACAGCTGTAACCTCAAGGTCATGGAGACGCTGAACGGCTCTGGTCTTCCTGCTACTAGCAGTCCTCACCTCAGCCGACCGAACAACTCCGTCTCTACCTGGGAAGAGTCGCGTCACCACCCCAAGCTCCCACCTCAAACGAGGCGCGTTCTCGTTTTGAATGATGACGACGGAACCTTCACACAGCTTACCGCGCGATCTGAATTTGCTCACGGCGGGTGGCAAGTTCCTCAAATACTCGTCAGACCACACGGACCAAAACCTGTTCAGACGCCGCTCTCTGATCCGGGCCCGCTCGCTGAGCGCCTTAGCCGACACAGCTGACGGACCCTCGACTCCCCTGGACTGGAAACCAACACTGTGACCAGTCAAAAAGTGGTTAGGCGTCAGTGCGATCGGACTGTCCACAGTATCACCGACAAACGTGATCGGGCGGGAGTTTATACATGCCTCAACCTCACTGAGAACCGTCTCGAGCTCTACCCTGCTGAGGCAGCGGTGAGCGAGTGACTTCCGGAGCGCCACCTTCACCGAGCGTACCAAACGCTCCCACCAACCTCCCCACCATGGAGACTGTGGAACGATGAACTTCCAGACAGGAGCGAGACGACCAAAGTAGCGCTGCAACTGCGCATCTGCACCCTTGAAAGTGCAGGCGTTATCCGAGTACACGACAGACGGCACTCCCCTCCTGGCGGCAAACCTACGAAAAGCCATCATGAACTCGTTCAGCGCCAGGGATCCCGTGAGCTCCAGATGAATCGCGCGCGTGACAGCGCATGTAAACAAACAAACATACAGCTTCTTCTTCAGAAAATCCACTGAGAACAGTGGCCAAGCGAAGTCGATGCCAACTACTGTGAACGGCGGCGCGCGAGTGACCCTGTCACCAGGCAGAGGGGCCGCCGGCTCACAGCAGGCACGAGAGTCATGTCTGCGGCAAGCCACGCACTCTCTCACGACTCGGCGCGCTATACCGCGCAGCCCGACCACCCACAGTGATGATCGTACGGCCGTGATCAGCGAAGCAACACCAGCGTGCTTCAACAAGAAATGCTGTTCACGCACCAGCAAAACAGCGAGGTGGCCCTTGGGCACGATGACGGGGTGCTTCTCCTCATACGAAAGGTCGGAGAACTGAAGTCGACTTCGCACCCTCAGCACACCGTCAGCCAGAAACGGCGTCAGCGCACGAATGGGAGAGCTAACAGAGACCTCTCTCCCCTGCTCCAAAGCCCTCATCTCGTCAGGGAAGGCTTGGCGCTGAGCCTGCCTCAGCAGCAGATCTCTGGCAGCGGTGACCTCCTCTCCTGAAAGGTCAGAAAGGCTCCGCCTCTGGCCGGGGCTCCGTGCGTTGTGTACGAAACGCTTCGCCCATGCCACCACACGCACAGCCTTTGAGAAGGAACCCCATCGTTCAACATCGAGAACCGAACTCTCACGCGGAATCACCTCTGACGCAGCGGTCAGAACCGCTTCCTCCTCTGGAGGCTGAGTCACACTCGGCTCTGACCTGTCCGAGAGGAGAGGCTGACCACTGGGTTCAGACAACCAGCTCGGTCCCGTCAGCCACTCCTTGGAGTCCAGCAGCTGCTCCGCCGACACCCCTCTGGTTGTCAGGTCGGACGGGTTGTCCTCTCCAGGCACGAACGCCCAGTCGGACGGACTAGTCAGGCTGTGGATTTCGGACACACGGTTATACACGAACTGTTTCCACCTCTGTGGGTCGCCTCGAATCCACCCCAGGGCAATCATGGAATCCGTCCAGCACCGACACGTGGTGCTGTCCGGCAGACGCAGAGCTCGTCTGACATACGTCACCAGACGCGCAGCAAGGAGACTGCCCAACAGCTCTAGCCTTGGGAGACTCACCCTCTTGATTGGCGCCACCCTACCCTTTGCCATGACCAGTGAGACACTGAACGAACCATCTGGCATCGAAGTACGGAGGTAGACTGCAGCACCGTACCCTTTAGGCGAGGCGTCACCGAAGGCATGCAGCTCCACGTCACTCTCAGTATCGCTCCAGCCCTGGGCCGAGTAGGAGCGAGGGACTCTGAACTTCCTCAGAGACTCCAGGCCGTGGAGCCATCTAGTGAAGACGGAACGGCTCTCGTCAGGCAGCACCTCATCCCACTGCAGCCCCAGCTGCCACAGAGTCTGAAACAGACACTTTGCCACCATGGAGAATGGTGTCAGAAAACCCAGTGGGTCGAAAAGCCTCGCAATGAAGCTCAGCACCACACGTTTTGTAGGCACAACATCATCAGGGATCGTCACACCATCGAATGTGAACACATCATCATTCGGGATCCACTTAACGCCCAGCACCTTGATGCTCTCGGCCTCACTGATCTCAGACACAACACTGTCGAACACCATAGGGCTGTTGGATGTGCACTTGGACAGAACCATGCCTGCATCAGCCATCACTGACTGAGCGTCAGCGAGCAAGGCACGCGCCTCCTCCTCTGTGTCTGCACCTGAGATAAAGTCATCAACATAGAAGTTGCTCTGCATCTCTGTAATAGTATGTGACTGGTCATATCTTGACAGGTGATGACGGATAGCAGCATTCAACAAGAACGGGCTACTCGAGACACCAAAAGTCACTCTCTTAAACCTCATCACCCGAATCCTGCCATCACACTCCCACAGAAACCGGTGAACATCACGGTCCTCTCTTCTCAACTGGAGCTGAAGGAAGGCCTTGGCAATGTCAGATGTGACAGCGAAACGCCACCGCCTAAACCTCAGCAAGACCTCCACAAGACTGGGGATAAGACATGGCCCAGTCTCCACACAGTCATTCACAGAAACACCATTTGGACCTGGGGCAGATGCATCAAACACAGGTCTCACCTTGGTGGAAGTGCTTGATTCTTTCACCACTGGGTGGTGAGGCAGGTAGGAAGTTGGATGAGGGCTCACAAGCTCCTCACTGGGAACTTCCTCAATGACACCCGACTGCTCCATCTCAATCAAAGCAGCAGAATACCTGTCACTCAGCTCAGGGTCTCTGGCTAACCTGCGGGACAACCCTGCCAGACGACGCTCTGCAGAGGACCTGTTGTCCACTAGCTGTTGAGGACCATCCTCCTTCCACGGCAAGTCTACCTCATACCTGCCCTCACTGCAGAAGCGGACAGAGGAGTTGAAATCCTCCAACACCTTGGAGCTGGCAGGTTCCTCGTCAGAGTGGATACCAATGCCCTCCAGGCTCCAGAGGTTGCGCACTGTGTCCTCGTGGAGGTCACCCAGGGTCAACAGCTGACACGTTGCACCACCTGAGGCACCAGACACACAAGAGGTCACACCTGACACAATCCAACCAAACTGTGTCTCCTGGGCCACCACAGCCCCTTCAGAGTGGCGAATGAAGCCCTGCTTGACCAGACTCCAGTACTGGTCCAGCCCCACAAGGATGTCAACAGACAACACTCTGTCAGTCTCATAGCTGTCTGCCAGCTCAACACCTGTTCAGTTCAGTTCAGTTCATTTATTCACGTTAAATCCGCTCATTTGCGGCTTTTCATTAACGCAATGTCAAAAGATACAAAAGGTTAAAAGCTAGCACATATCACAATCAACACGTCACGCATTCGTCGTAACAATGAATCGTCTAAACGACCGTGTTCATGTCTGGTTCTGCAGTAAATGCAGCCTGAGTGCTCCTTTGAAGGACGACTGTCCATCATAGGTTGTGCAAAACTCGTTATAGACGTCAACACCGCTGTACACCAGCTGCCTTCTTCCCGCCTCGGTGCGTATTCGGGGTAGCCGCAGTCGTTGGGCATTCCGGGTGTCGTGGCCATGATCTGTCGCGTTCTCTAGTGTACATGCTATACTGGATGGTTGGCCTGTCTGTCTAATAGTTCGCACGTTACATATTCTATGGTACAGGACTAGGTTTGCCGCGCTCAGCCACTTCAAGTCTCTAAGGACATCGGTCACATGGCTTTGCTTTCGACGGCCGCTTATTACACGCGCACAGAAATTGAGCACTTTCTGCACCCGGCGTAGTTCAGTGGTACCACATGTACCATAAATAGTTATGCAGTATCGTAGCGTAGACACGACAAGCGAGGTCACGATCGGTTTCAGTGTGAAGGGCGGTAGCACATGCTTCGCGTGGTTAAGCGCCAGCAGCGCCCCTGTGCACTTCGACACAACATGTTTGACATGGTCATGGTACGACAGGTTCTTATCCATGATGAGGCCCAGGTTTCTAACAGTTGTGGACTCATGGATAGTGGCACCGGCAAATCTGACGCTAACGGATGGCAGTCCCTTAAGCATCTGGCGCGTACCGAGCACAATCATCTGGGTTTTTGATGCGTTCACTTTGTACTGTGAAGGACACCAGAGCCTCCCTGGGAACCTGAGGACGCTGCAAGGGAGAGCAGATCACAGGGACCTGGACAGCAGTCACAGCACAGGCTGCAGGACAAGCCAGGTTCGATCCACTCACAGTCATCTCCCACACGCTTCGATCACAGGTGGACCTACAACCCCCAAAAGCAGCATATGTGACACTCTCTGTGCCCAGCCATTTTGCACCAGCACCAACCCGCCTCACCAAGGCCTCAGACACGTAACTCCCATCCGACCCAGTGTCAAACAGAAGAGTAGCATGCACAGGGCCTCCTACACCCTGTACCACTACAGAGGCGGTTGGTAGTACCACACACTTGTTGTACCCACTGTTACACGACAGGGACGTTTTGACACCCCGGACCCCGCCAGCCACACTGGAGGGCACACCACATGAAGGCACACTACTATCATCCCCAACACTCTGCCCTACTGCTTCACTAAAACAACACATCTTGTGATGACGCCCACCACAAACTGCACACTCCACTTGACAGTCCTTCGCCTGGTGACCTTGCTTCAAGCATCGAAAGCACAGGCCAGCAAAGCGAACCCGCCTCATCCTCTCGCGCACTGGAAGGTGGGATATCATCAAACACTTAGCTGTTGCATGATGTTGGCCGCAGAAGCCACATCCAGGTGTGGCTGCCTGTAGAGCTGCAGTAGTGACTCGTCCATCCCTCCTTCGTCCAGGTGGGCCAGCTACTGGCCGCCCAGCGGGGGCGGCAGCCAGCCGTCCAGATGCAGCTGCTGGCCGTCCAGCAGGGGAGGCCAGATCCTTGTAGACTCCAGACCTCTCCAGTCGGTTGATCTCTACTTGCAGGAACTGTAGAAGAAACCCCAGGTCGCTCTCCTTTCCAACGTTGCTCCTCGCCCACTCCAGACGCACAGAAGCGGGTAGGCGCGACAGCAGCAGAGGGGTCAGTATCACCCCATACTGGGCACCAGTGATACCCAGCGCTTCCAGGCTCCGCACCTGGACCAGAAGCTCATCAACAAGTGGCCGGAGCTTGCCGTCACTGGAACCAGAGATGTGCAGTAGCTGTTGCACATGTGCGAAGATAACCAATTCTCGCCTGCCAAACCTGTTCATCAAAAGCTCACAGCTTGCACTGTAGTTATGTGCACTCAACGGGAGGCCCTCCACACACTTCTTGGCCTCTCCCCTCAGCAGCGACCTGAGGTAGGTCAGCTTACTGATGTCTGCCAGGCCTGTCTGGTCCACAGCAGAGACAAATACCTCCCAGAAGGCATTCCACTGCAGAACATCTCCATCAAACTTTGGCAACTCCAACTTCGGAAGCCGAGCACTTCTACAGGCACCAAATGCTGAAGCAGCCGGACTTGATTCCTCAGCCGACTTCTGCATCGCCTCTGCTCGCCGCAGGACCCTCTTGATGCCTTCACGAAAAGCCCATGCTGACTCCAGGTCGGCTTCAAGCATGTCAGCATCCATTTCACACTCTACCGCTGCCTGGACTTCATCAAATGTTGCCAGCCGACTCTCACACTCTTTCCTGGCATCCAGAACAGCAGGGAGATCAACTCCCACACCCTCCGACTACTGATCCAACAGATCAGCCAACGCAGTAGCCGCTCTTGTGGCCCAACCTTTGGCCGCTACACGGCGTCTCTGCATGCGTTCAAAATCCGCCATGCCGTCACAATCACCGTCACAATCGCAATGCAAATGTCTCAGACGACTGAAAAATCTGAAAATCCACAACTCCCTGGTTTCGGCACCAAATGTCGCGGAAACTCTCTCTCAACTCGGAGATCTTGTCCACGATACACAACAAAACTCAAAACTGTCTGTATTGAGACTGCTCCAGACTCCAGACTCAATCACGGTAGTCGAACACACGACACAGGGCACCATACCACATGGCGCTGACACGTGCGCCGCCCCGCCCACTCGACACAAGAATACTGCGCAGTTCGCAGAGCTGGTCAGGAAACAGCTCGCGCCGCCACCGCCCCTCGACGCAAGAAAAATGCTGCGCAGTTCGCACAGCTGGTGAGTAAGCAGCTGGCGCCGCCACCGGCCCCTCACCCCAACTGGTGGTCTCAACAAACTCTACAGATGGCGCTCGCGTCGGGTCGTTTACGTTATAATAGATGGGGCTCCCGTCGCGCCCGGATGGTAAAGCGACTGTCGCGGTGCGGCGGATGTGTTCAACAGAAGTAGTGGATTGTCACACTCGCGTCATCGACGTAAAAATCGGCCAAACTAGCGTTAAAGCACTGCAATCTATGTCAACAGTCATCTAATTCACTGCCTTACCAGAACACAAAAAGTGTGCATCATACCACACAGTAACTAATAAGAGATGTAGAAGTGGTCTAAACATACCACTACACACTAACACAACGATATTGGCACCCGACAAGCGCAGGCCGACGAGCAGAAAACCGAAAACCAATGACGTCATTTTGCTACCATAACCTTGCCAGAACCCTCCCTATGGCGCAGCATAGAAGTCGTCAGCCCCTGGTTTGCATCATGAAGAATTGAAGAGAAAGGTGATAATTCCTATTTCTGGTATCGGTATCGTATCGGTAATTTGAGAATCCTTTTTGGACATCTTTGGACAGGTATGCATAGGTGGACACCAGGGACTCGTCTAAGGGAATTTGACTGGGGGGGGGGGGGCTGGCCGCTGGAGTGAATATTAATGCACACATGTTTTGTAAACTCCTAATTAAACTATGGGTGATTCGTTTGGTGATAACACGCCACTCACGTTATACCTATATCCCAGTTTTTGTTCTAGTATCGTCGAATTATTGCAGTGAACTTACAAAAATATGTGGATATTAAATGATGCCCAGTTTGTGCTAGAGCTCACGTGTCATTAAATGTTGAAACCGTACATTTACGGTAAGTACAGATGCATATGTCTTATGATATCCCATCCGTCTAGATGGCACTAGTAGAAGACGCCTGAAGTTATGCTGTACCGCATATAACCCGATGTATGGGCTGACAATATGGCGTGCGACGTACAACATATTTAGTGCAGATCGCAGAAAGTCAGGCATATATATGTACGTCGGTCTGCCCAGATTCGGGATCTCTTTATTTGGTTTGGCTTCACTGCATCAAGCGTCAAGAAGAGCCTCATCAATCATTATGCAACTGGCCGAGGGTAATGCAACAATACAGCTGTAATATACACATGAAAAAGATACGTTAAAAAAGATCCGTCGCAAAGCGAGGCATAGCAAGTGTTCATAGCGCTCAATACCGATCCGTTGGCTCACGCTGCTGTGACATTCGCTCACAATGATCATATTGGTTGTGCCTGCACAATGGCACATTGCACATTCTCAGATATGTGCTTGTGAAGTGTCTTGCACACAATCTTATGGCCTGTAAACACGAACCGTACTAAACATTGCCACTACTGCGGAAAAACTTGGCCACAAAGACCCGCTCGGTGTAAACGGTGAGAGTTGGAGCGCGCTCACGCCTGTCCTTGACACTCAGGAACCGTGCCATGGCCGGCCTCGGGTCGAACGCCGCGGTGCCGACGCCGTTGAGAGCCAGGAGTAGACGGGCGTTCACCGTGCTGTTTGCCATCCTGAGCCGGTGGTGGGACCTGATTGCGTTGAAGTGCGAAACCGCGCGCTCCGTGCCCATGCTGTGCGGGGTTAGTGCCATGAAACCGCCAAGGGGCTTCTTACATGTACCTGACGCAGCGGAAAACATTAGTCGCAGCTTTCCTCCCACGGTGGCTGCTCCGTCTCGGGCAGAACACATAGCAGACCACTGGTCACAGGTGGACGTTACGAGGTCCTCCACACCAGCCTGTCCGAAAATTGCCCGTGTCAGCTCCGTGCCTGCTCGCAGGAAGTCCCGCACTGAAGCTGCGCTTACCAGCTTCAACATGATGTTGACCAGCTCCTCCTGCTCGATCTCCAGCCGCTCGCCCAAGAAGTTGATGATACTCTGGACCGTGTCGTTCCGGACAGCCGAGTAGCTCCTGAAAGAGGGAACGTTGGCGTTCACAATCTGCCGGCGGCTGCTTGGTCCTGAACAGTCGTCAGCACTTGCTGCTGCCTGCTCCTCTTCTTTTCCTCCGGGAAGGGGGCCGTCATTCATCAGCTGGAGCTGCAGGAGCGCCCAGTCTCTGGCCTGTATGACGTCCGGCAGAGTCAGCTCGCTCTTCTGCAGAGTTTTCTGCAAGCGAGACATGACGCCGCTGATATCGTGCAACAGAGCTGTGAGCCGGAGAGTCTGACCACCGGCCTGCCACTTCTTCAGCATGCCAGTGGCTCGAGCCGCGCCTTTCTTGTCAGTGCCTGATGCGGCGACAGCCTGCCACACGCTCCGACATGCTTCGAGGTTGGTGAGAATGGCACGGCAGCACTGATGGAGATGCTCTGCAAAGCGCACTTCGAAGAATGGTGGGAATGCCAGGACTTCACCACAGTCTCGCAGAGCCTTGGTGTGCCTCTTTGAAGTACGAAAGTACGTCAAGAGGCCGGTCATATCTGCCTTCCATTGCCGCACCTCGTCCACTGCGTCTTCAACCGACTCCATGGCCAAGTCTGAGCGGTGACAGACGCACCACATGGTCATTATGTCGCGTTCCAGGTGCTGACGAAGTTTGGCCCATAGCCCCGCTTTCCGGCCAGTGTTGGCCGTCTCGCCGTCGGTCGTCAGGCCGATAAGCTTCTCGGTTGGGGCTCGACAGCTGGCCAGGGCGACGGTAACCGCCTCTAGAAGGCCGCAAGCTCCATCCTCATCAGGCTCCACCATCGCCAGGAACATGTTCTGCAACGCACCGTCGCTGCTCAGCGTGCGTGCCGTTATGAACTTGTTGTCACGTTGCGTGCGGTCCACAGATCCGTCTACTTGGATCGAGTACAGAAGGCATTTCTGTAGCCGCTCTCCCAGCCGATCCCGTTCCATGGCGCTGATGATGTTGAGCATCTCCTTGTAAGCGTCTGGCGACCTGTACTGAAGAGAAGCAGCTGGAGGCGTCAGGGGAGTAAACGGCTGGTTGTCAGTCTCCAGTGACAGAACGCGCTGGGCATGCATGCTGGCGAGAGACCGAGAGGGCCACGACCATGCCGTCAGCGTCTCGAACAGGCTGTCGTTGTATACATCCACCGCCAGCTGTGTCAGCAGACCGATAACATGAGAGTTTGCCTTCTTGGTGGTGTTGTGCCACGGGTGGTCAGTGGGGCTCTCCAACCACACTCTCTGTATACGCTCCTCCTCTACGGCCGCAGCGTGAGGCTGTCCCAGCAGGTGGTCGACCACTCGCTGCAGTCGCTGTTTGTCACCGATTCTGACCCGGTCGGCCATGTACACTTTGCCGTTTGATGCCATCTTCACAGCCGCCGTCTCATGCTTCTTGCAGGTCTGGCAGGTCATGAAGGACCGAAGTTTGTTGTTCATTCTCGCCTTTGTCTCTGTAAGGCAGGGGTTGTTTTGCAGCAGCCACGCGTTGTCCAGTTTGTGGCCCTTGTACCACTCCGATGAGCTTGATGAGGAAGCTGAAGTCTCAGCAGGAGGTGAGAGGGAAGAGCTTTCATCAGGAGGAGTCGGCAAGGCGGAAGTCGAAGGACCTGTGGGAGGTGGACCGATGCCACGGAGAGAGGAAAATGGTTGGTGACCAATTTCAGAGATTTAAATGCAAGATGATGACAATATTTTGTATAGATTGAGAAATGGTATATTACATAGCACAATATACAAATACATAGCAATACATAGCATGCAAAATATACATAGAACCATTTCATCTCTAGTCCTTAAACCAGTGGTTTCCAGCACCAAGAGCACGGTTGCCTCTTTTGGTGATCTGAATGACTGGGCCGCTCCGCAGACCTAAGTTTCAAGCAGTGCGGTACAGCATACCTTCAGGCGTTTGCTACTAGTGCCATCTATGGCCAGACATATAAGTATAAGTGTATTGCGTATCGCGCTCTTTGCCCCGGTGTCGGTTGTGCTTATTGGTGCCGATGCAAAGCTAGTGGCTTCCTTGTTGGATGACCAGAATTACTTATTATTCCATATATCAGATTGAGAAGACTGGAAGTTGAATTATTTGCAGAGGTACAATACAACATTCTACAAATAAAGCATTAAACGAGAGAAACAAAATCTGGCATAGAATCATAAGCATTGTCCGCCACTCAACTGCTCAGTCAGAATTTCTCTCAAAACTGATTAATCGTCATTATCCCCGCCCGCCATTACCCGAATTGAGGCAATTACCCCTATTTGAGAACCAATAAGTACTTTGAACGCTCCGCGGCCTCACAGGACTATGGCCATTACCACAGGTGGCGCCACCAGTGAATTGTGGTGACTGGTGGCGCCACAGACTACCTTGACATCAAAGAAGCGCGTATCAGGAGTTTGTCGTCATATCGCCGGTGGCCCGCTGCTTAAACGCTGACCATCACTGTTTCGTATTTACTGACTCTGGGTCTATGCCCAGGTACATACCAGGATGTGATAGGCTTCGTCCACCTGTCTTCCTACCTGTCTGCCGACGTTTAACGATCGCATATATTTATAAATCTGACATTGTTTCGTCCCGTCTCCTGACGTTTTATCATCGTAGCGGTTACACTGTCCTAAAAGTGTCCCGAGACAATTATTGTTTTCCTTGATTCGTGTTCTACAACTACGGTATTCAATTTATTTGCATGCTCTGCTAAATAGCACTGTTGCGCGGGTACTACTGTATCTAACTCTACGACAAAAAGTGTCCTTACATGCGTACCTGCGAAGTGTTTTGCAGCCCTCAAAACGGTTATCGAAAATAGCTATCTGGAAAGGCGCATCGTAAACAGCCTCCAAATTCCCGCGAACCTCAGCCCCAATAGCCGCAGCTCACCGGCGTGACTGGAGTCTTTGTCCTCTGAACGTGGCCGCTTGCTAGCTGATGCAGCCGGTTCTGAACCGGTGCCAGGAGCACCCTATAGGAAGGGAAAATGAGGATCAGCTTCATCAGGATCAAACAAAAATTATTTAAGGTCTTTCCCAGCACACATGCTGTAAAATAATGTGTACAAACATTGTGCAAACAAACATGAGTGAAAGCATTAGTGAAAAGTGTTCCCAGGATTCAGTGGCAAAAAGTAGCAGGAAGGCCAGGATGCATTTGAGAGGAAGACGACCCATGCTCCATCTCAATATAGAAATGCGTCAGATTTTGCCGGTTTTTGGTAGGCTTTGTAAGGCCACCGATCTGTACCCCCCTCCCCCCCGCATCGGCGCATTAGCGCATTGGATCAGCCAGTGAATATTGTCCCCATTAGCCTCCAACATTGGCCTGCGCTCACAGCAAAAACCATAGGCGTAGGAACAGGGGGGGGGGGGGGGGGGTCGGGCAGGGGGGCCATGCCATAGTGCAAAGTGTGACAGCCGGCTCGACGGACTGCGCATGGGGGATCGAAACGCGCACATGAATGCGCACTCGGCCCATGCGCACTGCAACTTTGACCCATGCGCACAAAAAAAAAACACTCAGGCGCACCTCAAGTGTACCACTCAAGACATGTCAAAAACGCATATATTTGCGGAAAATGGGGAAAAATATATCACAAGAATGTTTTTTTTTGTAAAAAAAAATACTTTGTTACGGTTACTGTACATTTAATTGCCCAAAATGTAAATTATTTGTGTTCCTTTGAAAGTAAAAAAAAATGGAAGCAAATTATGACGTTTTTGTGACAAATGTGGCGCACCAAGCAGGCGGCTTATTATATTGTGTTTTTTACGCCATAATAGTTAACCCCACGGTCCCAGTGCTGCGCATGTCGAAGTGCGTGCGTACGTAGCGTGCGCATGAGAGTTGCATTATGTGCATGAAAAATCTGCATCATGCGCATAAAGCTCATGCGCACCGACGGAATTTCGTCGAGAAGCGCCCTACTTTGCAGATTGGGGGCCTTGACCCCCTCACTTTAAAAACAAACTTACAAATTTTCCCTTTTGTTCACTGAAGAAAATTTAACATCGCTACAGATTCACCAAGACGAGAAGAGCCAAAAACTGCAAAGAAATCCCGCCTAAGGGTATTGGGTTTCTCTTAAGACGAGATCAAGGTTTCACTGGCCCCCTCACTTTTCGTGATGTTCCTACGTCTCTGGCTAACACTCTGCGGAGGACGAGAAGGCACAAAATACGTTACGCAGACATAGAGACTGGGTGTACTTATCTCTTGAATCCACCAAAATAAGCTAGCAGTCCAAGGGCGGATCTAGAGGGGGGGGGGGGCAAACGGGCCATGCCCCCCGAACACCCTAAATCGGCACAAAATTGACACATTTCCCGACATAAAAGAAGAACTAAGCAACTTGTATTCAGAAAAGTTGGTTTTATTTCAACTACCAATGCATAAGGGAGAAAAATTAGATGAGTTATCATAATTTTGTAAAACTTCTTTAGATTTACCCCTCCCCAAACCGCCTTTCTGGATCCCCCTTTGAAGCAGCTAAGCAAGTTCTGGACATCACAGGTCTCTCAAAATATAGTGAGTCGTGTCCACGAGTGACGAAACCATACCGTAGGTTCAGTACCAGCCACAAACACAAAATGTCAACTGCCTAACAATAAACCAGTCACAGACGTAGTTCTGAGCCGGGCATAAACACAATTTGATTTACCTTCTTACGAGAAAAAAATGTCTGATGTCCATCGCAAACCTTTAGCCTTTGGAACTCGGTCCACTCGCACCGTAATCTTGCTCCCGGAGTCCCACCTTGCTCCCGCTCCCACCGTCGCGTTCTTCAGTCCAGACAAGTAAACAAACAATGGTTACCATGGTAATAAAACTCCGCATCGTACCTCCGAAAAATACGCAACCAATTAGAAAACGGGACCACCAGAGTTAGCTTTTGGCATAATGTTGGTGACAGTCTGCCGATATTTTACATTAGGTTCTAGCCTGGAATATGATTGTCATGATTCATAGCAGCTTGGCTACTAAACTATCTTTATTTTCCTTCCTTTCATGAAAGAGAACGTTTCGTTTTCGATAGCTCAAGATAGTAAAAGCTCCAGGCATGCTTTGTGGACGGTGGCGCTAGCCCCCCCAGTGGTCTATTTTCAGCTTGACTGGGGGGGCTGGATTCGTGAGTGGGGGGGGGGGGGGTTTGCCCCCCCCCCCACTTAACATGTTAGACGAGTCCCTGGTGGACACCTTATGTCCACTCAAACTCTGAGCAGGTTATGGACGTTTGAGGGAATGTTGTTTCAGTTGAACAACTGGTGGTTTGGGTGCGAGGATTGTCGTAAGTGTGTGGGTGAAGTAGTGTGGGTGCCGTAGAGTTGTGATTGTACCTTTGAAGACAGGATGATGAAGATAAATGTAAGGCGTTGCTATTTTGGCACTATGAATATTTCGTCATAAATTGGACCCATCATATATTGCGTACACTTATAAGTTCCGTGAAGTCATAGCCGGGCCGCCGTGAACGCCGTCTTTACTTTCATCAATTAAGTGACACTTTTTGTCCCGTGTCTGGAAACGTATCCCGTGACACGAAATATACCGACACTTTTGTCTATTTTCCAAATTATAAGACTCAAGTCATTTGTATTGTTGTGCCGTCTCTTTACTTGTCGTATCGGTATCAAGGCCAGCCGTCGTCAGCTGGTGTGTAAACGAAGTTTGGCGACGGGCGAGGCGACGGAAGCGGTGATATATTAATTATTGAAGTTATAATTTATTATACAAAGTGCTTGGGAGTTGGGGATGACATCCATAGTTACTAAATGTTATATTTTCTATCGATTGGTAGGTTTAGAGATTGACGTAGTTATAGGGTTTAACCCGCGCCGTGCCAGTAGTGCTCGGCACCACCTTCGCCGTGACGGGGGGGGGGGGGGGGGGGCGGCGGCGTTTCGACGCCCCTCCAACTCGGTTTCTATGGGACGTAGACAAAAACCGAAAACACCGTTTGAAAGCTCGTCAAAATGCATTTTGGAACTATTTCAGGGATTTTTGTTATGATTATTTCTATATTATACAGGAATTAGGACTTCACTCACAGGAAATATGATAGTGAATGTGCAATAAGACATTCACTTTTCAAATTAAAAAAAAAATGTTTTGTGGATTTTCCCCGAAAAAAAACAGTGTTTTTTTTTTGGGGGGGGGGGGTCAAAAACCAAAAATTTCGCAAATCCGAGATAGCCATTTTGAAGAGAATGTCATTTCCTTTCTTTTTACGTTTTTTTTTCTTCTCTCCATTTGCATCAAACTCGATTTTCTACGATTTGTCAAACATTTATCGTTTTTCCACCAAAATTGGCATGACATGACGTCATTAAAACGTTATTACCTCCGAAGGTACGACATCAATTTCACTGAAATTTAATGCGAAGACGTATAGTATAATTGATGCGGCATAAAGTACTGAAACGTTCACGTTGATATCTATCATAGTTTTCAAGTTATTGAGAAAATCCGGGAGGAGCAGATTCTGCCCCCCTCCCCCTCCCATCGGGGCGCGGGTTAAGTGTCACCGGGCTGCTTGAGTTGCATCAGGTGCGCCGTTTCGTCTATCATTGAAAGCAAGGGATACATACAAACTTCAAATTCAATCACTCGAGAGAAAAAATGTTTTCATGAAGTTTTCTCCTAAGACCATTGTTTTTCACGTCCAATGCAGGGAACGCATGTTGGGGCATACCTGTATTGAATGCCCCCCCCCCCAGATTCCTGTGGGGGAGGGCATTTGCCCCTGATGCCCCCCACCCCCTGGATCCGCCAGTGGACCGGCTCAAGTGCAACTTTTCGATAAAACCGACACCCAGCCCAGACCGGCACAGCAGTACGCTGATGTAGGTTACCCAGTCCAGCATGGAATTATAAAATAGTACATGAGGGCGGTATCATATTTTTTCGCGGAATCGAGGTCTCCCTGTTTATTTTTTTACCCCAGGCTTGAAAGCGCCGCGGGGAAAAAATCAACAGAAGACCGAGATTCCGTGGAAAATATAACGCTCGAGTGTTCTATTAATTTGACCATTTGCCGTTTTTAGCTAAACTCGTTCTTTTAAAATATATATGCTTTATGACATTTTTCCAGAATATTTGGGATTCGATATGGATTCAAACGTCAATGAAAGCATTGAGGAATTTATAAATATACGTCTGGCTTACGTCTGGTATCGCTGAAATACCCTAACGCCTAAAAGTGATACCACATTGCTTCCCGTTGTAAATTTCAGCGGACCGAGAGCCAGAAACACGTGCTAATGTTGGAAACATACTCCGGCATATGGTAAATTTCGTTTTTTGTACTGGATAAAAGCGACGCATTTATATTTAAGCAAGTACATTAGCCCGCGCCGTGCAGGGGGTGTTTAGACCCCCCCTCAAGGTTTTTCGAGGATAGCGGAAAGGGCGGCGCGTAGTGCCGCCGTTTTTGGCACAGCTGTTTGGGCATCAATTACCCACATTATGTAAAATTATTGACCTCGGGTCATCTCAGGTCAGGTCACCAAACCAGGTCACGTGACCCCACCTCCAAAAACGTTTGCTGTCGTACCAAAGTCGCAGTTCTTGGATGACCGGTTTCACACTTGCATGATTTCATAAGGTCATATATATCTACAATTCGTTTGTGTTGGATTTTGTCATCAGTGACCTAAGGTCGGGTTAATTTCGTGACCTCCCCATTATAAGTCATTGGGGGAAATATTATAATTCTTCATGTTCCGAGGATACGCAAGATAGCAGTCCAATTCCTTCTGGATCATGTTATCATAGACCATTCTTGATGTCCTAGGTGCAATTGTTGGTCAGTGACCCCTATATGGTCAGCCTAGGTCATCCGAGGTCACCAACATTTTTTTTTGTCAATAACTCCGGCATAATGAGGATAGAGAAGTTAAACCGCCCTGTAGCTCAGTTGGGAGAGCGCCGGACTTCTGACCTCACCCGGTAGTGGCAGCCCGGGTTCGAGTCGCTTCGGCGCTCGCTATTTGCCCCTGACTGGGATAGCCTGTGGCCGGTGGCAGCGGCCGCGCTCAAGGTCAGGTGATGTCAGAGGGCGGGGCGGACCGTGTCCAGGTATTTCGGGTCCGTACAACTTTCGCTTCTAAATTCTGCCGGACGCCAGGAATTGTTTGATCGGGTGGTGGGGTCAGGGCCTGCGCAACAAGCTATGCTTAGCGTGAGACCTGACCTCGGAAATCCATCCATTCAAAAGGTTCTTCTTCATCCATTCAGGAGGCATTGGTGGGGCCCAAATGAAAATTGGTAGGGATTGGGCTCTACCAAGCCTGTATAAAACTACGCCCCTGTAATGGTGCCAGTTTCACTTCTCTGTCTTGATTTTGTCGAGAGTTATTGGCAAAAAGGTGTTGGTGACTTCGGATGACCTCATCTGAACCTGTAAGGGTCATTGAACACAATTTGCACCTAGAACTTCAAGAATAGCCTATTATAACATGATCCAGAAGGAATTGGGCTGATATAATTCGTATCCTCAGAATAGGAAGCATTTGATTATTTCCCAATTGACTGATAATGGGGACGTCACGAAATTGACCCGACCCTAGGTCACCGATATACAAAATTGGAGATATACAACTGTAGGAACTATTGCCCTTTTGAACTCCTGTAAGTACGAAATCAATCGGGCAAAAACTGTGGCTGTGGTACCACCAGAAACATCCCCCCCCGCTCCGAGTGTCCGTCCAGCCTCCCCGGTACATAGGAGGGTCCCGTCGAGTCTCCCAGGCGCAGAGGAGGTTCCGTCCAGGCTCCCCGGTATAGAGGAGGGACCCTCCAGCCTGCCCGGCACAGAGAAGGGGCCCGTCCAGTCTCTCCAGCATAGAGGAGGTTCCGTCCAGCCTCCGCGGTACAGAGGAGGGTTCGGCTAGCCTCCGGTAGAGAGGAGGGTCTGTCCAGTCTCTCCAGCACAGAGGAAGGTGGGTCCAGCCTCCCCGGTACAGAAAAAGGGTCCGCTAGTCTCCCCGGTACAGAGGAGGGTTCATCCAGCCTCCCCGGTACAGAGGGGGTCCGTCCAGCCTCTCCAGCACAGAGGAGGGTGAGTCCGTCCAGCCTCCCCGGCAGAGAGGAGGGTCCGTCCAGTCTCCCCGGTACAGAGGAGGGTCCGTCCAGGCCCTCCGGCACATAGGAGTTTCCGTCCAGCCTCCCCGGTACGGAGAGGGTCCGTCCAACCTCCCCGGCAAAGAGAAGGGTGGGACCATCCTCTCCGGCACATAGGAGGGTCCGTTCAGCCTCCCCGGCACAGAGGAGGGTCCGTCCAGCCTCTCCAGCACAGAGGACGGTGGGTCCAGCCTCCCCGGTACAGAGAAGAGTCCGTCCAGCCTCACTGGTACAGAGGGGGGTCCGTCCAGTGTCCCCGGCACAGAGGAGGGTCTGTCCAGCATCCCCGGCACAGAGGAGGGTCCGTCCAGCCTCTCCAGCACAGAGGACGGTGGGTCCAGCCTCCCCGGTAGAGAGAAGAGTCCGTCCAGCCTCACCGGTACAGAGGGGGGTCCGTCCAGTGTCCCCGGCACAGAGGAGGGTCTGTCCAGCCTCCCCGGTACAGAGGAGGTTCCGTCCAGCCTCCACGGTACAGAGGAGGGTCCTTCCAGCCTCCCCGGTACAGAATAGGATCCGTCCAGCCTCTCCAGCACAAAGGAGGGTGGGTCCAGCCTCCGCGGTACCGAGGAGGGTCTGCTCAGTCTCCCCGGTACAAAGGAGGGTCCGTCCAGCCCCCCCGTACAGATGAGGGTCCGTCCAGTCTCCCCGGTACAGAGGAGGGTCCGTCCAGCCTCCCCGGTACAGAGGAGGGTCCGTCCAGCCTCCCCGGTACAGAGTAGGGTCCGTCCAGCCTCCCCGGTACAGAGGAGGGTCCGTCCAGCTCCGCCGTCCGAGGAAGGTCCGAGGATGGTCCGTCGGCCAGGCGGTCAGCGGTTTCGTTGCCGTCGAGGTCCGCGTGCTCGGTCACCCACTGTGGAGCGACTCCAATCCCGGCGGTTCTCGAGGACGGGCAGCAGCCACCACACCTCCGCGGCCAGGGCCGTCTTCTGACATGCTGGTCCCCGCTCTAGTTTCTGCAGACCGGATCTGGAGTCGGTCAGGTGGCGGATTGATCGGACACGGCCCAACTCCTCGCCCGGGAGGTCGACCACCAACTTCAGGTCCTCCCGCATCGTAACCAGCTCAGCCCGCAAACTGCCCCCCCCCCCCCGGCGGGGCTCATCGCGGTTTAGGCAGTTGAGGTGGATCAGCACGCTGGCTCCCCGCACAGCGCACTGGACGAGGCAAAGCCTTGTGCTTCAATATGCTCCTTGTGCTTCAATATCACGCCAGACCGTGTTGTCCTGACCCTATCCTTGACCCGTGCTCTCCCACAGGAACGTCGTCAATGGCTAATGAAAGGCGGCAGCAGGACGGCCTCACCTGTGGACGCGACTAAGTCACCCAAGTCCTACACCCTAGTCTGTCTTTCAAGTCTGTCGCTGTCACCCAAGTCCTACACCTTGATGACCAACAACTAGAGTGGGTGCCAACCACATAGTATTGGGTGGACAACTCAATATGTTTGTGACTATAACGACGGAAATTTGTCACGACGGCAAATTCGTCGATGGACGATTATTTATGATTTTGATTGTGTTACCTGCAATAGCTTTATCTAATACATGCGTTATCGATGACGGAAATATGAATGACATTGTCATATCGACATTACTTGTCTGAAAAAAAAACTTCTTCCTTAGCAGGGTGTGTCCTTTACAAATATTATACTTTGTGCTCACTTTGAAGTGTTGTGAGCCGTACTGAACGATATAAAGTGATTATTAAAACTTCGCTCAATATCAAAGATGTTTATCTAACGAATCTGCCTGTGAACGGTAAATGTGACTGTGCTGTAACATGTGACTTATATGCTTTCAGAGCTCATAGATCACCTTGAGTGATTCCGATGACGCGGACATGGCAGCGACAGGTGGACCTGGCAGCGGCAGGCGGACCTGGCAGTGACAGGCAGACCCGGCAGCGGCAGGCGGACCTGGCAGCGACAGGCGGACCTGGCAGCGGCAGGTGGACCTGGCAGCGGCAGGCGGACATGGCAGTGACAGGTGGACCTGACAGCGGTGGCTGCGACCTGGTAGCGGTAGCTGCGACCTGACAGCGGTAGCTGCGACCTTGTAGCGCCGGGTGCGACCTGGCAGCGGTGGCTGCGACCTTGTAGGCCGCGGTGCGTCCTGGCAGCGATGGCTGCAATCTGGCAGCGGTGGCTGCGACCTGGCAGCGGTAGCTGTGACCTGGCAGCGGAAGCTGCGACCTTGTAGCGCCGGTGCTACCTGGCAACGGTGGCTGCGACCTTGTAACGCCGGGGTGCGACATGGGCAGCGGTGGATGCGACCTGGTGGCGGTAGCTGCGACCTTGTAGCGCCAAGTGCGAACATGGCAGCGGTGGCTGCGACCTGGCAGCGGTGGCTGCGACCTGGCAGCGGTGGCTGCGACCTGGCACAGCGGTGGCTGCGACCTGGCAGCGGTGGTTGTTGCGACATGGGCAGCGGTAGCTGTGACCTGGCACAGCGGTGGCTGCGACCTGGCAGCGGTAGCTGTGACATGGCAGCGGTAGCTGCGACCTTGTAGCGCCGGTGCCTACCTGGCAACGGTGGCTGCGACCTTGTAACGCCGGGTGCGACCTGGCAGCGGTGGCTGCGACCTGGTAGCGGTAGCTGCGACCTGGCAGCGGTAGCTGTGACCTTGTAACGCCGGGTGCGACATGGCAGCGGTAGCTGTGATCTGACCTCTCACTCGCAGACAGTGAAATATACGTTTGATACATTACATCGTGAGTGTGCACTGTCCGCAGCGATGCTCCTTCGGACATAACTCGTGACTTTCATCCAGGTCCTCACCTCGACAATCAACAACTAGAGTTTGTGGCTAACCACCTTGAGCCTCCCCGCCCTACCCTTCTCTGTTTACCTTGCCCTGTGCTGCCTTCCCCTGCCCCGCCTGCCACTAACCCAGCACTACCTACCCTGCCTGGCCCGCTTGGTCTGCCCAACCTGAAGGGTGGGGTTGCGGGTAGGTTGAAATCCGACAGAAATCCGACATGTATGATATATCTGACAAGATCCTACAAGAAAACACCGCAAGATTTTGATGTGTTTTAACCGTTGCGTGTAGGACTAGGGACTATGTAGGATACTTTTGCGATTATGTGCAAGTCAACCTGCAGGATCATGTAGGACATGCATCAAAATTCGTGTACGAAACGCGTATCAGAATCTTGCAGAAACGTGCAGGGTAAAAACAAAATCCTGCAGAACGCAGGATTTTTATTTTACTCGCAGGAAAAATAAAAATGTTAAGCATTCGTTAGATTCAGATCGTTAATACTTCTCGATCGGCGCATGCTGCGTCCAAATAGAACATTGTTTGGAATTTATACGCGTTTCCTAATTTTACCACTTGATATTTTTTACTCTTCAATATTTAGAAGACTCGATATTTTGCTACCCGGCCGGTTAATAATCCCGGGCCGCCGCCCCGTAATGCAAAATAAAGGTAGATTCTTACTTGTGGATGGCTACCTGTGAGCACAAATTATTTTCGGGAGAGAGCTTAACCCACTATCTCATCATTTTTTTTCGGGAGGTAACTTGATCCGCTAACCCGTTTACCCCGGTAATTCCAGGAGACAACATCAGAACTCAGAAACAGGTTTATTCCGACTCATTAAAAATCAGGTGCCCTGGGCCCCTATTAACCCGCACCGTACCGGTGATCGGGATTTCCGGCACAATGCCAGGGGGTGGGGTGAACGGGTAACTCGGCTCTAACTCGGCTCCTACGGGGGAGCAGGCGGAATCCAAAAATCACCATTCGATAGCTCGTCAAAATTATGTCGAAACCATCAGCCATTTTTGTTGTCAGGCTCGTCAAAGGTCAAATTTTCCAACTTAAGGATTTTGCTTCAGAAACCCCCAAATATCTCAGGAACTTATGATACATAGGAACAGACGAGAATGGGCTGGGCCTCAACTTTAACCCTCGCCAGTGCAGAGGGGGGATGCACCCCCTCGTTTTTTTTCGGCAATAACTCGCGTAAATAGCAACCGATTACGATGGAAACTTTCAGTACCCTACTTGTGAACAATTTTACACATATTCTGGAGAGGAAAGAATCAGTTGCAGGTCACATGACCCGTGACCTTTGACCTGTTTCTCAAGGTCATGTCAGGCGCAACTGGCGTCCGTAGTATTGATCTTTGTAACTTATGCAGTTTCATAGTGTTTGTTGTTCAGGAGCATATGCACAGGTGTTTCCAGGTAACAGTTGTGTGTTTCCCTTCATATTGTGACCGTCGATTGACCTTCTCAGAGGATCAACCGAGCTCCGATGGACCTGATATTACTTTTTTTGGCTTCTGGTCAGTTTCTAGGACATTTTTGTGACGCTGATTTATAAAATATGGGATCCAATTTACATAATTATATGTTCTACTGGGGTCATGCGCCCTCCACAGGTCAACCCGAGGTCACTGATCTCAAATGACCTGACATGACCTGATAATGACCTTTTTGGAATTTGGCAGTTTCTAGGACATTTTGTGACGCTGATTTTCAAATTTGGCACCCCATTTAGCATAATGAAATGCTCATTTCGCGATTCTAGCTCGACTTAAATTCAATTTACACGCATTTAACAATTGTGTTGAATTTTGGGTCATTGACCATGACCTCAGAGGTCACCCAACGACCTAGGACCTTAAAATCGGGTATCACGGCTTTCCTCTCGTGAAAGCAACACGCTCGTTTTTTTATCGAAATCTAGCCTCATTTAGGGTGTGAAACGCTAGGTGTGTGGGGGGGGGGGGGGTGTACCAACCCACCTGCACGGTGACGCACTGATCGGACGCTGCACGGGCGAGGGTTAAGGAAATCACCGGGCTCTGGACGGGCCTGGGATGATCATTTTGAAGTAATGCGGGCAAGCTCAAGTCAGCTTTAAAATATTTTAACCAGCAGTCCACTTACACAGCAACACACTGTTGCTGTGGCTGTGGCTTTTTGTTTTTTTGGTAGCATAGTAGGTTCATTGTTTCACATTTATAGGTATACCAAGGAAATATGCTAGGATAATGATTGCAAATTTTGTGAAAATAATGATATGCTTATCTGAACAGGCCGGACCGGGCCTGGGCCTCAATATTATGAATTTGACCGGGCCTGGTCCGGGCCTGGGCTTAGTGTTCATGGGCCTGAGCCGGGCCGGGCTGGGGGTTGGTGGACCCGTGGCGAACCACTGGTTTCACATATGTAGCTATCTTTATTCGATTAAAAGTTATTGATAAAAACGTTTGGTGACCTCAGACCTTGTAAGGGTCACCACTCATTGCAAAAATTGTACTTGGGTCATCAATAATGAGCTATAATCACATGATCCTGACCGAAATTGGCCTGATCTGAATGCGTATTCTCTGAATAGGAAACATTTTGCAATTTTTCCATTGGCATAATGGGGAGGTCACGTCATCGACCTGACATTATGTCACCGTTATAGAAAATATGAGAGATACGAATTTTAGGTAGGTACCTATGGCCTAATCAAATAAGTTTAAAACGCTATCGGCCAAAAACTGTGGCTATGGTACGACAGTAAAATGTTTTGAAGGTTGCTTGCGTCACCCGAGCTGATTATGGAATCTCCTTCAGTGGCGGCGGGATAGGGGGGGGGGGGGGGGGGAGGGCGGGGGGGGGGGGGGCGGGCAGCCTGACCCCACTCAAGAAGTTGGGGGAGGAAACATATGATTTTGCCCCCCCCCCCCCCCGCCTATACATTTTGTAGGAGGGTCCCTCCAAGATGTTGGTTCGATTTTCTTATTTTTGAACGAAACAATGACCCAGGGCCCCGATGTGCCCCCCAGCCAGCATGAGGGGCCTTCTCAAGGCCGATAGAAGGCTCTCAGTCGGCGTGAGGGGGACTCTCGGTAAGCCTCAGGGGGCACTCAGAAGGCCTGCGACTTCAACATGGGCCTGTCCGACGTTTTTTGGCGACCATTTAGGGCCTGGCAAATATAGTGACCTAAATCCGAGAAGATACCATTTCGCGGCAAATTTGTTGTTTGTTTGTTTGTTTGTTTGTTTGTTTGGGGGGGGGGAGGGCATTGGCCATGGATCCTTTGGCCGAGGGGGCCCACCTGGGTTTCTTTGCCCACATCCGAAAATACGATCCGCCGCCACTGGTCTCCTTAGTCTATTTTGGTTCGGGAATAAATTAATGGACAGGATCCAGGGGATTTCATGGACATTAACCCTATTCCCCTGGGGGGCGAATTTATGCCCCCCCCCTGGTGGGTTTTCACTTGCCGTTTCTAAACCGTTAGGCCTAGCGTCTTGAAACTTTGTGACTTTTCTCAAAATTAAATGGCACATGTGATATTTTTTTTTTAATCGGTCTAGCAGAGGGCGGTGCCAGGCTCTGTTTTGGGGAGGGTGTTACGAATGCGGTTGTGAGGCCGATACTTTCTTCGTTGTTTGCGGTAGCAATAAATGCGTCAGAAAACATTTGCAATGCAATATGCATCATAAATACTGGGATTATACATACTTTTGGCAGAGTCGCACTCAGGTACAAAAAAAAATGGGAGGCGATACCCGCCCTCAAATTAGGTCCAACTTCAATTAATAAGATGATAAAAAGCGTTACGCGCAAAGTGCCCCCCCCCCCCCCCCCCCACGTTGTTTTCCTGGATTCACCTATGCGCAATATTTTATATTTAACAAATTACAGCAAATAACTTCCCAATGTGACGTTCGTGTCGTCCCATTTTACTTATATAAATATATATATTATAGATATATATATATATATATATATATACATTATATTTGTATATATTTGTAATAATTATAATTATAAATTATATTTGTTATCAGAAAATCCCCCATTTTACATCTCCTGAATACTCCTATGATTTTTAATTGTGGTATCTGTCCTTTTCACCTCGAGTTACTGGGGTATATTTCATAACGCGACTTACTGGGGGGGGGGGGGGGGGGGGCTAATTTTTTTTTGCCCCCCCCCCCTCTGATCTCCGGAACTACTGGACTGATTGTAAAAATTAAAACGGCATTCGATAGCTCTGGAAAAATAATCGCGAGAAGCATAATATTGTTGACCTCGAGGTCACCGATGACGTCACAGGTCAGGTCAAGTACAAAATGTTTGACCGTGTTCAAAAGGTCTCGATGGATGGAATTGTCGCGCAAATTGCGATATTAAACGCATAATCTGTCGATAAATCGGTATGATTCGGTGGTCTGACACTTCTAAGTACCTTTCTAAGCTGTTTATGACCTTGGGTCAGGTCAAGGTCATCCGAGGTCACGAGGTCAACTGCAGATTACGGTCATTAGGCGTTGTAAACACATGTTTATGTTTTTTTTTTCGTCTAGAACGCGTAAAGTGACCTTAGAACATTGTTTGTTCCATATAAATAGAAGTAAAAAGCAAAAATGGAAATTGCGTTTTTTATGCATAGTAATGCTGGAGAGGTGGTTCGATTTTTGTCATTTAAAGGCACTAACTCAGTCATTTTTGAAGATATTGACTTCAAATTTGGTACACCATATTCACCAGCACAGGCCTCGATCACATATATTCCGGTTTTGGATAATTCTGATTTTTTCTTGAAAATTTTGTAAAAACAAAACAAAATGTATTTTGGATTTCTCAAAATTTTGAAAAAAAACCCTCAAAATCTGAGATAAGCAGTTTAATAGCCCGGTCTATTGTCCTTAATTTGATTTAAGACAATTGAGTTTATCTCAAACATCGTACCTTTGACAGCGTTTTCGCAAACCATGATTTTGCAACAAAAACCGAAGAACATGACGTCACTCTGATGTCATTCCCGGTTGACCTATCATAAACCTCCTATTTTTCCTTTTGCCAACATGTGTAGAATTGATGTGAGAGAAGGTACTGTAAGTTTGGTGACGACACCGTGTGTCCTTTTAGGAGTTATTGCAAAATAACGGGAGAGGGGGGGGGCAAAAAATAGCCCCCCCCCCAGTAACCTCGCGGGTTAATATATTGAAGACCAGTAACATTTGAAGCTCAAAAACGTTTGGAGCATGACAATCTGTCAAACCACATCGCCGCAATGACCTTTTAAAAAAACACCCAAAATTTCCATATTTTTTGCCCCCTGACCCCCCCCCATATTTTTAAACAAAAAAGAAATGTCTGGGGTCCAAAATGTAAAAAAAAATGTCTGGGTCAAATTGTCGCTGTCATGACTGAATCGAATGGAGTTTTCTCTATTAAAATCGGCCAAGCGGTTCTCGAGATCTCGTGCGGTGGGGGGGGGGGGGGGGGGGGGCAGAATCTGCCCCCGCAAGGTTAGCGTAAATTCTGGCCACCCGCAGGGAATAGGGTTAATGTCCATGAATCCCCTGGGGCCCTGGGGTCCATACAATTCAGGAACCAAGTCGAATTGTCGAGAGAAAAAATATACAGCATTACGAACACGGTAAGACCTGATTGCCGTTTGAGTCGGCCATTAGCCAATATTCAGCACAAGGGCCCAATTCGTGGATCAAGCATAATCGCCCAATTTGTTCACGAATTGGGCGCTTGTCCTTGATCTGCGTCCATGGAATGATCTGAAAATCTTCTATTGTATTTGATTTTTTTTTTGCATTTGGCAACCATCAGAGTGTGGCCCAGACTTATCTTGACTTGTCGTAGTAATATGTAACAGATCCCGTTAGGGTGGTGATGAGCTATGTGGGAAAGCGTTTACGTCCACGAAATAACAAGGAACTCTCATGTCCACACAAACCAATATTACCAGCATGGGTGATCTGGACAGACGCCGAAAGAGTGATTTTTGAGGAAGAAAAGTTAATATTTGCCAATCAATACAAAATCTAGCGGACTCTTTGCAACTTCAGTTGTGGTGAAACGGGCTTAATCTTATAGTAGCATATACTTCTGGCGTTAAAACGATAGATCTTGTCTGAACTGCTTAAATTTCCACCATTTTATGCGCTCAAAACAAATCAAAGTGGGCATGGGGCAAGTTGTATCGTTTTTGAAGGGGCAGGCTGTAACGTTAGGTTAATATGACATAATTAACGAACATTAATTAATAGCGTGGAATATCTAGTAAATCATATAATATGGTGTTTAAATATGTTATACTAGGAAATATAATTGATATATAATACAGAGGCCAATAAAAAGTTTATTCAATATGAGTACGCTTTTGCCATTAATTGTATACGTTCCAGGGGGTAGATGCAACCTGCCCCGGTAGCGGGGTTAAATGCATCACTTGCAGAGATGTCTTCAAATTGTCGCTGTACTTATTTATACTTCGTTAGAGTAAAAATGAATATGTATTTTGGTGGGGAAAACCACACTTTTCCCACAGAAGTGTCCGATTTCAAATATATTCCACGAGTCGACGGCTAGGCATCCAGCCCCGGTCTCCCCTACTATCGAATGACGGCATACAAAACGACAAAATATATTTAATAGACAACAAGTTATGGTGAATTTATTTTATAAACGGAGAAATGTAACATGCATTCCTATGATGCTTTAACACGCGCACCGCCGGGGTCCACGCTAACTTCGAACCCACGGGGAGGACGGATACCCGAGCCTCCCAAGATCTCGAGAACCAAGGAACGCAGCGACAAGCGAAAACAAACAAAACACGTTCGATAGCCCGAGACAAGCTCCATCGAAAGTACCTAGACCATTTTAGGTCGAGTCAATATTGAGGTCAGCAGTTTTAGTTTTGCTACATCCTTGCACCGCCGTAGTATCCGAATGTGTAAGGATGAGGCTGTTATGATGTCGTCAGAATGGTTTTGACTAAACACACACACACACACACACACACACACACACACACACACACACACACACACACACACACACACACACACACACACATACACATACACACACACACACACACACACACACACACACACACACACACACACACACACACACACACACACACACACACACACACACAGACACAGACACAGACACAGACACAGACACAGACACAGACACAGACACAGACACAGACACAGACACAGACACAGACACAGACACAGACACAGACACAGACACAGACACAGACACAGACACAGACACAGACACACACACACACACACACACACACACACACACACACACACACACACACACACACGCACACGCACACGCACACGCACACGCACACGCACACGCACACGCACACGCACACGCACACGCACACGCACACGCACACGCACACGCACACGCACACGCACACGCACACGCACACGCACACGCACACGCACACGCACACGCACACGCACACGCACACGCACACGCACACACACACACACACAACACACACACACACACACACACACACACACACACACACACACACACACACACACACACACACACACACGTACATACACACACAGACACACACACACATTTGGTGATGCAATGTTCATATTGTGTGTTATTTAGGCCTGTAACATATGAGCATTGTGTATATAGGTGGATTATGTAAGGTTTGCTTTTTGCATTTATTGTTTCTCAAAGAGGAAGATGTGTTCGAGTGTTTGCGAACGTTAGAATGATGTTTAAAAAAACAAGTATCGTAAATGTCAGACCTGAAGATGGGCCACGCCTGAAACTGTCGTCTCTTTTGTCTCATTTTTGTATTAATATATTACATAGTATGAGGCTGTGGTTTTTATTAACTCTATTATACATTATGAGCCTAAAAAAGCGCTATCCCACATTATTTGCAATTTGCTTTAAAACTCTACTTTCTACGATTGTTCAAACATTTATCGTTTTCCCACCCAAAATTCCATGACATGACCTTATTAAAACGTTATTATCTCCCAACATGCTATCTTAATATCATTGGATTGTCATGTGAAGACGCAGAATTGATGCAGCATAAGGTACTGAACGTTTCACATTTATATTTATCATAGTTTTCAAGTTATTGAGAAAATCCGGGAGGGGGGAGCAGATTCTGTCCTGCCCCCCCCCCCCCCCCACAGCGGGGCGCGGGTTAATGAAGTTTTCTCCTAAGATCATTGTTTTTCACGTTCAGTGCAGGGAACGCGCGGGGAATATTCCCCGCGCGTTCCCTGCACTGAACGTGAAAAACTTACTTTATCCATGATACAAGTATGCCCCATATATATCGGGCATACTTGTATCATGGATAAAGTAAGTATGGGTAGGTAACTCCGCCCCCTTTCTGTTGTTATCCGCGACCACTCACAGCCGCTGCCGTTTCCCGTACGGCAAAAAGGACAGCTAGTATATACCGCCCGCCCCGCATGGTAGGGTTGTTATTGAGTTCAGTGGTGGTAGGCCGTAACGCTGAGACGGCCGCCCCGTCGCATGGTTTCTCGCCTTCCGGTCGCCTCGCCTTCCATATTTGTAGGAACGTCCACATGGTAGGCCGTTTCCCGTACTACAAAACGAAAGCTAGTACCGCTCTGTTGTCGCTAAATCACGTATGAATCTCGTAAATCGCGTATCCGTGCTTGTATTGAATGCCCCTCCTAGATTAATGTGGGGGGGGGGGGGGCGTTTGCCCCTGATCCCCCCTAGATCCGCCAGTGTCAGCAATAACCGCCAAGGAGAGCCTCTGTCAGACACTTAAAGGGGATGTTTCACATTTCCGAAAGCTGTCAAATATACGCTGGTTGTAGTCGAACAATTTGGGCTGATGTAAGGGCTGCTGAAAACGATGGTGATATTTCTCACTCGAAAAGTCACTTAACTTTATACAAATTAAGTTGTTAAATTTGGGCTGATGACGTCATTATTGAGCTATAGACCGCCGTAGATTGGCTGATAAAGTGGGATTGGATGAAAAAGTGTGTCAGCCAATCAGCGGCTGCACCAGCCTGGGTGCATTTTGCATATGCTAAATTATATTGCCTAAAAACGGTTAAGTTTGGGGAAAATGACCGCGTGGGGGGGGGGGGGGGGCTCTCCTTCCGCACCGTGCGGAAGGAGAGGCGCCCCCTCCCCCGTCACTAGCTGGAGGGGCCCGTCACTGGTCAGGGGCGCGTCACGGGCGGAGAGGGGCGGTCACTAGTCGGAGGGGCGCCGTCCCTCGCCGGAGGGGCGCCGTCACTGATCGGAGGGGCGCCGTCACTAGCCGGAAGGGCACCGTCACTAGCCGGAGCGACGCCTTCACTGGCCGTAGGGGTGCCGTCACTGACCGGAGGGGCGCCGTCAGTGGGCGGAGGGGCGCCTTTACTGGCCAGAGGGGCACCGTCACTAGTCGGAGGGGCGCCGTCACTAGCCGGAGGGGCGCCGTCACTGGCCGGATGGGGCGCCGTAACTAGACTGAGGGGCGCCGTCACTAGCCGGAGGGGCGCCGTCACTGGTCGGAGGGGCGCCGTCACTGACCGGAGGGGCGCCTTTACTGGCCGGAGGGGCGCCGTCACTGGTCGGAGGGGCGCCGTCACTGGTCGGTGGGGCGCTGTCAGTGGTCGGAGGGGCGCCGTCACTGGCCAGAGGGGCGCCGTCACTGGTCGGAGGGGCGCCGTCACTGACCGCCGGGGCGCCGTCACTAGTAGCCGGAAGGGTGCTGTCACTGGCCGGAGGGGTGCCATCACTGACCAGAGGGAGCGCCGTCACTAGCCGGAGAGGCGCCGTCACTGGCCGGAAGGGCGCCGTCACTGGTCGGAGGGGTGCCGTCACTGGCCGGAAGGGCGCCTTTACTGGCCAGAGGGGTGCTGTCACTGGTCGGAGGGGCGCCGTCACTAGCCGAAGGGGCACCGTCACTAGCCGGAGGGGCGCCGTCACTGGCCAGGGGCGCGTCACGGGCGGAGAGGGGCGGTCACTAGTCGAAGGGGCGCCGTCACTCGCCGGAGGGGCACCGTCACCAGCTGGAGGGGCGCTGTCACTAGCCGGAGGGGCGCCTTCACTGGTCGGAGGGGCCGCCGTCACTGACCGGAGGGGGCGCCGTCACTGGCTGGAGGGGTGCCGTCACTGGCAGGAGGGGCGCCGTCACTGGTCGAAGGGGTGCCGTCACTGGTCGGAGAGGCGCTGTCACTGGCCGGAGGGGCGCCTTTACTGGCCAGAGGGGTGCCGTCACTGGTCGGAGGGGCGCCGTCACTGGCTGGAGGGGCACCGTCACTTGCCAGTGGCGCGTCACGGGCGGAGGGTTCCGTCACTAGTCGGAGGGTCGCCGTCTCTCGCCGAAAGGCCGCCGTCACTGACCGGAGGGGCACCGTCACTGGTCGGAGGGGCGCCGTCACTAGCCGGGGGCGCCGTCATTAGCCGGAGGGGTGCTGTCACTGGCCGGAGGGACGCCGTCACTGGCCGGAGTGGCGCTGTCACTGGCCAGAGGGGCACTGTCACCGACCGGAGGGGGTGCCGTCACTAGACTGAGGGGTGCCGTCACTGACCGGAGGGGCGCCGTCACTGGCCGGAGGGGCGCCGTCACTGGTCGGAGGGGCGCCGTCACTGGTCGGTGGGGCGCTGTCAGTGGTCGGAGGGGCGCCGTCACTGGCCAGAGGGGCGCCGTCACTGGCCGGAGGGGCGCCGTCACGGGCCGGAGGGGCGCCGTCACTGATCGGAGGGGCGCCAGCTTTGCCTGGACACCTCGGGTCCAAAGGACCAGGTCATGCTTTGAATGACCTATACTCTGTACGCCACTGGTGCCTGTCCTGTTTGCGGAACTAATTGCAAAAAAAAATGGTGCAGGGGAGGGGGGCCTTCGGCTCCCGTTAAAAACGGTACGGACATTATGTACTTTATTGGCATTATTTGTGGTTGCGCCCCTGCTGAAATGGACGGTATTTTAATTTTGATTGGTGTTCTTTGATGCAAAGGGGCGGCCTCATCTGCCGGGGGCTGCTTTATCGCCGAGAGGGGCGTTTCAGCATCTTGTAACTGTGGTGGCGAAGTGCCGTCACTGGGCTGGCATTCTTCATGACTAGAGTGGCAATTTCCACCCCAGTTACTATGTTAAAATTCGCCCTGCTTAGGCGCAACTATCCGTATCCCATTCGAAATATTCGCACCGCACCGAGCCGCGTGCGGAGACAGCCGAGTCGGATCAGAGCACCAGTGACGTCACGCTAATGTTGTGTGATTGGGGCGCTAAAATACTCGGATGACTCTACCTCTCTTATACGGCCTTGGGTCAAGGTGACAGCAGAGAGTTGCACAAGTTCTTACGAGCACAGTAGCTGTCACTATCGCGCTATGTTTGTCTATAGTTGAGTTTTTATAAGGTAATATGCCGGAGCTAAATTAACAATTGCATTGGGGGAGGGGGACACAGGGGGCACGTGCCCCCCCCCACCCATTGGGTCGAGGGGCCTGAAGGTCCCCTCGGCCCATTGAGAAAAGGCCTCGGCTCCTCAGCCCAGCCCCTATGATAGGTATCGACGTAAAACTTACAGTACCTTATGCTGCATTAATTCTACGTCTTTTCACAAAAGTTCAATGAAATTTATGTAGTACTTTGGAAGATCATGACGTTTTAATGACGTCAAGTCACACCATTTTTGGTCGAAAAACGATAAATGTTTGACAAAGTGTAGAAAATCGAGTTTTGAAGCATATTGTAAATTAAAAAAACGTCAAAAGAAAGGAAATGTCATTTTCTTCAAAACTACTATCTCAGATTTGCGAAAGTTTGGGGTTTTGACTCCTAAAAATACAAATATAACATTTTTTTCCAGAAAACTTTTCACATTTTTTCTTCTTGAAGATATTAAAAATGGAATACATATATCTGAGTGAACCAGGTATGTACGATACCCAATCCAAATTTCAAAGCAACATCTGAATTGACTTATGGCTCCGTAAGTATAAGTAGCTCATGATGTCATTTTTTTAAGTTACGTTTTTGGCTTTTATTGACCAGATACAGACAAATAAATGTCATCACTGTTTTCCTGAGACAAAACTGGTCTGGAGACATGCCTTTTTATTTAGATTAATCAATTTCAAATTTTGACCTTAGGTGACCTGACCTTGACCATATATGGTGCCGGGTTGTGAAAATGGCTGCTACTATCGGATTCTACGTGTAAAATAACCTTCATAGACCTCTTGCCAAAAGTGACCTTTTGTGACCTGATCTTGACCTTGACCTTTGCTTACAATTTCACTTTTTCCTAATGCGGGAGATACATTATATCTTTGAGAGTACTTTTTGCGATAATTGTCTCAATCTAAGGCTTTGGATGGAAAGTATGGCCCAAAAACTAAAATACCTTTATTTTGACTTTTGACCTGGCCGTGTCCTGAGAAGTGACTTTATTTTTAAAGTGTCCCGTAAGCGTTAGATGCGGCTCATTGAGAGCTTTCGATTACGGCCTTGCGCGTCTCGCTGCGGTTATTGGTTCGGAATATAACGAGGGGGCAGAATATGCCCCCCCCCGCGTGTTTGGCCGAGTACCCCAGCGGGGCACGGGTTAATTTGTATTTTTAATCAGAAAATATGTCAAATTTTGGTCGAATTTGGGCGGTTTGGGGCATGTCAGCTACCCCCCCCCCCCCCTGTTGGATCTGCCAGTGGCCATAAACTAAGACAAGCTACTTGAAAATCTCGTGAGCGCTTAACATTTTCAACGGAAGTTTTATACGTTGCTATTTTCTGAAGTTGTCTTTCCAAACTTACGACGGATCGTTTCGCGTAAAGCCCCTCCACACTCCATAGTCTACACATTAGTGACTGTGAATTACCTCGAATGTATGTGTTTCCAATGTAATATGTCACAAACGTGAGCAATCGGGACAACGTAAAATGTTGAGGGCCAGACGTTCCGCGTTGCCTCTTATTGATTGTGTTGCTGCTGGGACCTTCAAGGTGCATCTAAAATGGTTAACCCACGCGCAGACGGGGTTTGCACCAAGTTCGAACCGACGGGGGTGGATACTCGCCCCTACAATATTTCCAAAGTCATGCAACGTATAGCGACAAACAGAAACAAGTTAGATAGCTCGAAACAAACAATGTCCAATGCAAGTACTAAGTCATTATTTTAGGTCAGATCATTTAGGTTATTGAGGTCACCAGAGGTCAACAAAGGTAAAATTTAGGCCATAAATGGGTGTCCTTACCAAAACCCGTCTATACCTCCAGAACAAAAAGAGGTAGCGACGCGCGAGAGAAAAAAAACGTCTGAAAGATTACTGGCGGATCCAGGGGGGGGGGGGCATCATGGGCAAATGTCCCCCCCCCCCGCAGGAATCTGGGAGGGGGGGGCATTCAATACAAGTATGCCCCCCCCCCGTGCGTTCCCAATTTATCGTAAAATCGTCTTTACAGCAGTCAAAATCCAGCTATCTTCAGTCAAAAACCGAAAAATTTCGCGCCGCTTCGCGGCATGACACAACTTTCGCAATAGCTTACACAAATTTGGAAAATGGGAAAATGAATTCCATTAGGTAAGTGTCTGGCAGAGGCTCTCCTTGGCGATAATTGCTGGCACTGGCGGGTCCAGGGGGCATTAGCGACAAATGTCACCCCCCTCCACAGGAATATGAGAGGGGCATTCAATACAAGTATGCCCCCCCCTCCCGCGCCGCGCGTTCCCTGCACTGAACGTGAAAAACAATGATCTTATAAGAAAACTTCATGAAAACGGAAGTATTTTTCTCTCGAGTGATTGAATTTGAAGTTTGTATATCTCTCTTTCTTTTAATGATAGAGAAATCAGCGCACCTGATGCAATTCAAGTAGCCCCAACCGGAAAATTTGGCGCCGCTTCGCGGCATGACACAACTTTCGCAATTACTTATACAAATTTGGAAAATGGGAAAATGAATTCCATTAGGTTCATTAGGTTCGAAAATTGTCTGGCAGATGCTCTCCTTGGCGGTAATTGCTGGCACTGGCGGATCCGGGGGGGGGGGGGGCATCCGGGATAAATATCCCCCACCCCTTCCGCAGGAATCTGAGAGGGTCATTCAATACAAGCATACACCCCCCGCACGTTCCCTGTACTGAACGTGAAAACAATGATGTTAGGAGAAAACTTCATGAAAACGGAAGTTTTTTTTCTTCTCTCGGGTGATTTAATTTGAAGTTTGTATGTATCCCTGTCTTTCGATGATAGACAAAACAGCGCACCTGATGCAATTTAAGCATCCCCGGTACACTTAACCCGCACCCCGCTGGGGTGGGGGGGGGGGGGCAGAATCAGCCCCCCCTCCCGGATTTTCTCAATAATGTCAAAACTATGATAGATATCAACGTCAAACTTTCAGTACCTTTTCCTGCATTAATTCTACGCCTTCTCACCCAAAGTCCAATTAAATTGATGCAGTATTGTGGGAAATAATGACGTTTTAATGACGCCATGTCATGCCATTTTTGGCGGAAAAACGATAAATGTTTGAACAATCGTAGAAAATAGAGTTTTGAAGCAAATTGTAAATAGAAATATCAAAAGAAAATAAATGACATTCTCTTCAAAATGGCCATCTCGAATATTCAAAATTTTGTGTTTTGACCGTCCAAAATAGGAAAAAAAATTCGGAGAAAAACAAAATAAATTTTTGTGAATTTGAAAGGTGAATTTCTTGGTTCGAATACCAAAGTAAGGCGACCGGCCCAAATCTGCGGGGGAAAATGGGGGTTACCTTTTTGCCACAAAAAGATGTCCCACGAAGGGAGGCTGGATCCGCCAGTGCGAAAGATAATTATATTTGTTGTCACTCGGGCTTCATCAGATTTGATCTCGGGTCAACAACTAGCTCAGTGAAGGCCATCGAACGTGAAACATTCTCAAAATAGCGGAATTGTTTTTAGGGAATAACTTTTGAGATACGCATGCTAGAGTGATACGCACAGTTTTCACCATTGTGTTTCTCTGTCGAGACACATCGAATGGTATATCGGATGACCATGACCTAGTTAGGTCATATTCGAAAATTGACCTGTCCTGTGCTCAGGTCAAGGCAGATCAAGTTCGAATTTTATATCAATCAACGTGTCTCGACGAGCGAAGCACAATGTTGATAATTCCATTACGCTACCTTCATTTGGCAAAGAGTTATTAAATACAAACAAAAACACGTAACCTCTTGGGTCACCTGAGTTGACCTCGTAGAGGTCACATAACAAAAATGTGACTTGGATCTTTGCATTTGGCAAAAAAATGTGTAAGCACCTGGTGAAAACTGTTCAAATTTAAGCGTTTTCTGTGGATTTCTACGTGTTTTCATTTTCTCTATTTACTTATAATGGAAGTTTATCAAATCAAATTGACCTTCGGTCACCGATATTACAAATTCGAGATATACGAATTGTAGGTACTTATGAGCTATGACCTAAATGAATCCTGTGAGTTTCAAACCGCTCGGTCGATCACTTTAGCACGACCACAAGCTTTCAAAAACTTGCTTGGAGGTGGGATCACTTAACGTGACTTGTTGACCTGACCTGAGATGACTCGAGATAAAAAAATCGCACACAATTTGGGTGATTGTTCCCCAAAGAGTTGCGCCACGTTTGGCGGCGCTGCGTGTCGACGTTTTTCAATATTTACGAAAACCTCTGGGGACGGATATCCGCCCCCAAGTCGGTGCGCATGTTAATACTTCACATCATGGTGCCAACAGGGATCAGTTGCCGCATTTGTTTTTAGTCAGACTAAGAACTTATCAGTCAATCTACGCATAGGTTCTGTTCGACATGGGCCTGTCCGACGTTTTTTGTTGCGACTATTTAGGGGCCCGGCAAAATATAGTGGCCCAAATCCGTGGATATACCATTTCGCGCCATTTTTTTTTTTTTTGGGGGGGGGGGGGGGGGGTGGTGGTGGTTTTGATCGAGAGGGCCCCTCGGGATGCTGTGCCCCCCCCCGTCCCCTTGACGAAGGTCTGTCGCCGCCCCTGGATCTGATCTTAGGTCACCGATATTATAAAGCCAAGATAAACAAATTGTAGGTACTTATGACCTTATTAAGTCCTGTGAGTTTGAAACCGCTCGGTCAATCACTGTGGCTTTGGCACTACTTTCAAAAACTTGCTTGGAGGTGGGGTCACTTAACTTTCAAAAACTTGCTTGGAGGTGGGTTCACTTAACAGGACCTGTTGACCTGACCTGAGATGATACGAGATACAAAATTACACAAAATGTGGATAATTGATGCCCAAAGAGCTATGCTAAGTTTGGTGGCGCTACATACCACCGTTTTCCCAATATTTACGGAAACCTCTGATGGGCGGATATCCGCACCCCACGTCGGTGCGCGTGTTAATACTTCACATGGTGCCAAAGGGAGTCAGTTGCCGCACATTATTTTGTATCAGACTACGCACTTATCAGTCAATCTACGCATGGGGTCTGTTCAACATGGGTCTGCCCGACGTTTTTTTTTGCGATAATTTAGGACCCCTGCAAAATATAGAGGCCTAAATCCGAAGAGATACCATTTCGCGTTTGTTTTTTTTTGGGGGGGGGGGGGCTTTGGCCGAGGGGGCCCTCTGGGGATGCCGTGCCCTTCTCTTGTCGAAGGTCTGGCTGCGCCTCTGATTCAAACTGGACGAACTGTCAGATAGGCAAACCTGATTCAGTCTTTACTGAAAAAAATGAACATGAAAACCACATTCAAAATGCTGCAATGATCATAACGGGAATGATCATTGAATGATTGAATGATCATTTGCATTGAATGATCATAACGGGAAAAATTTGCTTTCCACTCCAATCTCCATCAGGGGCGGAAGAAAACCCAGAAATATGGGCGGTGGGCCTTGTAGAGGATAAGAAGCTAAACATGCTATTAATTCAATTCACTGTTACACAACGAACCGTTTTTTTTTTGGGGGGGGGGGGGGAGGAGGGGGGGGGGGGCAAATCCAGTGACGTATTTAAACAAAAAAATGTTGAGCGGGAGTGGGGGGAGGGGGGGGGGGGCGGGTTGCAGGCCGTCAGCCGTCAGCGAGAAAGTTGTTGACCGGGGGGAGGGGGGTAGGTGGGGGCGTCGCCGATAATTTTTGAGTGTGTGTGTGTGTGTGTGTGTGTGGGGGGGGGGGGGGGGGTCGGCTCAAATGACGAAAACAATGTACCCCCATTTTTATGCGTGTATTTAAGCCTTGCAGCATTTTGAATGTGGTTTTCATGTTTATTTTTTTCCGCGCATAAATGGTCCCTGTGGATCTTGAGGAGCCTGGGGCTAGATGGCTTGGGGAGGTAGTCCTGGCCTAGTCCCACTATTAGCTCTTCGGTCCAGCAAGTTGGGCACCGCTGGAGCAGCTTCCGGGTGCCGATGTCCGCGTCTTTGCGTTCGCGTCACTTTTTCGGAACTCAGCAGACTAGCTAAACATGTAGCCCGCTTGAAAGTTAATATTGTATGAAGGGAGTGGGCCCTGGGGCTAGCAATTAGGTACCGCGAAGGAGAGCCTCTGCCAGACACTTAATTAATTAATTTCCCCATTTTCCAAATTTGTATAAGCAATTGCGAATTTTGTGTCATGCCGCGAAGCGGCGCGAAATTTCCAAGTTTTTAATTGTGGATAGCTGGATTTTGACTGCTGGAAAGGCAATTTTACAACAGTACGTCCGACCTTTTTTTTTGGGGGGGGGGGGCAAATCATAGTTTCAGGACCTTTGGGGGCATGGCCTTTTGCCCCCGCCCCTCCCCTGGATCCGACCCTGCACTCCATTCCGTCCATGACTACTCATTCAAAACTTTCTTCCGTTCCGTCCCGGTCCGTTCTGGTTCATATAGAGCAGTGGTTCTCAAATAGGGGGCATTTACCCCAATTGGGGTAATGCAGCCTTCGGTCGGTGGCAGGGGCGTAGCTTCTCCAGAGAAGTTGGGGGGCTGAGCTGGGAACAATCGCTTAAAGTACTATCAAAATCCACAAAAATACATATTTCTCCCCGGATTTGACCCACTTCCTCGTCCAAGTTGGGGGGGGGGGGGCTTAAGCCCCCTTAACTGAATAGGATCCTACACCCCTGGTAGGGGGTAATAGCGATTGAGCAGCTAAATGATAAATTGTAGTTGATTCGTCTCACGATGGCGCATGATGGACACACACCTATCATGATGGACATGATGGACGCACACCTATCATGATGGACATGATGGACGCACACCTATCATGATGGACATGATGGACGCACACCTATCCCAGTTTCCGATTCACTGTCATTCATCACATTATCGCAATGACTAAGAAGCATCAAAACGGAAAGCCACTGGCGTATCCGGGGGAGGGGCCAAAGCGGCCATGGCCCCGAAACCACCTGAAATCGGCGCAAAATTGACACATTTCCTGATATAAAAGAAAATCTAAGCAACTTTTTTCACAGGGAAGTTTGTTTTTAATCAGCTATCAATGCATAAGCAAGCGAAATCCGATGAGTTGTCAGAATTGTGTGATATTTTGGGGGATTTCTCTCCCCCAACCATCCGTATCCCCCCCCAAACCACCGTTCTGGATCCGCCAATGACCAAAGCCAACTGATGTTAAAGGATGCTCAGCTCAGCTTCTTGTTACGGTTTACGTGTTGTACACGCTTGGAAGTGGGAACCACTGCTTTAGACTAATGCCAGCAGCACAAATGTTCTTGTTTTAATCAATTTTGGCGAATGATGTGCGTGGGAGGCATTGGGTTCAGAGCACAATGCCAAGCCGAGCTTGTTGCGTGCACCCTGAATCCACCACCTAATGATGCGATACCAGTTGAACAGACAATTTTGCCCCCGGCGGTGGGAGTTTATACATCCCGCACAACGCTGCGACCTTGCCGCCCCGTGTCAGCGTGACCCTTTCTCAGGTCAACTGCCACTTGACCTCACTAGACACCAGTACATATCAGGCTACCACCAGTGGCGGATCTACGGTTGGGCAAAATGTGATAAATGACAGTGAATCGGAAACTGGGATAGGTGTGCGTCCATCATGTCCATCATGATAGGTGTGCGTCCATCATGTCCATCATGATAGGTGTGTGTCCATCATGTCCATCATGATAGGTGTGCGTCCATCATGTCCATCATGATAGGTGTGCGTCCATCATGTCCATCATGATAGGTGTGCGTCCATCATGTCCATCATGATAGGTGTGCGTCCATCATGTCCATCATGATAGGTGTGCGTCCATCATGTCCATCATGATAGGTGTGTGTCCATCATGTCCATCATGATAGGTGTGCGTCCATCATGTCCATCATGATAGGTGTGTGTCCATCATGCGCCATCGTGAGACGAATCAACTACAATTTAGCATTTAGCTGCTCAATCGCTATTACCCCCTACCAGGGGTGTAGGATCCTATTCAGTTAAGGGGGCTTGAGCCCCCCCCCCCAAAAAAAAATGGTAGGCAAACGTATGTTTTTGCCTCTCCTCCCCCCAAAAATGAAAAATTACGACTTGAAAATCCCGAAACTCATCTGAGTAAAATGGTTATTTGTATTAACAACAACAACAAAAAAAAAATCAGACAATATATACTGAAATGTTTCATGTCTAGCAGCTCTATTGTTGCAGTGAAGCATTTGATTTTAATTCATATATTATCTGGGCCGTAGATTCGCATTATGAAATTGTCAGCTTCGTCTGTCAAATGGTTTTCGAGTTACAGCCTTGGGCAACTTTGTTGTCATGCAAAACTTTAATTTTCAGGGGGCACTATCTCCCATCTAAATTATGCGAGTTATATAAACCTATATATCATCAGAATCGTCAGGAACAATATATTAATGTGTTAAAAAAATCATTTTTCGGAACTACGAAAATTTTGGAATTTTTATATGTGATTTTAGACCTCAGATCACGTGATTTTATAATGTGGCCATTTCAAATTAGGATTTTTTTTTGCCCGAATCGTCTTAGATACATTGGCCTTCGATGGTAAGAAAATTAGACATTGGTTTTACCTCTCAATATTTTATTTATATTGTTTTTTATTTGGAAAAATCATGGTCACCAGCACGTCTTTGGTAATAACCTTGCACACAATTATGCTAGAAAGCTTAACTCAGCGGCATTATATGTGTCTCGTTGAGCTGCATTCAATGATGCATAGCATGACCCCAGCAGGTTATTCTGTGAGTTTGAGGTTGATTTCCCAAATGACCTGGCTTGATTATACAATAAATAATTTGCTGGAATTTTTGCTTTATTTGGCAAAGTTGAACATTTCTTATCTCTGGAAAATACTTTTAGCTATTTTTATAACATTCTCGGTCTGGAAATGGAGATGATGAAATTTGATGTCTTGGGACCCACAGACACCTCTGTCGGCGAAATATTGAATTATGTCATCACATGACCTTGATCACTGAGCGGAATAGGTTGTCACATGATTCAAAGGAATGGCCTGCATCCACCTATTCCACCTAAGACAAATCACGAATTTTAACTGAGAACTAAACGAAATCACGTGACCTGACCTGAGGCCACATGCCAAAATTTCGATACTTTTCCAGTCGAGTTCTCAAAAGAAGATTACATTAAATTAATTTGTGGCTAATGGTTATTCTGGTGACACATAGGTTTACGGGTGGCCTCTGGTCACGTGACCTTGAGGTCACAGAGCAACTACAAGGCTGATGTTATATATCATTGAAAGCAGGTCTACAAGATGAGCATAATGCCGTTTATTTGAGCTCTCTAGCACAATTACGTGCAAAGTTATTACCAAAGACGTGCTGGTGACCATTATTTTTCCAAATACAAAAATATAAATACAATATTTAGAGAAAAAAAAACTATCACCATTTTTTAATCATCGAAGGCTTATGTATAGATGTCGATTCTGGCATGGGAAAAAATCCGAATTTTAAATAATCACGTGATTTGACCTGAGATCACGTGTTGAAATTCCAGAATGTTCGAATTTTTGCAAGAGGATTACATCATAATAATATATTGTTACTGATGATTCTGATGATATATAGCATTATATGACTCGCATGATTTATATGGGAGATATTGCCCGCTGAAAATGAGAGTTTTGCTTGCATTACAAAGTTGCCGGAAGCTGTAACTCGAAAACCATTTGACGGACGGGGCTGAAAAGTTAACAGCGGGAATCTACAGCCCAGGTAACCCCTGACACGCAGTTTTATCGAAATATGAGATGTCGGGTGTTATTTCGAAATATTTTGGTCGATCTGTTTTGGAATGCCCCAATTGTCCCCTCCCCCTCCAACGAAAAATTGGTAGGCAAACGCATTTTTTGCCCCGCCCCCAAACCGTTCTGGGAGGTTGTGATTTTTGCTCCGGGGAGGCGTGATTTACCCCTCTACTTTTCGCTGACGAAACGGAGCGAAATCCGCCCCCCCCCCCCCCACCCAAACTAGAACCCTAGATCCACCACTGGCTACCACAGATGTCTTCTACCAGGCCTCTAACCCGTGCGACCGGGTGATGAGCCTATGATATTATCCCCCGGCCACGGGTTCGGCAATGACATCTACTGATATTATATTCCTGTCCCTAGATGTCACTAGTAGTAAGCGCCTGAAGTTATGCTGTACCGCATAGCTTGAAGCCGAGAAGTGCGGTCTGCGTGATGGGGAGGGGTATGGCGAATTATTCTGGTCATTAATAGGTTGTACCATCGACGCTGACGACTGAGAACCATTGATATACATATAGAGGCAGGAATCTGACAAACTTGTGCGTTCTATTCTGTGCCATAACTAGCATAAAACGTGCTCCATTCAGTTCCATTCTATTGCGTACCTATTATGAATCCTAATTTAGGCATTCCGTTTGATTTTCCCTTCCATCTGATCTCTATGTCATTGATAATTAATTTTCAAGATAGACTTACTGAAAATAAACACCCGTCTGGGATCATATACCAGGGACTGTACCAATACACCACGGCACTAACGGTGCAGTCCGCAGCCAACTCCAAACTCGAGAGCCGCTTGGCTGATTTATTCATTCACCGCTCGATTTAGAGCACATGGTTTTTAACCGTTATGAAACTGGTGACCGTAGGTCATCGGTGAGACCTTGAAAAACCCAAACAGATGTTTGGCAGTACAGCTGGCTCTAAACTCAGAAGCTGCTGGACTTGATGCTCTTCAAATTACCACCAATCGAATCGGAGCAGTAACTTCATACCTATGCGGTTCTGAAACTGGTGATCCCGGGTCATCTTTGCGAGATTGAATAAATGAAAGCTGCGTTTTAGACAATGCGGCCACCTTTAAACTAAGAAATTACTAGGTCGATTTTCTTCGTGAGACCACAATGCGCTTTAAAATGCACGATTGTATCAATCGTTCTGAAACTTTTAACCTCGGGTCATCACTGAGACTTCGAAGAAGAAAACAAACTCCATTTTGACCTTGCAGTCAAACCCAGAAACTTATTAACGACTGGCCGATCTTCTCCAGACTACCAGCACTCAATGCAAAACACACAATTTAATTAGGCGTCCTGGAACCGGTGACATCTATAGTCACCACTTCTCAAGGAGCACATTCAGGCATATTCAATGCCCTCAATTAGTCGGAGTTGATCGCCACCGCTGCATAACGCGTCTATCACTCCACCTATTCCGAGTACCGAGTTCACCTCACTTGACGCTATTAAACTCGGCGACGCCGGCGACTCCACTCTAAGTAATACACTGGCCTGAGCCGGCGGTAGTAGCAGCGCTTAGCGTCGACCTAAGTGCACCTGAGGCGCTTAACGCGCGGGCCCGGAGTGCAGACCGGTGGATTGCCGGGAACACAGGCTGCGCGGCTCACAGAGCACCTCTGGCCATGACCCTGGAAAGTGGGTGTCTGAGACTCGCCTGCGGCCAGGTGCCCGGCTCGTGCCGGATATTTTCCGTATCTCGCAGTTGGTAACTCAGTAAGAACTAAGACGGTTGCTTTACTTTCGATGAGTTGGACATTGAAGCGTTCCGTAGAAACGTCTTATGCATGCTATAGATAGTTGGATGTACTATTACACAACATACCTATTGGAAAAAGGAAAAAGACTAATTCTGTCATTACTTTCTCGGTAATGTTCTGCATACTTGAATTGCCTCCTTTTAAACGGTCATTGTATTAAGTATCACCAGAATATTTTTTTTAAAATTAACATCGTAAATAAAATCCCCGCCGCCACGATTTAGCGAGAAAAAAACAATTTCTCACCTCTTTCTCGGACGGGAAAATCACCTCGCTCTATGTGGATGGCTGAGATCAAACGCATTCACCGGCCTTTGGCAGCTCTAACGAGCTTCACCCTGACTCAAACTTTCTGATGCCAACTTTTTGAAAGGAATTGTAACTTCTGTTTCATCTCAGGTGATCAAAGAGTGCCAAATTCAACAGGAGCCGCGGTCGACGAGAACAAATTGGTCTGCAGTAGAAATGTGACGACTAAAACGTTTTGGTAAACACAGGAAAAACAAAAGTGTTTACTAATAGAAAATAATATAAGTTGCAAAAGACCTTTCGTTTCGTGAGCGTGTATTGCCATGCATAATGTGTCTGACCTTGACAAATTTTTGACACATCGAATCGCACCGAACTGCGGGCTGCGAACGCTCAAACACGCCCCTATTCCCCGGAGAACGAACGCCGTTTGATCCATCGATAGACGTTAATCAGAACGCCGCAGAGCGTCTGACTTTTATAGCTCCGCCCACATATCACCGCTCGTCTCAATTATATTCATCAGTTAGTTACTGAAAATAGCGACGTGCGAAAGGCGATGGAACAAAATTAAAACACAGCGGAGTGGTGCAAGCCATGCTAAAGAAATGCGTTCAAATGCCCGTTTGAGAGGGATGTCACCGCAAAGGCAATCTCCAGTGACCATTAAATAAGGAGAAATACCTATCATGATTGTTTTAATACGATGCAAGTACAGCTATTATGGACTCATATTTAGACGAGGGCCGTAGCTTTTTGGGGAACGGCAGTCTTGGGGAACAGCACTATAATCCGTTGGCGCGAGAAATCAAGCTTGATTTAACATACATAAACAATAAACATTGACTGCTTAGACACAGATCAATTGTGCGGTGAAATATGTAGGACGTGGGTCCAGACTGGTGATTGATTCGACATTGATCGCATCGATTGGAATCGTTCAATCAAAATTCATTGAATATAAAATAATTGATTCACCACCAGATCTTTTGATTCGTGAATTGTGATTGAATCAAAATCCACATCAAATCAAGGCTGATTGAATACAAAGATTTAACAATTCTTAATGATTTAAGTACACTGGTAAATTGTGCAAATACATGCAGTCCCAGTGGATACATTCATTTATACTGAAAAGTATTGCTATAACAATGTTTTAATGATCATATATTTGTATGTTTCCATTTTTAATTGATTTGACATAAATTCAACACATATATTTAAATGTTCAATCAAACGTGAATCGATTAAAATATTTGTTTTGATTCTTTGAATCGGAAGGAATCAATTCTCAAAATTGTATCCGTGAATTGAACGGTGATCGAATCATGATTGAATCGTTCCAAAATAGTGGAATTAATAACCAGTTTGCGGGTCAATCAACATCAATTAGGAGTCTACCTGGACTTCAGTATGTCACTGTTGGTGGCATTGTCAAAGGTATATTCAGATTAGTCCATTTTTGTAAAGCTTAGTTCGAATTTTTTGAACGGATGGAATTCCAATGTCAGGTCCGCGCTTGCCGAGCTTGTTGCGCAGGCTCTATGCCATCCAATCGCGCAATTCCTGATAGCCGGCAGAATTTAGAGGCGAAGTTTCCGACATACCTGAACAGTGGCCACGGCCCGTCCCGCCCTCTGACGTCACTTGAGCTTGAGTGCGACCGCTCCCACCGGCTGCAGGCCATCTCAGTCAGGGGCAAATAGCGAGCGCCGAAGCGACTCGAACCCGGGCTGCCACACCGGGTGAGGTCAAAAGCCCATCGCTCTCCCGACTGAGCTGCAGGGGCGGATGCGATATTTAGCTATGATTAAATACTGCTAAAACTGTACAATCAGAGTTATCTGTTACAAAAAGTCACTATGCGCCAGAAGAAGTTTCGCCATTATGTTCATTCCTAGAATGAGCAACAGTATTGACATGTCGAGGAATGTTTGAGATTTGTTTGAAACATTTCACACAGAAGTAATTAGAACAGGAAGCCGTCCTGCCTACCTGTACATATTTCGCCAACTGCGCAGCTGATGTTGTTCTGCTATTAGCGATGCATGCAAAGTACCTGCTATCAGCGGGAGAAGAGCAAGAGAGATTAATGGGAAAACTTTCCGCTGTATTCGTACTCTAGGCCCGGCACTCCGCCTCGGTACAATGCAGCTAACTTCACAAGCGCTCGGAGAACTTGTGCTTGATAATCAGCTGCTTGCGTTCCATCGCTGCCTGCAGCATCGGCACATGACCACAGCACCGCGATGTTGAAGCAAAATAATAAATCATTGATTCTTTCAGCAGTGCTGATTTCAGCAGTGTGATCAAATCAGCAGTGCTGATTTCAGCAGTGTGATCAAATCAGCAGTGCTGATTTCATAGTATGATTTATGATTAAAATATGATTTTATAGGTATTTGTAATCAAAGAAATGAAATCACTATTTATATTGCATAATAATGTAGTATAAATTCATCATGCTGGTCCAAATCAGTCACTCTTACAGCACCGCGCCGTACCGTAACCCTGATGTCACGCAGAACATTCGCTTTATTATTTGCATTTATATGTGTGGAAATGTCGAGAGCAATGTCTTCAGTGGCAAGTGTCGCGTATATCCTTCAGCCCTGACATATGAGCGTTTAGCTGACATCTCAGCATAAACTGCTACTGAGAATCGGTATAAATATAGTCTTCCTAGAAGACAATGACCCGAAGACTTGTGAGGCCGATATACAATGCGGCAAGATAGCTAGGCAGACGCTGGCCACCATTTTGCACTGCTCAAAACCGGGTTCTGCTGATAAGCTGCGTGTTCTGTATTGCAGCGCAGACTTGAAGACAATGCCTGTCTGGTTCTAAGGCAGTGACCTCAAAATTGACGCTGTCAAATTGTTATTTTGTTGTTGTTAGGGGCGCTTCCCATAGCACCGTTCGATCAGCCGGACCGCTCGTTCACTTTCATGGCGTGCAGCTCAATCATTCGAGTTAATTAAAACAATCGGTGTTCACGTTGATAAAGCCGAAATTTAAAGGACCACATTATTTGCAAAAATGACAAATAAGTTACAACAATTGACGAGTTACATCTGCAAAAATAAAACATTAAAACGGTTTTCGAGGTCGTATTGTTTCTACTAATAACGAAGTCTCCCCATTTGGGCTCAGACCCCATAAACTCAACAGAAACGCATAGTCATTCTGTACCTACATAATAACTTATGCTTATTAGTTGAATAACTTATAAGGTAAATTCTGCAATAAGGGCAGCGACTGTTTAGCGTCACTGTGACCACATTTCTTGGGCCAGACAACATAGGTATCTGGACTGGCTATCCTTTGACTGGTGCCCATTGTCATGCCCCATGTCCATCGCATTCACAGCATGCTATGGAATACCACTGCCCGTCAATGCGATGACATGACAGGGTGCCGTGAATAGGATGCTGCGAATCAATAGATGGCGCAGTGATGATTAAATCAACCATAATATCGTAAATCAAATGAGGCATACATTCACGTCTCTGGAACACTCTGCAGATTCACAATTTGAAGCTCCAAAAATGGAAGAATTAGTAGTCTTAATAAGTTGTTTGTGGAGTAAAGTGATGGCTTCCGTCCTGTTCTTGACCTAAAGTTAAATTAAAACTGGTGTTGAATAGGGAAATATTACGTGTCTTCCGAAAGTGTAACTCCGAGATGTTATAGTAAAAGCGTTTGATAGTTAGGCATATGACTCACGCATTGTCATACTATGCCATTTTAATCGATTACCTGAATTTGTCGCTCTCCTGGCAGTTCTGTGTTCTAACATTACACATAGTTTGATAGTCGTCTGCATATATATTATCGGTACTATTGATTATCTCGTCTATTTTATCTAGCTGCGGTGTTTGGTTGCAATTGGCAAGTTTCACGTTGTGTGTTGTTGTTTTTTTGCTTCAAATTAACAAAAATAAATATAGTATACTAAACATCAGTCATCTTGTCGAAAGATGCATCGTTGCAGTAAAAACAAATTAACGAAGGTAACGACAATATATTGTTAAAAAATGCTCTTGATGCGCAAACGGTCGTGACGTCACACATGATGTTTGGCCCAATTTGGCCATGGTTCATCATCTGCCGTAACCATGACCGTAACCATGTTCTCGGGGCGTATTTTTGGAACTACTCTATGGATGTGTTTGAAAATTTGCACACAAAAATGTTGGTATGTTACAAGTGTAATATTTAAGTTCTGAAATTCTCAAATGTCGAGATCATGAGCAGCCTGCGCTAACGTCCAACCCTGTTTTCCCCCTTTGAAACAAGCAGACAATGCTTGTAAACTTGCATGGCCTTGAGGGAAAGCACCTCAGTTTCCATCACCGTGCGAACACCAAAGTAATGATTGAGCGCGTTCCTTTGGTGAAGTTAAGCTTCCATGTATAACGAATATTTTTAAGACATAAAATTACTTCTTGGCTTCGTATGCAGAGGCCTATACGATAAAGTACTTGGCTTGCCAAGCAATCAACAGGTAGCTGGCATTATGTGAAGTAGGTGGCATTATGCGAGGCACTTGGGAGCTTTTATAGGGCAGTAACTTCTGCATAGCCACGACAATAACCCCACTTCTGCAAGCCGCAGCAAACCACAGCGTTCGTTTCTTGTTTGACATCGGAAGGCCGATGAATACCGCATTTGGCGAAGTTATTGTTGCGTTTCTACATTTCTGAACGAAACAATAGTAATATTTCAATTTTTCGTCCATTTTTACCACTACATCAATTAATCACAAGCTGAATCTTCGCAAAAAATACCCGCTCGCCTATTAATGGCGTTCGTTGGACGACTGAATCATCATGTGTGACGTCACACTATTATGACCAATCAGAGGGCAACACGTATAAATAGAGTTATTCGTTTTTAAGGTATTTATACAACTTTTGGAGAAAAATGAACACCACCATCGTCTTTTTTATGACAAATAATATATACAAGTTTCCAAAACATATATAGTTACGCGACATGAAACTTGTCCATTACGGTTATAAACCTATCACCAATAAAACGCCTTTTTGGGCGATGTCCGAGCGGGCGCGCACTGGTAAAGCTAAAACAGGTTTGAAATATGAAACAGTATGGAAGCAAACGTGGTAGTAACACCTGGTCCTTTTAGTCCTTTTAGTCCTCCATACAAATTGCCAGGCCTCCATGCATGCCAACATAAAAATTAAATTTTATTAAATTGTACATGATCTCCTCTCTCGAATCCGCCAAAAGGGAGTACGTCCTGAACGGCTGCATGCTTCAGCGTATAAAAAAACGAATGCTTAGATAAATCAAGCCATTTTTTTATCAAGAATGATTTTGGTTCATTTCGACGTCTGCGGGTGCCACGCGCTGTGGGTGCCCCTATCAGAACGCACTATAACAAATCAAAATTTATTTGATGGTCCTATCCAATGGTGAAAATCCGATCTCAATCGGAGCAGTGGTTGCAAAGTTATTAGCTTCCGAAAAGCGTCTGTATGGCCGATTCGGGCCGGGTCGGGCCGGGTCAAATGTAAATTTGTCTAGTAAGTTGACAAGAAACCTTACGGGCGCTTCGCGCCCGCTCGGTGATCATAAGCGGCCAAGCCAGCAAAATAATGTCATATATAGCTACAATGGTATTCCAAAATATACAAATATATGCGCAATCCTAGCATGAAATTTAGCTCAGACTACCACTGCAAGGCACTACTCGGCTTCCGCCATGCATATGATCAAGTATTATTCTGGTTAAACCTACCACTCTGAACTTCTCCGAACTCTTGAGCGTCAATAAAAAGACGGATGAATACAACGCACAGTATCAGATCGCAGCAGGCCGGCGACTGCAGACAATTTACTGGCCATTATACATTGGATCTGCACTGGAAGAGATACCCGGCTAGTTCCACGCTCCACGGTGGGGGCTGTTAAAACGGCTTCGCGCCTGACCGGGTCGGCCGGCGACCGAGAGAGGGAAATCTGGTCCACACGATGGTGGAGAATCGATTGAGCGGGACCGTGCCTGGCCGTTCTCTGCCGTGGCTGGATGGTCTCCGACGTGGCAGGACGTTTTGTGACGTGCCCGGACGTTCTCTGCCGTGCCCGGACGTTCTTTGGTTGGCCTGGACGTTCCCTGCCGTACCCAGACGTGCTCTGTCGTATGCGGATGTTTCCCGCCGTACCAGGGCGTTCTGTTCCGTATTCGGACGTTTGCTGCCGTGGTAGGACGTTCTATATGCCGTGTTAGGACGTTCTATATGCCGTGCTAGGACGTTCTATATGCCGTGCTAGGACGTTCTATATGCCGTGTTAGGACGTTCTATATGCCGTGCTAGGACGTTCTATATGCCGTGTTAGGACTTTCTATATGCCGTGTTAGGACGTTCTATATGCCGTGCTAGGACGTTCTATATGCCGTGTTAGGACGTTCTATATGCCGTGCTAAGACGTTCTATATGCCGTGTTAGGACGTTCTATATGCCGTGTTAGGACGTTATATATGCCGTGCTAGGACGTTATATATGCCGTGCTAGGACGTTCTATATGCCGTGTTAGGACGTTCTATATGCCGTGCTAGGACGTTCTATATGCCGTGTTAGGACGTTCTATATGCCGTGCTAGGACGTTCTATATGCCGTGCTAGCACGTTCTATATGCCGTGCTAGGACGTTCTATATGCCGTGCTAGGACGTTCTATATGCCGTGCTAGGACGTTCTATATGCCGTGCTAGGACGTTCTATATGCCGTGCTAGGACGTTCTATATGCCGTGCTAGGACGTTCTATATGCCGTGCTAGGACGTTCTATATGCCGTGCTAGGACGTTCTATATGCCGTGCTAGGACGTTCTATATGCCGTGTTAGGACGTTCTATATGCCGTGCTAGGACGTTGTATATGCCGTGCTAGGACGTTCTATATGCCGTGCTAGGACGTTCTATACGTCGTGCTAGGACGTTCTATATGCCGTGCTAGGACGTTCTATATGCCGTGCTAGGACGTTCTATATGCCATGCTAGGACGTTCTATATGCCGTGCTAGGACGTTCTATATGTCGTGCTAGGACGTTCTATATGCCGTGCTAGGACGTTCTATATGCCGTGCTAGGACGTTCTATATGCCGTGTTAGGACGTTCTATATGCCGTGCTAGGACGTTCTATATGCCGTGCTAGGACGTTCTATATGCCGTGCTAGGACGTTCTATATGCCGTGCTAGGACGTTCTATATGCCGTGCTAGGACGTTCTATATGCCGTGCTAGGACGTTCTCTGTCGGGAGCACGGGGCACGCCGCGCGACAGGGTAAAATGAGAATGCCGTACATAGTTATACAGAGGGTTTCGCCAGGCGTCGGGCCCGCTGAGGATGCTAGGGGCGGGGTGTCGTGGTGGAGCAGGATATCCAGAGACTGAAAGGTCACATCAAACAGCACATACGGAGTAACACAAACCATGATTGTTATGAGGCTGGGTTGTACGAGATGGAGCGGTGTCGCTCACCTTCGCAGCGAGGGAAATCCTGGCAGCGTAAGTCAAGGCTGGGTGACATTTAGTCGGCAGCGTGAGGTCACTGGTCATGCCAAACAAACAAACAGCACGACAGGCAGGCAGTCTCGACACTGTTTGTGACCGATCCGCCAGGTATTGGTGTGCCATGGCGAGTAACGCTATGAGCAGCATTGAGCTACTGGGGCACAAGTCTGAAATGAGTAGCTACAGGGTGTTACTGCTTTATAAGCCGCGCCTGCCATTTTAATTACTGTCAGAAACACAATCCAGTTGTGCATCCAACTGCAGGGATGACAAGATTGCTGCACAGGGCCTTCAATTTTCTGATGCAACGACATGTCCCATCAGATCGGGTTCGCTCGTTCGGGAAATGCCACCTTCCATAGAATGCCAGTGTAATGTGATGATATGCGAGAGTAATGTGATGATATGCCAGAGTAATGTGATGATATGCCAGTGTAATGTGATGATATGACAGTGTAATGTGATGGCATGCCAGTGTAATGCGATGATATGCCAGTGTAATGTGATGATATGCCAGTGTAATGTGATGATATGCCAGTGTAATGTGATGATATGCCAGTGTAATGTGATGATATGCCAGTGTAATGTGATGGCATGTCAGTGTAATGTGATGATATGCCAGTGTAATGTGATGATATGCCAGTGTAATGTGATGATATGCCAGTGTAATATTATGATATGCCAGAGTAATATGATGATATGCCAGTGTAATATGATGATATGCCAGAGTAATGTGATGATATGCCAGTGTAATGTGATGATATGCCAGAGTAATGTGATGATATGCCAGTGTAATATGATGATATGCCAGTGTAATATGATGATATGCCAGAGTAATGTGATGATATGCCAGAGTAATGTGATGATATGGCAGTATAATATGATGATATGCCAGTGTAATATGATGATATGCCAGAGTAATGTGATGATATGCCAGTGTAATATGATGATATGCCATAGTAATGTAATGATATGCCAGTGTAATATGATGATATGCTAGAGTAATGTGATGACATGCCAGAGTAATGTGATGGTATGCCAGTGTAATGAGATGATATGCCAGTGTAATATGATGATATGCCAGTGTAATGTGATTATATGCCAGTTTAATATGATGATATGCCAGTGTAATATCATGATATGCCAGAGTAATGTCATGATATGCCCGAGTAATGTGATGATATGCCAGTGTAATATGATGATATGCGAGAGTAGTGTGATGATATGCCAGAGTAATGGGATGATATGCCAGTGTAATGTGATGATATGCCAGTGTAATATGATGATATGCTAGAGTATTGTGATGATATGCCAGTGTAATGTGATGTAATGTGATGATATGCCAGTGTAATATGATAATGTCAGTGTAATGTGATGATATGCCAGTGTAATATGATGATATGCCAGTGTAATGTGATTATATGCCAGTTTAATGTGATGATATGCCAGAGTAATGTCATGATATGCCAGTGTAATATGATGATATGCGAGAGTAATGTGATGATATGCCAGAGTAATGTGATGATATGCCAGTGTAATATGATGATATGCCAGTGTAATATGATGATATGCCAGAGTAATGTGATGATATGCCAGTGTAATGTGATGATATGCCAGTGTAATATGATGATATGCCAGGGTAATGTGATGATATACCAGTGTAATATGATGACATGCCATAGTAATGTGATGATATGCCAGTGTAATATGATGATATGCTAGAGTATTGTGTATACCAGTGTAATGTGATGATATGCCAGTGTAATATGATGATATGCCAGTGTAATGTGATGATATGCCAGTGTAATGTGATGGTATGCCAGAGTAATGTGATGATATGCCAGAGTAATGTGATGATATGCCAGTGTAATGTGATGATATGCCAGTGCAATATGATGATATGCTAGAGTATTGTGATGATATGCCAGAGTAATGTGATGGTATGCCAGTGTAATATGATGATATGTCAGTTTAATGTGATGATATGCCAGTGTAATATGATGATATGCCAGTGTAATGTGATTATATGCCAGTTTAATGTGATGATATGCCAAAGTAATGTTATGATATGCCAGTGTAATATGATGATATGCCAGAGTAATGTGATGATATGCCAGTGTAATATGATGATATGCCAGAGTAATGTGATGATTGCCAGAGTAATGTGATGATATGCCAGTGTGATGTGATGATATGCCAGTGTAATATGTTGATATGCCAGAGCAATGTGATGATATGCCAGTGTAATATGATGATATGTCAGTGTAATGTGATGATATGCCAGTGCAATATGATGATATGCCATTGTAATGTGATTATATGCCAGTTTAATATGATGATATGCCAGTGTAATGTGATGGTATGCCAGAGTAATGTGATGATATGCCAGTGTAATGTGATGATATCCCAGTGTAATATGATGATATGCCAGAGTAATGTGATGATATGCCAGAGTAATGTGATGATATGCCAGTGTAATGTGATGATATGCCAGTGTAATATGATAATATGCCAGTGTAATATGATGATATGTCAGTGTAATGTGATGATATGCCAGTGTAATATGATGATATACCAGTGTAATGCGATTATATGCCAGTTTAATGTGATGATATGCCAAAGTAATGTCATGATATGCCAGTGTAATATGATGATATGCCAGAGTAATGTGATGATATGCCAGAGTAATGTGATGATACCAGTGTAATATGATTATATGCCATAGTAATGTGATGATATGCCAGAGTAATGTGATGATACCAGTGTAATATGATGATATGCCATAGTAATGTGATGATATGCCAGTGTAATGTGATGGTATGCCAGAGTAATATGATGATATGCCAGAGTAATGTGATGATATGACAGAGTAATGTGATGATATTCCAGAGTAACATGATGATATGCCTGTGTAATGTGATGATATGGCAGTGTAATGTGATGATATGCCAGTGTAATGTGATGATATGCCAGTGTATTGTGATGATATGCCAGTGTAATATGATGATATGCCAGAGTAATGTGATGATATGCCAGTGTAATGTGATGATATGACAAAGTAATGTGATGATATTCCGGTGTAATATGATGATATGCCAGAGTAATGTGATGATATTCAAGTGTAATATGATGATATACCAGGGTAATGTGATGACATGCCAGAGTAATGTGATGGTATGCCAGTGTAATATGATGATATGCCAGTGTAATGTGATGATATGCCAGTGCAATATGATGATATCCCAGAGTAATGTGATGATACTGAATCAGACACTGCGATGGGTACCTTTCGGCAAACAACATTTATACCAAAACAAAATTATTGCTGCAAAAAAATGTGTTGGTATTGATCAGCAGATACGTTTGCGGAAAAAAACAAATTTGATGCTGAACATGATGAAGGAATTATTCTAGGAATATCTTGCAAGGACACGTTTTAGTTGTTTAAAATGAATGTTTCACCTTTGTATTGGTTTTAAACTGAGATAGACATTATCTTTGGCCATTATTGAAATGTCGAAAATACTAAGGTTATTTTCCCCAAAACTTAGCCGTTTTTAAGTAATTTAATTGATAATTTGCTAAATGGGGTCTAGGCTAGTCCCGCCGTTGATTGGCTGACAGCCGCTTCAAGTCATGGAAGTCAGACGACCTGTATTTATCGAGCCTTGGCGAGTACGATGTAAACAATGGCCAACGCGATAGGTTGCGGTACAAGTTGAAGTTTTCACGTTGTTTGAAGTCTCAGTTATGGATTGATTGTTTTTTTAATAAATATTGGGCTATCGCAATGCCTCGCACTCGTCATTGTGTTCTGTGCGGGAAAGGCCCAGTTGCACAATGTTTGTATTTAATACGCCAGAATTGTTTGGAAACGATTGTGCCATATGTTGGCAGCTAAAGGTTTTCTCTATAGCTCTCTATAGCTCAATAATGACGTCATCATCCCAAATAAATACAAAACTTAATTTGTCTAAGCCAATCTAGACGCCGGGTGGGTCGCAATCTAAGCCAATCTAGACGCCGGGTGGGTCGCAATCTAAGTCAATCTAGACGCCGGGTGGGTCGCAATCTAAGCCAATCTAGACGCCGGGTGGGTCGCAATCTAAGCCAATCTAGACGCCGGGTGGGTCGCAATCTAAGCCAATCTAGACGCCGGGTGGGTCGCAATCTAAGCCAATATAGACGCCGGGTGGGTCGCAATCTAAGCCAATCTAGACACCGGGTGGGTCGCAATCTAAGCCAATCTAGACACCGGGTGGGTCGCAATCTAAGCCAATCTAGACGCCGGGTGGGTCGCAATCTAAGCCAATCTAGACGCCGGGTGGGTCGCAATCTAAGCCAATCTAGACGCCGGGTGGGTCGCAATCTAAGCCAATCTAGACGCCGGGTGTGTCGCAATCTAAGCCAATCTAGACGCCGGGTGGGCCGCTTTTTCTGCGCAATAGATGTCGACAAAAAACAATTTGCCATTCACTTGGCAGCACAAAGGATTTCCCTGTTATTAAGAAAAATCATATGACGTCACCAACCCAACTTTCGGCTTAAACTAAAAGTTGAATATCTTCTAAGATAAGCAATTTTGGGGAATAAAAGCTCACGAACATGTTCAGCTGACCTCGCCTGACATGTAGACTTACAATTAAGTGTGATTCGACAACTTTAAAAAAGGTGGGACAGTCCCTTTAAGGCATTAGTCATGTCTTGATTTATCTCTTTTACAAATGAGGTTTGTAAATCTAAAACCGGCACGGTTTCATCTCTATCTAGTCTCACAAATTGTTGATGCCTCCAGTAGGAGTTTAAATGGTTTACATAACCAACATACATGTATAAGACAAAGCATACGTGAAACAAAACACATTTCAACTACCGTATGCACCCTGCTTTTGACCTGGTAGATTTAGACCATTAATGTCAGCTCCACTTTACCCGGCTACTTTATTCGCTACTGCATATTCAGCAAATCCACTGGCAACGACGCACGGTCACTTTCTCTTTTACAAAGTGGACGATGTATGTTAAGTAAAACCCGCATTGTCGTGGAGATATATAGGAACGAGTTCACAGCAAAAGTTGGGTTGGCCAATGTGTCGTGCCCACTACATGGTGTGTACCTATATGGACGGAAACCTGGGTGCCATAATAGTATGTATAAGTAATAAGGAAAAGGTGCCGATGCGAGAACCAAAGGTATCAACAGGTATGACTGGCCATTCTCCGCCGTGGCGGGACGTTTTGTGCAGGGCGGATCCAAAGTGTGTGTGTGTGTGTGTGGGGGGGGGGGGGGCAACGGGGCTGGGAGCCCCCTCAATGGAAATTGACGCCCCTGCGCCGCAGGCACAGGGGCACTAGTTTTGCGCCGAAGGCGCAATCTGGGCGCCGCAGGCGCCCCCAAAGCCATGGAGGGCGCCCCCAAAGCCACGGAGGGCGTCCCCAAAACCATGGAGGGAGCCCCAAAATCCATTGAGGGCGCCCCAAACCCACGGAGGGCGCCCCAAAACCCACGGAGGGCGCCCCAACATCCATGGAGGGCGCCCCGAACTTCAGAACGTCGGAAGAGCGACCTCGAACGCGATTAGACATGCACACCGAATATGAGGACGCCCCAAATCTGAGGAGGGCGCCCCAAAATCCATAGAGGGCGCCCCCAATCCCATGGAAGGCGCTCCCAATTCCGGGGAGGGAGCCCCGATGCCCGAAAAGCACTCCATGCTTCGGAAGGGCGCCCCGAAACTCGGAAGTGCGCCCTCAAACGCGATGAGGTGCACCCCGAATCTGAGGAGGGCGCCTCCAAAATCATTGAGGGCGCCCCAAACCCATAGAGAGCGCCTTCAAACCCATGGAGGGCGCCCCCAAATCACAGCACTGTCAAAATGGTGTGGGTGTGTTAAAGGGATTGTACGGGTTTTTCCCAGAATAATGGAGTTACATAGTAAAACGTACTTATAAATGTGGCACAAGTCCCACGGTAGCCACATTTGTCAGGAAATGACCTCTTCTGCACGTAAGGACATTTCAAAGTGCGCGGTGATGCCACCACGTACTTTTTGCAGGACCGGCTGAGGCAGAGCCAGTCATCTCTTGTATGCTAATAAAAAACACCTCATTTATGGCATATTTCCGGTAAAACAAGCAATATATGAAGAAGAAAAAACTTGTTTTGTTCCAACGGCAGCAGCAATTACCTAGTTTTTCCCATAAAATTAGATATTTGATAAAATTAGATAACTTGCCCATACAACGTGTATAGCATGGCTTTCGCAGACTTCTTGCCAATAGTGACCTTTTGTGACCTGACCTAGACCTTGACCTTTGCTTACACGTTCACTTTTGCTTATGCGGGATATGCATTATACCTCTGCGAACACTTTGTGCGATAATAGTTGCAATCTAAGGCTTTGGATGGAGAGTATGGCCCAAAAACTCAAATACCTCAAATCTGAGCTTTGACCTGAGCGTGACCTGACATGTGACCTTCTTTGGAAACTTTCGCGCAATATTTATATGAGTCTCATTGAGAGCTTTTGAATACCGCCTTGCGCGTCTCGATGTAGTTATTGGTTCGGAGGATAACAATGGGGGAAAATCTTTCCCCCAGCGGGGCGTGTTCGGCTGAATATCCCAGCGGGGCGCGGGTTAGGTGATAATGAAAAACTCCTCTCCCTTGTCAACGATTTTTGTTCGCACTGAGGACCCCTTGTCACCTCCCCCGGTCAACAAATTTTCGCTCTGACGAACCGACACTAACGCCCCCCCCCCGCGCTCAACGACTCCTCCCGCTGACGACCTGACGCCGGCGCCCCCTCAGGTGCCAACAAAATGCGCCCCCCGAGTCTGCATCCCCCTCAAAGAAAATCCTGGATCCGCCCCTGGTTTTGTGCCGCACAAGGACGTTCTCTGACATTCCCAGACGTTCTTTATCTGGCCTGGACGTTCTCTAAAAATTATCCGAATACACCGGAGTCAGCGTCCGAATACACCAGTTGCTTCATGCTGCATGCTGGTATTTTGTTTTTAAATGTCACACACAGCAAGGGTGGACAAATCTCCCGTTGGCATGCAGCCCTGCACGTTACAGCGGACCACTGGCCATATATTTCAGCCGGGATAGCTCCCCAGAGACGCGCGCGCTATGATCGGCTGTCAGAAATGGTAGCTGCAGTTTCAGCCGCCATTGATCTATGGCCGTTAAGCCTAAGGCGATGTGTGCCTTATACCCAGACCACTGCAGGGCAACACAACTGGTATGATGCATTGATTAGGCGTAAACAAAATGGTTTCAAAGCTGTGTTCAGAACTACTCAGTTGAATCGGCTTGTCCTTGACATTTAATGATGACCAGACTCAGGACGAAACGTGTTGGGGTAGGACGTCAATAGGCTTTAAGTGTGAAGTATTTTGTAAGTTGTAACTGAATGGTATGCAGTTGCGCTGACATGAATATTATTCCTTACATTTTTTTAAGACAAAAATATCGTTGACACTACTCGCCCATCGCTGCACTGGTCACCCGACAAACTCCCACTGTCTTATCCTCGACAAACTCCCACTGTCTTATCCTCGACAAACTCCCACCGTCTTATCCTCGACAAACTCCCACTGTCTTATCCTCGACAATCTCCCACTGTCTTATCCTCGCCGCTACTGGTGTCGTCCCGGTCGTGATCGTGTCGTGTCGTGCTCTGATTGGCCATTGTGCTGCCGGCGAGCCGCGTCATTGCCGACCGAACAGGCTCCATCCATCAGACGTCATGGCCGGAGACGCTCCGCAGCTGGGGCCTGTCCGGTCCGGTCCGGCCGGACGGTCGAGACGGGGCTCCCCGGACGAATCTGGCCAGACTTTGGCTAGATATCACCCCGTCCGGCCGGCCGGCCGGACACGGGGTTAGAGACTGGGAGAAGGTCATGGCAGCTCGTCTCGGCTCGTCTCGGCCTATCCCGCCTCATCCCACCTCGTCCCACATCGTCCCACCTCTTCTCATCTTGTCTCACTCCGCCCCACTTCATCCCATCTTGTCCCATATCGTCCCACCTCTTCTCTTCTTGTCTCACTCCGCCCCATTTCATCCCATCTCGTCTCATATCGTCCCACCTCTTCTCATCTTGTCTCACTCCACCCCATTTCATCCCATCTCGTCTCATATCGTCCCACCTCGTCTCATCTTGTCTCACTCCGCCCGACTTCATCCCATCTCGTCCTATGTCGTCCCACCTCGTCTCATCTTGTCTCACTCCACCCCACTGCATCCCATCTCGTCCCATATCGTCCCACCTCGTCTCATCTTGTCTCACTCCGCCCGACTTCATCCCATCTCGTCCTATGTCGTCCCACCTCGTCTTTCCTTGTCTCACTCCGCCCCACTTCATCCCATCTCGTCTCATATCGTCCCACCTTGTCTCATCTTGTCTCACTTCACCCCACTTCATCCCATCTCGTCTCATATCGTCCCACCTCGTCTCATCTTGTCTCACTCCGCCCCACTCCATCCCATGTCGTCCCATATCGTCCCACCTCGTCTCATCTAGTCTCACTCCGCCCCATTTCATCCCATCACGTCCTATATCGGCCCATCTCGTCTCATCTTGTCTCACTCCGCCCCATTTCATCCCATCACGTCCTATATCGTCCCACCTCGTCTCATCTTGTCTCACTCCGCCCCATTTCATCCCATCACGTCCTATATCGTCCCACCTCGTCTCATCTTGTCTCACTCCGCCCCATTTCATCCCATCACGTCCCATATCGTCCCACCTCGTCTCATCTTGTCTCACTCCACCCCATGTCATCCCATCACGTCCTATATCGTCCCACCTCGTCTCATCTTGTCTCACTTCGCCCCATTTCATCCCATCTCGTCCCATATCGTCCCACCTCGTCTCATCTTGTCTCACTCCGCCCCATTTCATCCCATCACGTCCTATATCGTCCCACCTCGTCTCATCTTGTCTCACTCCGCCCCATTTCATCCCATGCCGTCCCATATCGCCCCACCTCGTCTCATCTTGTCTCGCTCCGCCCCATTTCATCCCATCACGTCCTATATCGTCCCACCTCGTCTCATCTTGTCTCACTCCACCCCATTTCATCCCATCACGTCCTATATCGTCCCACCTCGTCTCATCTCACCTCACCTTATCCTGCATCGTCCATCACGTCTTGCATCGCCCTACCTCGTTTCCACTGTGACCCAACCCGTCCTAACTCGTTTTCTCTCATTTTAACCGGGAACCTTATCCTGGCATTTCCCATGCTCGTCCCGTTTAACGCACCTCATCCAGCCTTCTACCGGTGTCGTGCCACCTCACCCCACGACCCAGCTCCTGGCAGTTTCGATCTCCTCATGGCTCGGCCCAGCTCGTCCCGGCCCATCCCGACCGGTCCCGAGCTCGTGCAGCCTCGTCCCGACCGTCCATCATTTGAATGAGTAATAACGAGTGGCTGTGCCGCGCCCGACCAATTGTAATCGCCGTCCCTGGATTAAAGTGTCTCTCCTTTATTGGCGAGCCGGCGCTGGATGGCGGCCGCTATGTCTTGTCTGTCGACTCGCCACGTGCAGCCGGTCTCAGCAACAGCCCCGGGCCGCGATTCCGGGCCGGAATTCCGCCGTCTCTGTCAGGAACATACCGTGGGACAGCGCACGTGGCATGCTCCCAGCGTAAAGCCCCGGCAGAAGTTACATTTATTCAGCGGCTTCCAGGGAGGTGGCTGGCTGAAGATATCATCGCCGAATCAGAACTTTGAAGAGAAGTTGACTTTCCATCTATAATGTCCTCTCCTGGCGGCAATCTCCATTCGAGGCGGAACGTAATCTCAGACGACCGCCGCTGGATCTCGGCAATATCAATTCGGGAAGCATTTCTCAATTTGCGCGCGTTGCGACACATTATTCTTTGGCCAGACGTTTGACGGCCGTAAAATTCAGATCGAAAACCAATTTGTCTGTGGATTCGGTGCGGTGGGGTGGTTGCTGGTTGTTGGCCAGCGTACTCAGTGCCGTCAACTGCTGTACTTCAGGCGATCCAGTAGCGGGGTATCCAAGAAGCAATGCTGCCCATTTCACTCAGACATCTGAGTTCGATGGGTTTCTAGCCGAGTTCTTTCCACTACAAATCCTTTCTGATTTTGCCGAGCTTCACAAAACGCCAGGAGCCTGCATAGACTGCAAATTGTGATGTTCGACACTATTGTGTCTCCATGATCAAATCCGCAATATCGAACACCATTCGCTTTATAATCTAAAATGCAGTCGGAATCTGACGCAATTCGGCATTACAAGCCACCAACTGACGTCACCAGACGTTTACGACACGTAATTACAAGTCATTAGCTGTACCAAACGTGATGACCTACCGTCTGACGTCATAACATTACAATATATGGCGACATATCCTTCAGAACGTCATCGATACGTTGATCAGGCGCGTCTTCCGTTTCCGTTTTTGCCAGACTGCTTCCGTCACTGCTCTTTGCTCTTCACGTTAATTATCACCCGTGAATGTCCTGACGCCTGGAAAAACCTCTCAGGCGACGTCAGACGGCTCTTCCGGCGACTGCGGATTATTTAGTTTTAGTTGTTATATTATTTTTGCATTATTTTGCGATACGTTTTGTTGTATGGTTCTCGTGGTCCGGAGAGGCCATTTAATACAATGGAACAAATGCAAAGGAGTCCACTGCTGACGTACACAATAAAGTAACAACTTTCAGCAGCTGTATCCATCGTAGTTGAGCAGTGTTCTGGAGATGGTCTCGTACCATATGCACTTGTTTGCAGCTTTTAAAAGCTCTGCAGTATGTCTTGCTTGGGTAAATCATGACCCAGGAAGCGACATGTTCGTGAGGTACGATATCTCCAAGTTTTCCCATCGATATGTATAAGTCTGAAACATTGGAATGGGCGGCTTCCGGGTTCGGGAAGAGTCATCGGACATGCGGCTTCTTTTCTTCCCCTGTCCGCAGTCCGCATCTTAACCAGACGAAAATTGATGCTGCTTTTGAATCGTGCTGACGGACAAGTAGCGAAACTTCACCGCATGTGGAAGACTAGAGCTAATCTGCTAAATGGTTTGGATAACATTAAATAATAATCATGACCAATTCAGTGCAGTTAAAAGGAAGGTACATTTGTGCCATAAGTTTTATGCTGAGATAACCAGATAACTAAAGCGATGCAATCATATTTAAATTGGAATTATAGAGATTGCAAAAATACGATACCTATATTAGATCAAGAAGATGTTATCGAAGCTTTTAGACGAAAATATGTCATGGAAATGCAAACATTTTACATTCGTTTACGTAAATGTTGAATAATGTTTTGCTTCACCGTTTGTTTGTCGATGTCGAATGCATTCATGCATTAGCTTACTGCGTAACGACTATCCGATTTTATGTACATACAGATACGAAAACTGCAATGTGACATCACATAGTTCATATTTTTCAAGGAAGTGGTGTCATTCACATAAAGCTACCCATGCAATTTCCTATTAAAGTGATTTTTCAAAAGAAACATGTGATTAAGTTGCATTCCTATTCACGAGACACGTATTTGAGATATTCTAACCACTCTGGCCCATCTCTTTAGCACAGGTTTCCGTGTACTTCGCGGAGCTCCTGTGTCGCTCGCCGCCAACACAGCCATGCCGCTGTCTTCGGCCGCTCCTGCGGCACTCATTGTACTCTGTAAAGAGCTGCAGGGCGTCGACTCACTATTCATTAGGACAGCCATCCGGCCGGCGGGCTGTGGTCTGCCCATCCGAGCCGGCGGCATTACCGACGGCTCCGGCCGACACAAGTTCTGCATAATTGCCTCCAAACGGCGCACCGGCGCGACGAGACCGTCTCAGCCGCCGGCAAGCCGCGCAGAATTTCATTTTAGCCTAATTTACGGCGGAGTTTCCGACTGTGGTTGGCTGGTAGTTGGCCGGGCGGCCCTGGCTGCCCGGGCGTGCGGGTCACGATAGCACCAGCTGCGGACACAGCGCATGGTGTCCCGGACGGAACTCCGTCACAGATGTCATGCCACTGATGTGACGGTCAACTGTAGTAATTTCGGGCTGATGAGGTGCGGCAGAATGCCAGGTCGAATACACACCACACAGGCTACAAGTTATAGGTTAAGATTGTTGATTCGCGGCGAATATTAGATTGCACTCTTACAGGTGATCGTAGTTGGCGGTTACCAGGGGCGACGCCACCGTGGGGAGGGGGGGGGGGGGGGGGGCAGGATCACTCGGATCGCTCTCCGCTCCCCCTTCCCGATTAGCATGCTTTTAGCATTAGTTCCATGGGAGAAGGGGGCCAAACACATGGCTGCCCCCACTCAAAATTGTGTGGCGACGCCCCCGGCAGTTGAGAGCTACAGGCTGGCGGTTTCATGCTGGGTGAAGCGATTTTCCCTCTGTGTTATGTTTTAACTCTCAATTCCAATTTTGGCTACATTTGAGGCGATTTCTAAATTCAGGTAAACTGTGGTCGAACTTGTGCAGGAGTCTGCACAATGCACATGGCTGCCTTTGCCGGCAAATAACTCAAAACGTGACCGAAGCGTGCCATTAAAAACGTCTCTCTCACCAACGACTGACATACTTTTCATATCCTGGAGCTTCCTTAGATAAACGTCACATTTCAAGCAGCTCAGTTTTCTCGGAAGGCGCAAATGAAACATGAGGGTGTTGGCCACGTTTTCCTCCATCGAATATATTCTGAAGAGAATTAACCAAAATTTGTGATCGCATTTATTTCACGGGCATTCAACCAGTGCTAGTAATGGAGACATTCACCTCCGAGGTCTTATCTCACTCAGTATGTGTTCCGATATTACGCCTACATATTGCCATATTTCCTACATATGGCCTTCGGTCCGACACAAAAGCCATTCAATCTGAAACTGCACACAGCGGAACTGTCGTCGGTCCGGCCCCATAGGGGAGCGGTATTGTCGTGAACGGTCCGTGTGGGGAGGCTGAAGTCATTAATAAAACATTTTCAAGGGGAAGGCCGATTTCCACGCTCTCCTCACGGCTGAAACGACGAGCCAAACGATTGCGGTCATTTTAAGGCGCCTAGGGGAAGCTAAATTATCATCCAGGACTGTGTTCTGATATAGTTCCGATCAATTTACTATAGCGATTGTGTTGGGGAGCTCTGGCCATATAATTCAACGAAAAACTGAAGTTCATTTAAGTCCGCAAGCTACTTTTCAGTGCAGGAGGGAGCCTGGTTGCCGTAGAACATTACTTTTTATCAGGCTGCAAATGTATATTAAGACACTACACCATTTTACCCTAAAATTATAACAAGCGGACTTCAATTTAAAATAACGGAACTTCAAATTAAAACTAGGGAAGTTAAAATTAAAACGAGGGAACTTCAAATTAAAATAAAATACAATACAATTAAAATGCAATGATAACGTGAACTGTGCAGTGGTCGATGTATTCCACAACCTTGATTAACTATTGAGATTTCTTATGAAATTATAGACAAATTTACATTCGACTCGGCCCGGCCCGGCCCGGCCCGACACAGCCGTACGGACGCTTTTTTTAGAAGGATAGTAACTTTGGAAATGACCAACCGATTGTAGTCAGGTCTCTACCATTTGGAAGCTCTATCAAATCAATATTACTGTTGGCATGTTGCATTATAATATAGGTGATAGTGTTGCGAGTGGCTCGCGCGAAAGTGGGGCATGTCAAACCCTGGACGATACCCTAAAAATGTCTGATGGTAAAACAACTTTATCAATCTGGACCGGCTTTGGCGTACGTAGGCCTGTTACATAGCATAAAATAAATTCCTAGGAAAATATTCCTAGGAAAATAAATTCCTAGGAATTGGGACTTTTTAATTTTTTTCTAATGAAATTTCCCTAGCCTCAAAAGATTGGTTTAGTATGTTTAAAAACTGCTGTTTGATTACGATAATACACAAAGGTACTCTTCCATATGCTATGTTTAATCTTTTTTGACTTACTCGCAAGTTAAATAGCATGTGTTACATGCTATTCAATTACTTTTGGGAAAACTATGTTCCTGGATGGATGGATGTTCGGTGTTTCATGCTTATATTTCTCCAGAACATGCCTGAATGTCTCAATTCCTAAGAATAATCTGGTAGCTTATCACCTCGGTCTCAACCTGTGGTGCTACCAAATCCTGAGATCGTGGATGTATCGCCAAATCTGATTGGTCGACGCTAATTGATTCAACCAATCAGCTTCAAGCTGGCTTCAGCGTGACTACCCCTTAGCGTTTCGCCCCTAATTGGGCTAGAGCTTCGATTAAAGAACGAGGGTGTTGCCTGTCACGAGAGGAAGCCATTGATACCCGATTTTAAGGTCCTAGGTCTTTAAGTGACATCTGAGGTCATGTCAATGATCCAAAATTCAACCAAATTGTAAATGCATATACATTGAATTTAATCGAGCTAGAATTGCGAATGAGCATACCATTATGCTAAATGGGTGTCAAATTTGAAATCATCGTCACAAAATGTCCTATAAACTGCCAAATTCCAAAAAGATCATGTCAGGTCATGTCAGGTCATTTGAGGTCAGTGACCTCGGTTGACCTGTGGAAGCACATGACCCCAGTGGAACATATAATTATGTAAAATGGATCCCATATTTGACATCAGGGTCACAAAATGTCTTAGAAACTGCCAGAATCCAAAAAAGTAATATCAGGTCATCGGAGGTCAGTGACTTCGGTTGACCTCTGCAAAGGTCAATCGAGGTCATAATCTCAAGGGAAACCACAACTGTCACCTGGAAACACCTGTGCATATGCTCTTGAACAACAAACACTATGAGACTGCACAAGTTACAAAGATCAATACAATACTACGGACGCCAGTTGCGCCTGACATAACTTTGATAAACAGGTCAAAGGTCACGGTCAAAAAGGTTATGTGAAGGTCAAAAAGGTTATGTGAAGGTCAAAAAGGTTATGTGACCTACGACTTAAAAATTTCAGAATATGTGTCAAATTGTTCACAAGTAGGGTACAGAAAGTTTCATCGCAATTGGTTGATATTTACGCGAGTTATTCCCGAAAAACCGAGGGGGGGTTGGCATCCACCGAGGGAGGGTTAAATTTGAACATCCCTTGTTTTAATTTGAAGTTCCTTTATTTTAATTTGAAGTTCGTTTGTTTTAATTTGAGGGTAAAATGACGTCGAAAGTTTGTGTTAGTTTGGCAGCAATGGCCAGCAAAAAAAGAAAAGAGTAGACTATATTTTGAAACTATGTTACCGAACTTCTGATTCCCAATGCAGTGTACCTATGGTACTGCGCAATAATACCGTAGAACGGAACTATCAGAAAGACATTATTGTTTGTAATACATGCAATCAAATCAGGGACTAAAATTCAACAAACCGATTTTTTAACCAGGGTTGTACAGTGTGCACCACTCTGCCTAACATACAGCTTCTGGGAAAAGTGAGGTTATAATCGTTGTAGGTATTCACCGGGCTGTGTTAAGGGGCGAGTTAATTTTTTAACGATCATATTTTACAATCGGAGAGACGACTTCGGTCAGTCTTCATGGAACGAGGATTAACACGCGCCCTGGAGGGGAGAGGGAGGCGAAATCCGCCCACCCCTCCGGTTTGTCAAGGATAGCGCAAATACAGCGGCACGCAGTGCCGCCGTTTTTTGCACGCCTGTTCAGAAATTAACTTTCCACATTATGTAAAAATTTTCGCTTCAGGTCATCTTAGGTCAGGCCACCAGATCAGGTCACGTGATGACCTCAACTCCAAAACATTTGCAGTAGTACCGCAGCCACAGTTTTACGCCGATCAGTTTCAATCTTGCAGGACTTCATAAGGTCATAGATACCAACAATTTGTTTATCTCGGATTTCTAATATCGGTGACCTAAGGTCAGGTCAATTTCGTGACCGCCAACACTCTTTTGTCAATAACTATCGACATAATACAGACAGAGAAGAGAAAATGGTACCAATGAGTTTGTCTCGTCGAGACACGTCTCCCAATATGTAAGATTACCAACTTGGGTCACCACTTGACCTTGACCTGAGGTCAAATTTCTCAGCTGACCTAACCCGGTCACCATGAATATGATTAGAAGCGCCTGGACAAGACCAACACAATGGCGTAAACACTATTGCTTTATCTTTATTCGGTAAAAAAGTTATTTCCGAAAAACAGTTTTGCAAAAAAAATCACCTTTTTAACATATGACCTCTGGAGCCTAAACTATTGACCTGGGCTCAAATCTGAGGACATCCACGTGGATTTCATTTTGCAAGGGCTTTCGATTGCTTTTTTTCTTTTTGCTGCTAACTATCATAGTTCCCGGGATATTCGGGGGTGTTCGAAGCGAGGTCTTGAAAACTTGAAACTCTGACCCTTGATGACCTCTGGTGACCTTAATATTGACCTGATAAAAAATGACCGAAATACTTTCGAAAGAGCCTGTCTCGAGCTATCTAACGTCGTTTTTTGCTTGTCACTATGTTGCGTAGTTTTTTAGATAATGGGGGGGGGGGGGGGGCGAAATCCCCCCCCCCCTTCCAGGGCGTGTAATTATCAGAGGCCCCCCCAGGGCGCGTGTTAAGCAGTGCAACTTTAGCATTGGTTATGCTATTTAATAAGACAGCAAACTATGGCAAGGCATTGCCATGGAACGGACGACTATGACCATTAGATATTTGTCACGGCAGAATATACATTGACAAATATGACACTACGAGGCAGAGGCGTCGCCACCGGTGGGTGCCCCTCCCCCTTCCTCCCCCAGGATCGCTCCGGCTGGAGTCCGGCCCCCAGATTCTCAGGATTTAACATTAGTCCTATGGGGCTGCCCACCCAAACCCCTGGCTGCCCCTCACTCAAAATTGTGTGGCGACGCCACCGCTGGAGGAACCGCCTTCGCTTCGAAGTGACACTACTCGAGTCCACCAGGATGGGCTAGCCTCCATGCAGAAAGGTGTCCAGCAAACCGCCCGCGGCTGAATATTCCGGCCGCATGTGACCTCGTGACTGAACTGCAGGTGAATGCTGTTCGCGGCCAGGAGGGCATCTGCTGAATAAGTCTAGGACGGAGTCTGATCAGTCTCCCCATCCAATATTCATCCGAGAGCGCTAACTTCGAGACTGAAGGTCACACGAGTCTGAACGTTGGAAGCTGGTCAGGTCGGCCGGTTTGGTGGTCCTCTTTCACATACAGACTTGTCAGTGTTAAATTTGTGACGCAAGTGCAACAGCAAGGCAGCAGATTCGGTTACTGAGAAGTTGTATTGTTTGACCGGTTAAAAGCGTTTCTTGGCTATCGCTTTTAATTAGACATGAACCATACTGAGCTTCCTGGGCTTGTGATGCCCTGCTATTTCTTGTGCACTGTTATTTACTGTGCGAAATGTGATCGCAAGCAAATATAATTATGTGGCGCTATCACAACTTCAGCGTTCTATTTTTTGTTTGTTAATGTATTGTGCCATTTCCAGAACAGGAAATGAGATAATTATTCCCGTTCACTTTTCGTTAAACACCCAGCCACGGTAGGATAGATGTGGCGATCCCGCAGACTACAAACAGAACCACGCTGTACGGTCTACCTAGTACCTGATGGTCTAATTAACCTAGATCTGACTATGCCATTTCACGGGGCTCACCAGGATGCTTATGCATTCGGGCGCCGTTTTTCATCTCTTAGTGTGCGGCCATTTCCAGTGTAGTGACAGCGAGCTACTGCTGGAACGAATAGAAGCCATGATAAAACGAATCAGCTTTGCTACTGGCCTGAAACTCATTCGCCTGGCCATCAATCTTGTTTCCACCTGGTTTGTTTCTCAGGTTGCTCTTCGAAAGATATGCCTCTCCCAAGGAATGGAGATCGACAGGGAAGGAAACATTTTAGATAACACAACAGAACAGGTAAAAGGCATCAGTTAACCTAGTGTTGCGTTTTCGCTTTTTCTACAAATGCCATGATTATGAGTCGCAGTGGCGGATCCAGAGGGGGGGGGGGGGGGGGTCACGGGGGGCATGACCTCCCCCTTCCCCTTGGGCCATGGGGGCACCACCACGCCATGGGGGCACCACCACGCCGTGGGGGCACCACCGCGCCGGGGCACCAGGGGCACCACCAAAATAAAGCAAACAAATCTGCGCTGCTACGCGGCGAAAATTATTCAGTGTTCTTTGAACCAAGTTCACCGCCGCGCCGTGGGGGCACCGCCGCGCCGTGGGGGAACCGTCGCGCCGTGGGGGCACCACCGGGCCGTGGGGGCACCACCGCGCCTTGGAGGCACCACTGCGCCGGGGCACCACCAAAATAAAGCAAAAGAAATCCGCGCCGCTACGCGGCGCAAATCATTCAGTGTTCTTTGAACCAAGGGTACCACCGCGCCGGTGTGCCAGGGGCACCATCGTGACGGTAGGCGGGACTGTGGGACGAGGGGAGACACCGGGGAACTGTGCCTCCTTGAATCCAGGAGGGAAACCAATGGTCTGGTGCCGCCATGAAATCACAAGCATTGGTCGCTGGAGAGAAGAAGAAGAAAAAATCGCGAAATGATGCTAAATTACAATTTCTAAATTATGCCCAAAAATGGCCCTTCATGCCTCCCGTCCGTTGGGCTATGAAGGGGCACCAACGTGCCTTTATACCAGAGGCAACAACGTATCGGACTCGAGGGTCCCTGATGGCCCCCTTGGGCTGATACATATATATCATAGGACGTTTCAATTTTTTAGGGCCTAGTTATCCAGACAAAAACAAATAAAGCAATCAATTATGCGCTGCTACGCGGCGCAAATCAATCAGTGTTCTTTTCCAGTACAAAAGGGTCTAATATAGACTGTGCATACTGGCGACTGCACAGGGGAGAGGATATATGGGGCCATGGGGCACCTTTGGCCTTAAATCGGAGGGGGCAACATGTCTTTTGACACCACCTTTTGCTTTATTATTAATAAAGCTAAATTAGTTCTCCAACACGCTCAAAACATCAAATTTTGGCGCCGCTTCGCGGCGCAATAATAGTTTATCACATGCATAAGATTTACTGCTCGTTAAAATGGTTTCTAACCCCCCGGTCACGAACCTCGACTTCCCTCTTGTTCAATTCTTCATCAGCCGTTTGGGGCCGCCCTTGACTGTACAAATAATATATTTTAGCACCATCCGCGGCACTTTAAATGATAGAAAGGGTACGACTGATATTGCAAATACCTATAGTCAACGTTGTCAATAAAACAAAATGCTGAAATAGGGGCACCCTCAAAATATAGTGGACCAAATCCGTTGAGTTTTCAGATTTGGATATAGGTAGGGGCACCACTGCAATGATGACCCCCCGCCCCCTTGAAGATTTTCTGGATCCGCCCCTGATGAGTCGTGTCGATAAATTATGTGTCATCCGTGAAATGCAATATATTGATAGGTTTTAAAGACAATAAGTGTATCTTAACTTAACATCTTATCTTAACAAATTATTATGTTTATAATATATTTCATTGTATTATTAACAAAAACAATATTTATAGCATCTCCAAATATTTATAATTGGCAGTGGTCGTTCTGGAGAAGCCAAAAGGTAAAACAAACTGTTTGGAGCGCCCAGCTGGCATACATAATTTTGAAAGAGGACTTTAAACGCATGACCTCATCATTTTAGTACCACAAATATATAACTAGTATACACTCACGGTTAATCATGTTAAGTAAACTGTGTTTAACATACCGGGTGATCGAGAATGAATGACCCAAAAATAAACAAGTCACGTGTTTATAAAAAAAATATTCTTCTCATAAGCACGTGCTGAAATTGATTGTAGACATTGGGACATTTTATTTAGTTATCATTTTAAACACTTAGGTGACGTTTTCTGGTTATAATGAGCAGTTCGGCACTTCAAGTAAACCAGCCAGTTCACCAAGGAGCAAGCCAGCTGGATTGTGCTGAACTTGTGCTGAAGAAGCACTGTGAACTGAAGTCTGTGGGAGCCGTTCGGGGAGCGTTTCGGCAAGTTTTATCTACGCTCCTGGCGGCAAGTATCAGCCTGGCCTGGCCTGGCACCGCCCCCGCCTGGCAGATCAGGGGTGGTGCCAGGCCCTGGTCGAAGGGAACAGCGGTGCCGTGCTCTGAACGCCCCTGTGGCTGCCGGTCGGGCGCGCTGGACGGGCGGCATGCCGCGTCTCGGCCGGGGCGGCCAGGCCGACTCCACCGAGTCTCGCGCGCCGGACGTCGGGTGCAGCAGAGACGGCGCCGTTCACTGCACTACATTAACGGCTCAACCCAACCATCCGATAGTGACGGGGTGCCCGCGCTCCCGGTACGACAGACTGGAGCTCCACTTGCTGCGCGTACGGTCAGCGAGCGCGTGAAGACGCGTTTTTTCCTGCTGCCGCCGCGCCTGTCTGCGAGCGAGACACATCAGCTCATGCAGCAGATGCGGACCGCCGACCGGCACTATTCAGTCGGTCACATCAACGCACGCTCCATGGCGCCACGACTGAACGAGGTGTGTCACCTTTTGCACAGCGAGAGCCTCGAGATCCTCTGCATCTCCGAGACCTGGCTGTCGGAGAACGTTCTCGATGCCGTCCTCCTCGTTCCAGGGTACAAGCTGTACCGATGCGACCGTCCAGGAGGTCGCCGAGGAGGCGGTGTCGCCATCCTGGTCTCCAACGATCTCCGCGTCTCGAGACTCCATGACACAAGTGACGGCGATCCTGGTGTCGAAGCCCTCTGGCTGTCTGTGGCGGCGCGGACCGGACCACGGTGGTGGTTGGCGCCGTTTATCGGCCGCCCGGCGTACTATCGGCCCGGCTGCGTACCTCTGTCCGCGGTCAGTTTGAGTCAGCGCTCGCCAAGGGAAAGACTGTTCATGTTCTCGGTGACTTTAATGTAAATCTTTTAACTCCTGACACTACCGACTCTCTTAATTTTAATTTGCTTTTGAATGACTTGAATCTGGTTCAGCTGGTTACCGAGCCCACTCATCCGCAACCTGTACCATCTCTTCTCGATTTGGCGATCACTAGTGCTTCTGCAGAAAATGTTCAAGTGTTTGTTTTGCCTCACCTTGTAGCCGACCATTACCCTATCACTATTAGACCCGCCGCCCCTAGACTGCGTGACCCATCGTCTACCATCCGCTCGCGACCGTGGTATCGTGTCGATTGGAATGCCTTTTCTCTCGACATTTTAAATGCTGACTGGGCTTGTTTTTACTCTGTTACCGATGTCAACACCAAGGTGTCGTACTTCATGCGTGTGTGGAACGCTGTGACTGGGGCGCACTGCCCTGTTGTGAGTAGAGCCGTGCGACGTCCCGACTGCCCCTGGCTGCGCGACAGTGCCGTGCGCGAGGTGATGGAGGAGCGCGATGCTGCGCGTCGCGCGTGAGCCGTCTCGCGCTCGGTGGCCGACCGTCAGACCTACCGACAGCTGCGCAACCAAGCTAAGCTGCTGCTGACGTGTGCACGCAGGTCCCACCTTACGGAGCTGTTGCGGGGTGATCCAAAGCGCTTTTGGGCCCGCCTCAAGCAGTTCGGTGCAGACCTCTCGTCGCGTGGCTCCCCATCTGCAGCACCACCAGGCGAGGCCCGCTTGATCGCCGACCTACTGAACGAGCATTTTACTGCAGTCGGCGCTCGCGTTGCTGCCGAGGCTACCCGGGCCGCCGGTCAAGCCGGTGTTTCTAGCGCCGGCCCGCAGCCTTACAGAGTGCCTGCGTCGGCCTTCGCTCCCCACTGTATCGCGCTACCTGAGTTGTCGACCGTGATAAGTCGGCTGAGTGCGTCGGGGGCGGTCGGTGTTGACGACATGCCGATTGCTGCCATCAGGAGCTGCCTTCCTGTCATCGCCCCCCACATCCTTCACCTAATCAACACATCCATTTCCACCCTAACCTTCCCCGATGCATGGAAAGTTGTCATTGTCACTCCTATTCACAAGTCTGGCGACCCTCATGCTCCCGACAACTTTCGTCCAATCTCAATCCTCCCAGCCTTGTCTAAAATTATCGCAAAAAGTAGTGTGCTCACAGCTCAGTTCTTACCTAATCACTAACCACATCCTCTCCCCCTTCCAATATTCCTACCGCCCATCCCATTCTACCACAGAAGCCCTCCTCGATGTTGTCGAATGGGCGGCTCGGAAGGTCGATGCTGGTGACGTCGCGTCACTGACCTCGATTGACTTGAGCAGGGCGTTCGACAGCATCGACCACTCGATGCTTCTGAACAAGCTCGGGTGGTACGGCATCTCATCCCGCTGGTTCAGCAGCTACCTCTCCGGCCGCTCCCAACTCGTCCGCGGAGGCTCCACAGCGACGCTTCCCCTCTCCCACGGGGTCCCACAGGAATCCATCGTGGGCCCAATCCTCTTCCTAATCTTCGTAAATGACCTGTCCTGTTTCCTACCCCATGGTCACCTGCTATCCTATGCGGATGACATACAAATCCTGGACTCAGCACCTTCCAATTCCAATGATCTCCAAGTGCTGAAGTCCCGGGCCGAGGAGAACATACTAAATCTTCAACACTGGTTTAGCTTAAACAGTCTAAAAATAAATGCAGACAAGACCTGCCTCATTCTTCTTGGCACCCAAAATTCCATTGACCGAACTTCAGAATTTGCACTTCAAGTAAATGGCAGTTACATTCGACCCCAAAAACTAATCAAAATGCTAGGCGTTCTTCTCGACCAAACCTTGAGCTGGGAGTCACACTTATCCTCCATTATCCGTCGAACCAACGCAATCCTCATACCAACGCATACAATATCCGTCCTCACCTATCACCTGAAATCCTAAAAATCCTTCTCCAGGCTCATGTCTTCCCATCTTCAGCAATGCTCGTCAGTCTGGGGTGGTGCTCATAACTGCCGCCTGGACCGACTGCAAAAAGTCATTCATTTTACAGCGCGATTGGTAGCTCTAGCTGGCCTCCGTCGGTATGACCATGTCACTCCCGCCCTCGGCGCGCTCGGCTGGCCCAGTATCAGGGACGTGGTCGCACGACGTGATGCAGTGAATGTGCATCGCGCTCTACACGTTTCGTCTGCCCCTGACTCGTTGCGGGCCATGTTTCGCCCGCGTAGCGCCGCGTCCGAGCGGTTGACGCGCGCCACCGCCGCGGGCACGGCTGTGATGGAGCTGCCCCGTTTCCGCCTGGCTGTTGCACGGCGGCTCTTCCCCTATAGGGCCGCCGTGTCCTGGAACGCGCTGCCGCGGCATGTGACGGACTCTGCGTCCCGGCTGCAATTGCAACAGCACTTTTCAAAATGACCTACAATGTGCTGTGTATAATGTGCCGTGTATATATCTTATTTCGTGTGTGTGTTGTGATTACCTGCATGTATTGATTGGGCCGTAATAGCCACTTGTGGACAAGTCCTTAATAAATTAAATGAAATGAAAAAGTACCGAAGCGAAGGCTTTCAATAGACTGATCCGACTGGTCGACAGCCTGTTCCGACTCCGACTGGCTAGTCGGAGTCGTCTACACCACCGACAAATAGACAACACAAATCGATATTGGAAGCCATTTTCATAACCCAACCCCATATAATGGACCTTAGGTGAAGTTTGGGTCAAGGTCAGGTCACACATAAGGCCAAAATTTGAAATTGATTAACCCGCGCCCGGCGCCACCTTCGCCGTGCCGGGGAGGGGGGGGGGGGGCGTTTCACCCCTCTTCGAACTCGGCTTTTATTAAAAATATACAAAAACCGAAAATAGCGTTCGAAAGCTTGTCAAAAATCATTTTGAAACTATTTCAGTCATATTTTGGCTCAGGTTAATATTGAGGTCACCAAAGGTCAATCCGACTGGCCTTTTTTGGTAAACGTGCCGTTGGGCTGAAAGTGCCGAACAGGGCTCCTGAGGAGAATTGGCCGTTGTGACCAAAACGTTCAACTACGTGTTCAAAATGATAAAAATTACCAAATGTCTACCAAGGATTTTAGCAGTGTGCTTATGAAAAATAGTATTACTATAATACTAATATATACTATAAATATTATTATATTAAAATATTAAAATATTTCGCCCTTACGTGGTATATGGGCCACATCTGAATATGAGCGGCCCGGCCCGGCCCGGCCCAGCCCGGCCCGTGGCGACGCTTTTGAGAACCTCATATCTCAGCAACCACACGTCCGATTGACAAGCTGACTTCTTTGATGAGCAGCCCCATCCAATCTACCCTGTTTGAGACCAGTGCCGACTCATGTGGGTACCTACCACTGCGTGTGGCGCGTGCCGCGTGAGGGGTGTTGAAATGTGTTTTCTCGCAAAAACTCTTCAGCGACTGAGCCGATTGTGTGCAAATTTGGTGTATGGTTACGGACCCCTCAGTCGCCAATTTTCCACAAGTCAGGGGTGGGGTGCCTCTGCACGTACGCACGTGCACACCCTTATTCTATACCTCAGGAACGGCTGACCCGATTGTGTTCAAATTTGGTGTGTGGTTAGGGACCTCTCATCCGCCAGTTTCCCATAAGTCAGGGGTGGGGTGCCTCTGCACGAGCGCACGTGCACACCCCTATTCTGTATCTCAGGAACGGCTGAGGCGATTGTGTTCGAATTTGGTGCTTGGTTAGGGACCTCTTAACCGCCGCCTTTCCACAAGTCAGGGGTGGGGTGGCTTTGCACGTGCGCACGTGCACACCCCTCTTCTATATCTCTGGAACGGCTGAGCCGATTGTGTTCGAATTTGGTGTGTGGTTAGGGACCTCTCAGCCCCACTTTCCCACGAGTCAAAGGTGGGTCCCTCTTCACGTGCGCACGTGCGCACCCTTTGTTGTATCTCAGAAACTACTTGCCCGATCAAGTTGAAATTCCCCATACATTTCCTTCGCGCTCGCCCGTTCATCGCCAACTACGGCACCTTACTGGTAATATCAATTGCGACATCACTCTGGTCAATATGAGGAACTTTGAGGAGACGCGCGCTATAATACAGACTAGCCGATCATCTCTCGTCAGTCGTCCGTGACGTCATTTGACTGAGCAGCCCCATAGCGCTTCACAGCCCTGGCCTGTTGATGGGGCGCGAGTAATTGCCAACTCTCGAGGCAACTTTGCTTGTTTAGAGCTGACGAGTTTGGTATGCAGAGTGACGATAGACGCAGACGAGTGACGCAGAGTGACGATACATTGTCCGGTGCAGCCGCCTCGTTGTAGAGCGCACAGTTTGACTGTATTTCTCACTTAGTGTACCGCAGTTGGCGGCTGGAAAACTTGTCAGTGAGTTAAACCGACAGCTCGGGTCGCTTTCTAATATGCAATGTGGGTATTTGTGTAGATATAAATGTGTACTTAACTCACCTTTAAAGATGGCACTGTTTCAAACGCCTATGTATGTATTTAGTTATAAATGGTATTAACACTGAGAACGAGGCAAGTCCAAACTCGAGTGATTGAAGATTGAATTTGAAGTTGGTATGTAGGTATCCCTTTCTTTCAATGATAGAAAAAAACAGCGCACCTGATGCAATTCAAGCATCCCCGGTGACACTTAACCCACGCGCCGCTGGGGTGTGTTGGACGCTTGAGCCTTGCAGCTACGCGCCCTAATCCACCAACACCAACAACAGCCGCTGGGGTGGGGGTGGGGGGCAGAATCTGCCCCCTCCCGGATTTTCTCAATAACTTGAAAACTATGATAGATATCAACGTTAAAATTACGTTAATAGATATCAGTACCTGCATCAATTAGTGACGGCGCCACAGCTGCATCAGCTGCATCAATTCTGCGTCTTCACACCAAAATAAAATACAATTGATGTATCATTTTGGGAGATAATGACGTTTTAATGACGTCATTTCATTGCATTTTGGGTGGAAAAACGATAAATGTTTGAACAATCGTAGAAAATAGAGTTTTGAAGCAAATTGCAAATCCCCCCCAAAAAAACTCACAGGAAAGGAAATGACATTCCCCTCAAAATGGCTATCTCGGATTTGGAAATTTTGTGTTTTTGAAGAAGAAAAAAAATCGGAACAAATCCACAAAATCATATCTTTTAAAGTGAATTTCTTAAGCTCGAATACAAAATCAGGTGACCGTCCAAATCCGCGGGGGAAAAAATGCATGTACCTTTTTGCCACAAAAAGATCCCTCACGGAGAGAGGCTGGATCCGCCAGTGGCCCCTTTGGCGTTTTTAGCGATGGCGCCCCCCTTGAGCGATGGCGTCCCTGATCGCCGAGTTGCCACCCCAGTCATAATACCTTAAAATACGCCCTGAGTTGGGGCTGCTCGGCAAAGAAGCCCGCTTGTCAATCGGACGTACGGTTGCCGAGATATGAGCTTCTCAAAAGCGTCGCCACGGGCCGGGCCGGGCCGCTCATATTCAGATTTGTTTTCCCATATACCACGGAAGGACGAGCGAGCGCCGTAATAAGAGCCTGTCGTCTATGGACGAGATGGTGCAAAATGCCTCCTGGCATCCAGCGCTGTCCTGCATCGCCAGGCGCCAGCGCCCGGCGTCGGGCCCGGACGGCCTATGGATGATTTAGCCATCCCGCCTGGGCTGGAGCCTGAGGTGATGATTTGTGTGTTTGTTTGGTCGTCACAGCTGTGTTCGCCGGGCCGAGCGCTCCGCCGGCGCGCCCTGTGCGCCAGCCTCGTTCGACGCGTCATTTTAGCCCGGCGGAAATTGGCTACGAAGAGCTATGAGGTTCGGCGGGAGTTATTCGAGCGCCGACTGTCGCTCGCGCGAAGTTACAGCCGCCCGATCAGAGTCCGGCGACACGGGCAGAGTTGGGTGTGAAGTCGGACGACGGTGACCCTCGTAGTCTCAATCGGGAGAACATTCGGGCTGAAGTGCGCGTAGGTTCAAGGACGACCGAGGAGTGGGTTTGATTCTGAATATCTGGTGAAGTGTTGCGGATAGTATGGCTTTGGTTTTTGCACCATTCCAAAGTTCACTTAGCTTTGCAAATAATGTTGGGATATTTCTCATCTTGCTTACTTTTATGCAGTAATTAGATTGTGTTTCTTCCAAAGTCATACCTTCGCTGACGTTGCATAATGTGTGGTAGAAAGAGGTATGTGGCACGATAAATTAAAAACAAATGAAAAACATGTGAAGAATGAAAAGGGCATCAGAATTAATTGAAACATGACTTTATGAAGACATCGCCCTTTCTTTATTGGAAATATTCGCACCACGAAGTTGCATGAAGCGCATATGCCGTATCAATGTCAAACTATCCAACTGTCTAAAGCCGTCGTATTACTGTCAAATCACGTCAAAGAGAGGGAAGTATTACTTTCTCCATGCCAAGGCCAATGCAGCGTTCGTAGTATGGTTGCCTTCCTCATTCTTGCTGCAATATCATTGATTTTGTATTCCAAAATAGCTCCCCGGGATACTACAAACCTCACCAGGCCTGGTACACTGGGTTCGAGACGAGTCGGCCCTTGTTATTCGCCACTTAGTGGGATGGCTTGGAAGGTGGAGATGGGATGACCTTGAACTCAGCTGAAGCCACAGCGGCCGTATTTAAGGTCAGCTGACGTCAGAGAACTGGCCTGACCGTGTCCAGGTTTGTTGAGCGAGCTGAACTTTAGCCACTAAATTATGAAGGAGACTAGGAATTGCGCCATTGGTGGTGCGGTCAAGGCCAGCGCAACAAGTTCCGATTAACGCGTGACCTGCTATCGGAAATTTAGCCAATCAAAAGATTCAGACTGAACTGATAAAAACGTCAAACTGCGAGCCAATCACAGCTCGGGTTACAACATCTCGGGCACAGTGACCTCCAGCCGCTGGTAGAGTGAACATGCCGCTGGCAGAGTGAACATGCCGCTGGTAGAGTGAACATGCCGCTGGTAAAGTGAACATGCCGCTGGCAGAGTGAACATGCACGGGTAGAGTGAACATGCCGCTGGTAGAGTGAACACGCCGCTGGTAGAGTGAACATGCCGCTGGTAAAGTGAACATGCCGCTGGTAGAGTGAACATGCCGCTGGTAGAGTAAACATGCACGGGTAGAGTGAACATGCCGCCGGTAGAGTGAACATGCCACTGGTAAAGTGAACATGCCGCTGGTAGAGTGAACATGCCGCTGGTAGAGTGAATATGCCGCGAGGACGTACTGTAATCTTGCGTAGGTGCTGGGACGCCCGGCCGGGACCGTCTGATCTCTGCAGTGAAGAGGTCAAACACCATAGGTCTTACTTTATACTTACATGCAATATCGCATGCTGATATGTGCGTCGCATTTATTTCAGCAACACATTAGTGTAACCCTGACAAAATCGGTGGAAACCATATCCACTACTTCTGAGACATCCTATTTGACCTTGATGTGGCGGTGCACGTTGAAACCACACTCGTGTCGCTGCGGCGGTTAGACTCACGGAGCGGCCGACACGCCGTGGTCCGGGGTGTGACCGAGCTTTACACCCCTACAGCACCTCGCGGAGCGGCCGATGGCCTCAGGAGTGGCTGACACACCATGGAGCGGGGTGTGACCGAGCTTCACACCCCTACAGCACCTCACGGAGCGGCTGATGGCCTCAGGAGCGGCTGACACGCCGTGGAGCGGGGTGTGACCGAGCTTCACACCCCTACAGCACCTCACGGAGCGGCCGATGGCCTCAGGAGCGGCTGACACGCCGTGGAGCGGGGTTTGACCGAGCTTCACACCCCTACAGCACCTCACGGAGCGGCTGATGGCCTCAGGAGCGGCTGACACGCCGTGGAGCGGGGTTTGACCGAGCTTCACACCCCTACAGCACCTCACGGAGCGGCCGATGGCCTCAGGAGCGGCTGACACGCCGTGGAGCGGGGTTTGACCGAGCTTCACACCCCTACAGCACCTCACGGAGCGGCTGATGGCCTCAGGAGCGGCTGACACGCCGTGGAGCGGGGTTTGACCGAGCTTCACACCCCTACAGCACCTCACGGAGCGGCCGATGGCCTCAGGAGCGGCTGACACGCCGTGGAGCGGGGTTTGACCGAGCTTCACACCCCTACAGCACCTCACGGAGCGGCCGATGGCCTCAGGAGCGGCTGACACACCATGGAGCGGGGTGTGACCGAGCTTCACACCCCTACAGCACCTCACGGAGCGGCCGATGGCCTCAGGAGCGGCTGACACGCCGTGGAGCGGGGTTTGACCGAGCTTCACACCCCTACAGCACCTCACGGAGCGGCCGATGGCCTCAGGAGCGGCTGACACGCCGTGGAGCGGGGTTTGACCGAGCTTCACACCCCTACAGCACCTCACGGAGCGGCCGATGGCCTCAGGAGTGGCTGACACACCATGGAGCGGGGTGTGACCGAGCTTCACACCCCTACAGCACCTCACGGAGCGGCCGATGGCCTCAGGAGCGGCTGACACGCCGTGGAGCGGGGTTTGACCGAGCTTCACACCCCTACAGCACCTCACGGAGCGGCTGATGGCCTCAGGAGCGGCCGACACGCCGTGGAGCGGGGTTTGACCGAGCTTCACACCCCTACAGCACCTCACGGAGCGGCCGATGGCCTCAGGAGCGGCTGACACGCCGTGGAGCGGGGTTTGACCGAGCTTCACACCCCTACAGCACCTCACGGAGCGCCTCCTTACAGCATATACAGTCAGACCTGGGTGGGGTGAGCCTCACACCCCTACATCACCTCACGGAGCGCCTCCTTACAGCAGATACAGTCGGACCTGGGTGGGGTGAGCCTCACACCCCTACAGCACCTCACGGAGCGCCTCCTTACAGCAGATACAGTCGGACCTGGGTGGGGTGAGCCTCACACCCCTATAGCACCTCACGGAGCGCCTCCTTACAGCATATACAGTCGGACCTGGGTGGGGTGAGCCTCACACCCCTACAGCACCTCACAGAGCGCCTCCTTACAGCAGATACAGTCGGACCTGGGTGGGTGAGCCTCACACCCCTACAGCACCTCACGGAGCGCCTCCTTACAGCAGATACAGTCGGACCTGGGTGGGGTGAGCCTCACACCCCTACATCACCTCACGGAGCGCCTCCTTACAGCAGATACAATCGGACCTGGGTGGGATGAGCCTCACACCCCTACAGCACCTCACGGAGCGCCTCCTTACAGCAGATACAGTCGGACCTGGGTGGGATGAGCCTCACACCCCTACAGCACCTCACAGAGCGCCTCCTTACAGCAGATACAGTCGGACCTGGGTGGGATGAGCCTCACACCCCTACACCACCTCACGGAGCGCCTTCTTACAGCAGATACAGTCGGACCTGGGTGAGATGAGCCTCACACCCCTACACCACCTCACGGTGCGCCTCCTTACAGCAGCTACAGTCGGACCTGGGTGGGATGAGCCTTACACCCCTACACCACCTCACGGAGCGCCTTCTTACAGCAGATACAGTCGGACGTGGGTGGGATGAGCCTCACACCCCTACACCACCTCACGGAGCGCCTTCTTACAGCAGATACAGTCGGACCTGGGTGGGATGAGCCTCACACCCCTACACCACCTCACTGAGCGCCTCCGTACAGCAGATACAGTCGGACCTGGGTGGGATGAGCCTCACACCCCTACAGCACCTCACAGAGCGCCTTCTTACAGCAGATACAGTCAGACCTGGGTGGGATGAGCCTCACACCGTTACGACACCACCTCACCTTCTTACAGCAGATACGGCCGGAGCTGGGGCGTGAAGAGCTCGCTGCCACTATCGCTGGGTCTCTACTGCTGGGCCATTACGCAGTATGGGCAGATAAGGCACTATCGCAGAGGGCACATTCAAATGAGTAGGTTCGGGCGGGGTAATCGGAGATCAGCTGAGCGGCGGTTCGGAGAATGACAGCGCACAATATCGGCCTGCGCACCGGACGGAGAGGCGCCAAGATGGCCAGAGGCAGATGTAGGAGTCGTTGCAGCCCCTTATCGGTATACGATTAGAAGGCTCATCAGCATTGGCTTGAGTTTGCTGCCAGCTGTGTGGTATCGGCGCGCATTATACAGGGATGATGGGCTGAAAGGTTTCTAGAAAAGGTGTGCTGCATTACAGAAACTGACGTTATCTCAGAATAGATGTGTTTAAAGTGGAGACCGAAATCCCTTGCTCTGATATTAATTCACACTATGGGGCTACATCCAAGGAATTTATTTCGGCACCAGGAAATGTATATATTGTTTCATGCAACTTGCAAGTATATGAATCAGTCATGCACAAGATCACAAGACCGTGCCAACTCCGGTCTCAGAGTCGTTCCCACGAACCTTACCATTTCGACTATATTTGAAAACTTAGAGCTTGTTTCAATCCCACCAAGGGCGTAGACAAGGGGGGGGGGGGCAAGGGGGGTATGCCCATTCCCCCTCACCCCCCCCCCCCTGGAGGCCAGGCGAGTCCCTCTGGCGACCGAGCGAGGGACCCCTGGGGCGTGTTTTGGATGGTGTCAGACGCCCGCAAAACGCCTTACGTCGCATAAAAGAACGCCCACGAACCGATCGAAATCGTAACACGAATAAATAACAGCACTTGCTTGTCTGTTAAAGGCATGTATATGTAAATACGTAGAAAGGGGCACCAGCCAGTGTGGGTAGGGCCCTCTACCAGCTTGTAAAGGTCCCTACCGATCTACAGAGGGCCCCTGTCAGCATTTATAGGGCCCCTTCCGGTTGTAGAGGGTCCTCTGCCGGCCTTTATAGGGCCCTGCCGATCTGGAGAGGGCCCTCTGCCGGTGTTTATAGGGCCCTGCCGATCTGTATATCGCCCTGCCAATCTGTAGAGGGCCTCTGTCGGCATTTAGAGGGCACCGCCGACCTGAAGAGGGCCCTCTTATAGGCTTTAGGGGCCCTGTCGAACTGCAGTGTTCCAGCCAATCTGTAGAGGGCCCTCTGCTGACCTTTAGAGGGCCCTTCCTATCTGTAGAGGGCCCTCTGCCGGCATTTACAGGGCCCTTCCAGCATGTAGAGGGCCTGCCGACCTGTAGAGGGCCCTCTCCCAGCCTTTAGGCGCCCTGTCCATCTGCCAGAGTGCCCCAGCCAATCTATAGACATGTCAATGGAAATGGTGGGGTACTTTGGGAGATAATGACGTTTTAATCACGTCATGTCATGTAATTGTTGGTGGAAAAACAAGAAATGTTTGACAAATCATAGATTTTCGAGTTTTGAAGACAATTGAAGAAAAAAATGGGGGGAAAAATACATAATATTAAAAATGGCGATTTCGGATTTTGAAATGTTGTGTTTTTGCTCCCATTTTGTGTTTGGTTGTCGAAAGCTTATTTAACGTTGTTTTACAACATACTGTACTGTTTTAATGATGGGGCCCCCTTGGCTACGACGATGGCCCCTCTGATCCCATTTCCCCCCCCCCCCGGCGAAATCCTCCCTACGCCCCTGAATCCCACCACACAGTATCACAGTATTGCAAGTGGCTTTACTTGGACGGGACTTAGCCCCAAATGTTTAAAGTACAGAGCTCGTGCTCAAATCTCGCCGCAATCACACAGGGTTCAGCAAGTCGTCTGCTGATGGGGGACAGCACTCAAGTGCACCGATTTCAGGTGGTCCGACGGCCGCCCGGTAAGCATGGACAAAGTTTCTGCTCTCGATAGGCTCCGTCACCGCCGGCACCAGAGTTTAATCAGAGTGGACTGGTCTGCCTGAACGGGCCGGAACGAGCCGTCCATCTCTACAGGGGAACTCAGTCTGGATGGTGGCCGGACACGTGGTGACCTGAAACCCAGTGTCGCGTCTTTCAGACACTTGAGTATCAAAGCACAGACAACGTTCTTGGCTCAATGGTGGTGGATGCAGACATATGTCTACACTATCGGATGAGAATACAAATAATTAACGTAGAGTGTTTGGCACATGTTGGATTATATGATTCAAATTTCAATTTACAATTGTATAAAATATGCTTAAAAAACTATGAAAGATGCATAAAGGACAAAACTGTATGGATAATCCCTGGGAACGATTCCTGGGAAGTCCTTAGATTTTAGAACAACACTATATTAGCTACAGCATTATGTGTTTTGAGAGCGTCTGCTATCCATGCGCTTCATACCGGGAAAAGTGGACAGCGCACATTTAAAAGAACTAGCTGCAGCTTGTAATCAAGCAGACCAGGGCAGCATACCTGGAGAGGTAATGGAGATGAACAGGGCGGCATACCTGGAGAGGTAATGGAGATGAACAGGGCAGCATATCTGGAGAGGTAATGGAGATGAACAGGGCAGCATACCTGGAGAGGTAATGGAGATGAACAGGGCGGCATACCTGGAGAGGTAATGGAGATGAAACAGGGCAGCATACCTGGAGAGGTAATGGAGATGAACAGGGCAGCATACCTGGAGAGGTAATGGAGATGAACAGGGCAGCATACCTGGAGAGGTAATGGAGATGAAAAGGGCGGCATACCTGGAGAGGTAATGGAGATGAACAGGGCAGCATACCTGGAGAGGTAATGGAGATGAACAGGGCGGCATACCTGGAGAGGTAATGGAGATGAACAGGGCAGCATACCTGGAGAGGTAATGGAGATGAACAGGGCAGCATACCTGGAGAGGTAATGGAGATGAAACAGGGCAGCATACCTGGAGAGGTAATGGAGATGAACAGGGCAGCATACCTGGAGAGGTAATGGAGATGAACAGGGCAGCATACCTGGAGTATGCTTCCCTGTAATGGTGATGGTATGCTGCCCTGTAATGGAGAAGTAATGGAGATGAACAGGGCAGCGTACCTGAAGAGGTAATGGAGATGAAACAGGGCGGCATACCTGGAGAGGTAATGGAGATGAACAGGGCAGCATACCTGGAGAGGTAATGGAGATGAAACAGGGCAGCATACCTGGAGAAGTAATGGAGATGAACAGGGCAGCATTCCTGGAGAGGTAATGGAGATGAACAGGGCGGAATACCTGGAGAGGTAATGGAGATGAACAGGGCAGCATACCTGGAGAAGTAATGGAGATGAACAGGGCAGCATACCTGGAGAGGTAATGGAGATGAAACAGGGCAGCATACCTGGAGAAGTAATGGAGATGAACAGGGCAGCATACCTGGAGAGGTAATGGAGATGAACAGGGCGGCATACCTGGAGAGGTAATGGAGATGAACAGGGCAGCATACCTGGAGAAGTAATGGAGATGAACAGGGCAGCATACCTGGAGAGGTAATGGAGATGAACAGGGCAGCATACCTGGAGAGGTAATGGAGATGAACAGGGCAGCATACCTGGAGAAGTAATGGAGATGAACAGGGCAGCATACCTGGAGAGGTAATGGAGATGAAACAGGGCAGCATACCTGGATAAGTAATGGAGATGAACAGGGCAGCATACCTGGAGAGGTAATGGAGATGAAACAGGGCGGCATACCTGGAGAGGTAATGGAGATGAACAGGGCAGCATACCTGGAGAGGTAATGGAGATGAAACAGGGCAGCATACCTGGAGAAGTAATGGAGATGAACAGGGCAGCATACCTGGAGAGGTAATGGAGATGAACAGGGCGGAATACCTGGAGAGGTAATGGAGATGAACAGGGCAGCATGCCTGGAGAAGTAATGGAGATGAACAGGGCAGCATACCTGGAGAGGTAATGGAGATGAAACAGGGCAGCATACCTGGAGAAGTAATGGAGATGAACAGGGCAGCATACCTGGAGAGGTAATGGAGATGAACAGGGCGGCATACCTGGAGAGGTAATGGAGATGAACAGGGCAGCATACCTAGAGAAGTAATGGAGATGAACAGGGCAGCATACCTGGAGAGGTAATGGAGATGAACAGGGCAGCATACCTGGAGAGGTAATGGAGATGAACAGGGCAGCATACCTGGAGAAGTAATGGAGATGAACAGGGCAGCATACCTGGAGAGGTAATGGAGATGAACAGGGCGGCATACCTGGAGAGGTAATGGAGATGAACAGGGCAGCATACCTGGAGAGGTAATGGAGATGAACAGGGCGGCATACCTGGAGAGGTAATGGAGATGAAACAGACACGGGGCACGTGCAAAACCAAATTTACTTACAACAACATGTTCCGTTGTAAAGCAAACTGGGGACAGTTTGCGGGGAGCAGCAACATATCGTCACGGACAGATATAGCCAGCCAAATATAGCCACATATAGCCACATATAGCCATATATACCAGCCAAATATAGCCACATATAGCCATATATAGCCATATATACCAGCCAAATATAGCCACATATAGCCACATATAGCCATATATTCCAGCCAAATATAGCCGCATATAGCCATATATACCAGCCAAATATAGCCACACACTACTTTACAAACCCTATTGTTGGAAGCTGCATTAGCAGTCTAGAGAACGTGCGTTATCTACATGCTAGAACATGCTAGTATAACTGTCAAATAAATGTGAATATAGGGCCTGCAAACAGCTTCATTTGGAACTTCAATGTACCGATCCTTGAGATACTTCGTCTGACTGTTCCGCAATACTAAAACAGGACCAAACTTCCTGTAAGAAATATACCGCCAGTTAGGTGTGTAATACCGCCAGGTAATACCGCCAGGTGTGTAATAACGTAGGTAAATACCGCCAGGTAGGTGTGTAATGGAACAGCGCAGTTCTTAGAAAATACATTAAAAAATACATATAGAAAATACAGAAAATACATATGCATATACTGCATGACTAAGTGCTATCTTTGCTGTACCTGCAACATATGCTGTACTTGCAAAGGCGATATAACTACCGATAAATAAGAGGCTGCTCGAACTGCGATGGAGAGTTCAAGAAGCACGATGTTTGCAATACCTTTTTATCAACTGTCTTCGTTCGACTTAACAAATTTGGTCATTTATGTAGGTATTTGAGATATAACTACTCAAGGGAGCACCGGCGGATCCGGGGGGGGGGGGGGGGGCAACCAGGCCATGCCCCCCCAAGCCTGGGGAAACATATTCCCCCCACCCCCCACCCCCCCAACAAAAAAAGTTAAGAATTTATCGTAAAAATTTACTTTTACAGCAGTCAAAATCCAGCTATCAACAGGGAAAAACTGGGAAATTTTGGAAAACACGGCTCTTACCATCAAATCAGGGCTTAAAAAAGCTCAACAGAGACCTTTCTTTAAAAAAAATAATCGAGCCGCTGGCTCGATTTTTTTTTTATAAGAATGGCTTCAGGACTGGCAATTTGTTATGTTTGGGCAGTGCACAGTGCGGCCCCCAACAGTGCAGTGCACAGTGCGCCTGCCGGATTACAAAAATGAAGGTTCCCATTTCCCCTTCAAATTGCACTGCCCGGAACCGAAATTTTCTGAATTTTTCGGTTCTGGCATTGGTTTTCCCCGTTAAATTTTGCTAGCATATGCAAAACGCGACCGAAACTGAAGTTTGTGGACTGAAGCGCCAGATCACTCGTTTCATGCGAAATACAGGCACAACATTTTGCTGGTTGTTCGTTCAATTTCCTTGACTAATTTTAACAAAACTGCTTTTTTCACTTCTCACTTTATTTCATTTCATTACAAATCTTAACGAACCAAGCAAAATCCCATGAGGTTTGCATACATTGAGCTCTGCTTCAAAATGAGGATCAACCCTAACATGTAAATGTAAGTTTATATAAAGTTTGACGGCGAGTGACGCTTCGAGACACTTACCAGCGTAGTCGCCAGAATGTTCTGATGTTGCCGCAACCCGAAAACCGCGCCCCTACTCGCCCCTTTGATTGCTACAGCCAATTTGCTGGAAATTTAAAATTTGGAAATTTCGAAAATTGGAAATGAAAAAATCTGGAAATTTGAGAGGGCCGTCTTTTGATGACAATCGCAATGTCTTGTAATGTTTTTTTTGTAGTCCTCATATGTTAATTGCGGCACTTCAGGACCATACAAATCGACGAGCAAAGCAAAACGTTAAGCAACATCAAATGGCTCCTCAGTGACCTGACATGACCTTGGCCGGTGACCTGATGATTTCATGAATGGCTATCAACAGCCGAATCTGACCATCATGACCATCCTGAGTCCAAACTGACGCAAATAAAACGGCTGCAGCGCGAACACACCTTACGGCGCTCAGACTACCGTGCATACCTTGCATTATGACGTCATTACTCTGTGACCTGACCTGACCTAAAACTGTTTTTGCTGTCAAAATGTGCGTAAAATGTGCGCCGCAGCTGGTTCAGCTGGTACGCCTCAGCTGGTTGCACTGCGGTTGACGGCGTGGCCGTCATGAATTAATTCCGGCTAATCGGCAAAAGGCCTCACTGTGCAGTGTGTAAAATACCTGTATATTATTTGACTTTGCTGCTGCATTTCCGAGGCGCTGTTTCGACGCTAAACATCTCCCGCGCCGGGTCCTGAGGCCATTCTTTAAAAAAAGATCGAGCCACAGCTCGATTTTTTTTTTATAAGAATGGCCTCTGGACGAGAAAATGGCAGGCTAGCAAACTGCCAGTCGGAACTGAAACTCGAAAAACGTTTTTTTTTTAATGTAGGAAGAACACTTTATATGGTATCAATTTGGAATCCAATCTAAACTCTATTTCGGCGTAAATGGTTGTCAAAAATGACGCGTTGCTTTTGTGGAAATAACTTTTCGGGGGAGCAACTCGGCGCAGTGGTAAAATACTTGCCTTGTGTACCGGAGACCGGGGTTTAATTCCTCGGCGGGCCTCGGCGGGCGGGAATCATTTCCGGTTTCGTTTCTGCCGTCACAAATGTGAGCACGACCGACTCCTCGCTGGCACAATCCCAACTACCAGTTAGACTGGGTGGTATCGGTGTCGGCCGACTCAGCGACATCGCTGCTTCAGCGTACCTGTCCTCGCTGCACTCTACCGCACGGCTGTCAGAATCTATTCTTCATAACTCAACGGATTTGACGGCATCCAACGAGATATTGCGCGCCATTGCACAGTGGGAGTCGTGCATGACCACCGATGAAGACAAAGCTCAGGCGCCGGCGAAACTAAAAAACTGCAACTCGCAAGAAGAGTGGAATTTAATTCTTCTGCACCGCCAACATGCCGCTCTCCTAGCAGTTGCGGACCAGGTTTTCAGAAGCCGACTGCTGGCAGCAGCGTGTCCCGAATCTGGACAGTGGCTTCATGTCTTTCCCACGCCGGCTTTAGGCACACATCTAGACGCCGAAGCGTTCCGAATCGCGATCGCTCACCATGTGGGAGCTGAGGTCTGTCAGCCGCACAGGTGCGGTGGGCATGCGGTGGGCAGGTTGATCGACTCGGATTACTCCCGCTCTCCTGTCAATACAGCTCTGGCAGAGGCAGATGCGGTGGGCAGGTTGATCGACTCGGATTACTCCCGCTCTCCTGTCAATACAGCTCTGACAGAGCAGCACGACACGCAGCCGTCAACATCATCCTCTCCCGAGGCTTACAGACGGCAGGCCTACCTTCCATCCTGTCAATACAGCTCTGGCAGAGCAGCACGACACGCAGCCGTCAACAACATCATCTCCCGAGGAGGCTTACAGACGGCAGGCCTACCTTCCATCCTGTCAATACAGCTCTGACAGAGCAGCACGACACGCAGCCGTCAACATCATCCTCTCCCGAGGCTTACAGACGGCAGGCCTACCTTCCATCCTGTCAATACAGCTCTGACAGAGCAGCACGACACGCAGCCGTCAACAACATCATCTCCCGAGGCTTACAGACGGCAGGCCTACCTTCCATCCTGTCAATACAGCTCTGACAGAGCAGCACGACACGCAGCCGTCAACAACATCATCTCCCGAGGAGGCTTACAGACGGCAGGCCTACCTTCCATCCTGTCAATACAGCTCTGACAGAGGCAGATGCGGTGGGCAGGTTGATCGACTCGGATTACTCCCGCTCTCCTGTCAATACAGCTCTGACAGAGCAGCACGACACGCAGCCGTCAACAACATCATCTCCCGAGGCTTACGGACGGCAGGCCTACCTTCCATCATCGAGCCTGTCGGGTTAAGCCGAAGCGACGGTCGCCGGCCAGAGGGCATGGCAACATTGCCTCTGAAGAATGGTCTTTGCCTCGTCTGGGATTTCACGTGCGTTGATACATCGCTCGGACCCATCTCATAAGTAGCTCACTGACTCCAGGCTCGGCGGCCACGACCGCTGAAAAAAGATAAGCGCTCAAAGTACGGTGATATAGCAACGCGCCACATTTTTTAACCTGTCGCTGTCGAGACAACCGGCACTTATGGACAATCAACCAGAAAGTTCATAAAATATCTGGGCCAGCGTATCGCTGCGGCCACTGGCGATCGCCGCGAAACCACTTACTTACAGCAGAGGATCGGCGTAGCCATCGCCAGGGGAAATGAACTGAGAATCTGTATGTCTGTATGTCACACTGTCAGGGAGCAGGGACCGCCTTACCATGCTACCCGCTACTTCGACCAGCAACCGCCAGTCAGGGCGCGTGAGCGAAGAGGGCAAACGTGTGCCACGCACTGTAGCTGCACCAACAGTCTGCACGCCGCCCATGTCCTCGTTGATGAGCGAAGAGGGCGAACGTGTGCCACGAACTGTAGCTGCACCAACAGTCAGCACGCCGCCCACGTCCTCGTTGATGAGCGAAGAGGGCGAACGTGTGCCACGCACTGTAGCTGCACCAACAGTCTGCACGCCGCCCATGTCCCCGCTGATTGGTCAGGCCCCAGCCGGCATCGTGGCACCCGAGGTAGACGGAACAGACGTTCCTGAACAGTGCAAAAACCAAGATGAACTACAGAGTTGGGGACGCACACCTTCTTGGGCCGATCAGTACTTCGCGCAACATGCCAAACTACATCTCTTCCAGCTGGTGCCACCGGTCTAAAAAATATCGGCAACACTTGTTATATGAACGCTGCTCTTCAGGCCCTCGCGCACACACAGGACCTCGTTCACTATACTGCCAACACATTTTCCCATGAGGTTGTTAGCAAGCACTCGCCAAGTCAGGGCAGGGTGACCAAGGAAGTCGCACGACTCCTGGGCGTCATCTGGTCGAGGATGTTCCGCGTCTTCTCGCCACATCAGCTACGCACTGAGGTATGCGCGCGCCGCGCGGAATTCAGCGGTATGCACATGCACCACGCGCATGAGTTCATCACTCTACTGCTAGAGTGGTTGCATGACGATCTCAACATGGCGGTGGCAACTACAGTGCCGCAACCCGCGCTGTCTCCCGATGGACTGCCATACTCCAAGGCAGCAAAGACGGTCTGGCGGCAGTTTAAACGTGCCAATGACTCGATTGTGACGTGGCTCTTTCACAGCCTGCAAAAGTCGACATTGCGCTGCACCGCCTGCGGCTTCGTGTTCACCACGTTCTAGATATTATCACTGCTGTCCCTGCCGCTGGCGGTAACGACAGCAGGTGAGGATAGTATGTGCAACTGTCTAGAGCAGTACGTCCGCAGCGACTTACTCAACGACTGGACCTGTCGCAGGTGCCGAGAGAGCCACGACGTCTTCAAGAAGCTAGACTTTTGGCACCTCCCACCTATCATTATTTTCCATCTGAAACGGTTCAGCTTCACTTGCACCACCGCACTGAAGACGTATGCCCAAGTGGCATTCCCACTGCGTGGCCTTGACCTGAGTCGGATGGCGATCGGTCCGCACCCCGACACGCACGGCATTGTGTAAGACCTGTACGGGGTGGTGGAGCACCACGGCAGCCAGCACAGCGGCCACTACACTGCATACTGCTTCAATCAGCTGACCGCCAGGTGGTTCTTCACTGACGACGCCAACGTGAAGGGGAGCACTGCTGCAGCTAGGGTTGGGAAGGCAGCGGCCTACATGCTGTTCTATGCCGCCAGAGGTCGCCGCCATGATCCCCAAGAACTTCGCGCTGACCAGTCTGAAGAATTATCTACTGATACCGTTGATAGGGCTGCTCAGTGCGACCGGCCACCATCGTCGGCACCACCTCCTTCCTCTCCATCGTACTGCGAACACCGTGCGTATGCTGCCGAAAACGGATCAACTCCGGGCCGCGAAACAAGTACCGCCCTACAACCCAAACACATCCCCAATGACAAGAACCCTCCGGCGCCCAAGTTCGACTGAGGCGTACCAAGGCGGCGCGTGGTGCGATGTGAGCTGTGTGGGATGTGCGAGTGATACGGGTTGACAGGTCGCGATGTGTTTGCAATCATGTTGTGATGTGATATGTTGTGTGTTGGTGAGATGCAACATTATTTGTTTATCCATTATCTCATAATATATCGATATAACGGTCGCCAAAATAAAAGGTCTAAATCGTTGTATGCACTCGTGGCATTCAAGATTCAGTTTATGAACTCGCCTTCGGCTCGTTCATAAACTGAATCGTTAATGCCACTCATGCATAAAACTATATTAATCTTCTAAATGAGATGCAAATCTGTACTAAAACATCTTGACCTGGTGACTCAGAAAGTCAATAAACACCAAACTGGTTTTCTTTAAGGGCAATTCATTGTTAAGAAGTTCCTCTCATCATTATATTTCATCAGATCTAGTTATGTGTGGAACCGGAGCACTCAGCATTCTGTGAGAGCGTCTGATCACCGACGAGCGGAAGGCTTATGTCTCGGTTGATTGGAGCTACCTGAAAGAGGCTTTTAAAGGATTTATATTCAGTGCAACGGCGCGTAAATGGCTGGACGCTCCCTATGGCTAACCAAATGAATATCTGATGTCGCGGCTGTATCGGATCAATTCCGGATTCAGGGAAGGCTGTCCAGGGAAGGCTGTCCAGGGGAGGCTGTCCATTAGGTTGTTTCTCTTTCTTATTGCTATTGGCCCACTTGAATGCAGCATATGAGCATGTCCTTACCTCTCTCTTCCTCGATATCCCATCTCCCCCTCCCCTCCTCAGTATCCCATCCCTCCGTCCACTCCTCAGTATCCCATCCCTCCGTTCACTCCTCAGTATCCCATCCCCCCGTTCACTCCTCAGTATCCCATCCATCCATCCCCTCCTCAGTATCCCATCCATCCATCCCCTCCTCAGTATCTCATCCCTCCGTCCCCTCCTCAGTATCCCATCCATCCATCCCCTCCTCAGTATCTCATCCCTCCGTCCCCTCCTCAGTATCCCATCCCTCCGTCCGCTCCTCAGTGTCTCATCCCTCCTTCCCCTCCTCAGTATCCCATCTCTCTGTCCACTTCTCAGTATCCCATCCCTCTGTCCCCTCCTTAGTATCCCATCCCTCCGTCCCCTCCTCAGTATCCCATCCCTCCGTCCGCTACTCAGTGTCTCATCCCTCCTTCCCCTCCTCAGTATCCAATCTCTCTGCCAATTCTCAGTATCCCATCCCTCAGTCTCCTCCTCAGTATCCCATCCCTCCATCCCCTCCTCAGTATCCCATCCCTCTGTCCCCTATTCAGTATCCCATCTCTCCGTCCCCTCCTCAGTATCCCATCCCTCCCTATGCTCCTCAGTATCCCATCCCTCCATCCCCTCCTCAGTATCCCATCCCTCCGTCCCCTCCTCAGTATCCCACCTCTCCCTCCCCTCCTCAATATCCCATCCTTCCGTCCCCTCCTCAGTATTCCATCCCTCCATATGCTCCTCAGTATCCCATGCCTCCGTCCCCTCCTCAGTATCCCATCCCTCCGTCCCCTCCTCAGTATCCTACCTCTCCCTCCCCTCCTCAATATCCCATCCCTCCGTCCCCTCCTCAGTATTCCATCCCTCCATATGCTCCTCAGTATCCCATCCCTCCGTCCCCTCCTCAGCATCCCATCCCTCCGTCCCCTCCTCAGTATTCCATCCCTCCGTCCCCTCCTCAGTATCCTATCCTTCCACCCCTCCTCAGTATCCCATCCCTTCATATGCTCCTCAGTATCTCATCCCTCCATATGCTCCTGAGTATTCCATCTCTCCCTCCCCTCCTCAATATTCCATCCCTCCGTCCCCTCCTCAGTATTCCATCCCTCCATATGCTCCTCAGTATCCCATCCCTCCGTCCCCTCCTCAGTATCCCATCCCACCATCTCCTCCTCAGTATCCCATCCCTCCGTCCCTTCTCAGCATCTCATCCCTCCGTCCCCTCCTCAGTATCCCATTCCTCCACCCCTCCTCAGTATCCCATCCCTACGTCCCCTCCTCAGTATCCCATCCCTCCGTCCCCTCCTCAGTATCCCATCTCTCCCTCCCCTCCTCAATATCCCATCCCTCCGTCCCCTCCTCAGTATTCCATCCCTCCATATGCTCCTCAGTATCCCATCCCTCTGTCTCCTCCTCAGCATCCCATCTCTCCGTCCCCTCCTCAGTATCTCATCCCTCCTTCCCCTCCTCAGTATTCCATCCCTCCCTCCCCTCCACAGTATCCCATACCGCCCTCCACTTCTCAGTATCCCATCCCTCTGTCCCCTCCTCAGTATCTCATCCCTCCTTCCCCTCCTCAGTATTCCATCCCTCCGTCCCCTCCACAGTATCCCATTCAGCCCTCCACTTCTCAGTATCTCATCCCTCCGTCCCCTCCTCAGTATCCCATCCCTCCTTCCACTTCTCAGTGTCTCATCCCTCCGTCCCCTCCTCAGTATCCCATCCCTCCGTCCCCTCCTCAGTATCCCATCTCTCCGTCCCCTCCTCAGTATCTCATCCCTCCTTCCCCTCTTCAGTATTCCATCCCTCCGTCCCCTCCACAGTATCCCATTCAGCCCTCCACTTCTCAGTATCCCATCCCTCCACCCCTCCTCAGTATCCCATCCCTCCATATGCTCCTCAGTATCCCATCCCTCCGTCCCCTCCTCAGTATCCCATCCCTCCGTCCCCTCCTCAGTATCTCATCCCTCCTTCCCCTCCTCAGTATTCCATCCCTCCGTCCCCTCCACAGTATCCCATCCAGCCCTCCACTTCTCAGTATCCCATCCCTCCGTCCCCTCCTCAGTATCCCATCCCTCCGTCCCCTCCTCAGTATCTCATCCCTCCTTCCCCTCCTCAGTATTCCATCCCTCCGTCCCCTCCACAGTATCCCATCCAGCCCTCCACTTCTCAGTATCCCATCCCTCCGTCCCCTCCTTAGTATCCCATCCCTCCGTCCCCTCCTCAGTATTCCATCCCTCCGTCCCCTCCTCAGTATCCCATCTCTCTGTCCACTTCTCAGTATCCCATCTCTCCGTCCCCTCCTCAGTATCCCATCCCTCCATATGCTCCTCAGTATCCCATCCCTCTATTCCCTCCTCAGTATCCCATCCCTCCATCCCCTCCTCAGTATCCCGTCCCTCTGTCCCCTCTTCAGTATCCCATCCCTCTATCCCCTCCTCAGTACCCAATCCCTCTGTCCGCTCCTCAGTATTGCATCCCTCCGTTCACTTCTGAGTATCCCATCCCTCTATTCCCTCCTCAGTATCCCATCTCTCCGTCCCCTCCTCAGTATCCCATCTCTCCGTCACCTCCTCAGTATCCCATCCCTCCGTCCCCTCCTCAGTATCCCATCGCTCCGTCACCTCCTCAGTATCCCACCTCTCCCTCCCCTCCTCAATATCCCATCCCTCCGTCCCCTCCTCAGTATTCCATCCCTCCGTCCCCTCCTCAGTATTCCATCCCTCCATATGCTCCTCAGTATCCCATCCCTCCGTCCCCTCCTCAGTATCCCATCCCTCTGTCCCCTCCTCAGTATCCCACCTCTCCCTCTCCTCCTCAATATCCCATCCCTCCGTCCCCTCCTCAGAATTCCATCCCTCCATATGCTCCTCAGTATCCCATCCCTCCGTCCCCTCCTCAGCATCCCATCCCTCCGTCCCCTCCTCAGTATCCCATCCCTCCACCCCTCCTCAGTATCCCATCCCTCCATATGCTCCTCAGTATCCCATCCCTCCATATGCTCCTGAGTATCCCATCTCTCCCTCCCCTCCTCAATATCCCATCCCTCCGTCCCATCCTCAGTATTCCATCCCTCCATATGCTCCTCAGTATCCCATCCCTCCGTCCCCTCCTCAGTATCCCATCCTACCATCTCCTCCTCAGTATCCCATCCCTCCGTCCACTTCTCAGCATCCCATCCCTCCGTCCCCTCCTCAGTATCCCATCCCTCCACCCCTCCTCAGTATCCCATCCCTCCATATGCTCCTCAGTATCCCATCCCTTCGTCCCCTCCTCAGTATCCCATCCCTACGTCTCCTCCTCAGTATCCCATCTCTCCCTCCCCTCCTCAGTATCTCATCCCTCCGTCCCCTCCTCAGTATCCCATCCCTCCGTCCGCTCCTCAGTGTCTCATCCCTCCTTCCCCTCCTCAGTATCCCATCTCTCTGTCCACTTCTCAGTATCCCATCCCTCTGTCCCCTCCTTAGTATCCCATCCCTCCGTCCCCTCCTCAGTATCCCATCCCTCCGTCCGCTACTCAGTGTCTCATCCCTCCTTCCCCTCCTCAGTATCCAATCTCTCTGCCAATTCTCAGTATCCCATCCCTCAGTCTCCTCCTCAGTATCCCATCCCTCCATCCCCTCCTCAATATCCCATCCCTCTGTCCCCTATTCAGTATCCCATCTCTCCGTCCCCTCCTCAGTATCCCATCCCTCCCTATGCTCCTCAGTATCCCATCCCTCCATCCCCTCCTCAGTTTCCCATCCCTCCGTCCCCTCCTCAGTATCCCACCTCTCCCTCCCCTCCTCAATATCCCATCCCTCCGTCCCCTCCTCAGTATTCCATCCCTCCATATGCTCCTCAGTATCACATGCCTCCGTCCCCTCCTCAGTATCCCATCCCTCCGTCCCATCCTCAGTATCCTACCTCTCCCTCCCCTCCTCAATATCCCATCCCTCCGTCCCCTCCACAGTATTCCATCCCTCCATATGCTCCTCAGTATCCCATCCCTCCCTCCCCTCCTCAGCATCCCATCCCTCCGTCCCCTCCTCAGTATTCCATCCCTCCGTCCCCTCCTCAGTATCCCATCCCACCATCTTCTCCTCAGTATCCCATCCCTCCGTCCCTTCTCAGCATCTCATCCCTCCGTCCCCTCCTCAGTATCCCATTCCTCCACCCCTCCTCAGTATCCCATCCCTCCATATGCTCCTCAGTATCCTATCCCTCCGTCTCCTCCTCAGCATCCCATCCCTCCGTCCCCTCCTCAGTATCTCATCCCTCCTTCCCCTCCTCAGTATTCCATCCCTCCCTCCCCTCCACAGTATCCCATCCCGCCCTCCACTTCTCAGTATCCCATCCCTCTGTCCCCTCCTCAGTATCTCATCCCTCCTTCCCCTCCTCAGTATTCCATCCCTCCGTCCCCTCCACAGTATCCCATTCAGCCCTCCACTTCTCAGTATCTCATCCCTCCGTCCCCTCCTCAGTATCCCATCCCTCCCTCCACTTCTCAGTGTCTCATCCCTCCGTCCCCTCCTCAGTATCCCATCCCTCCGTCCCCTCCTCAGTATCCCATCCCTCCGTCCCCTCCTCAGTATCTCATCCCTCCTTCCCCTCTTCAGTATTCCATCCCTCCGTCCCCTCCACAGAATCTCATTCAGCCCTCCACTTCTCAGTATCCCATCCCTCCACCCCTCCTCAGTATCCCATCCCTCCATATGCTCCTCAGTATCCCATCCCTCCGTCCCCTCCTCAGTATCCCATCCCTCCGTCCCCTCCTCAGTATCTCATCCCTCCTTCCCCTCCTCAGTATTCCCTCCCTCCGTCCCCTCCACAGTATCCCATCCAGCCCTCCACTTCTCAGTATCCCATCCCTCTGTCCCCTCCTCAGTATCCCATCCCTCCGTCCCCTCCTCAGTATCTCATCCCTCCTTCCCCTCCTCAGTATTCCATCCCTCCGTCCCCTCCACAGTATCCCATCCAGCCCTCCCATTCTCAGTATCCCATCCCTCCGTCCCCTCCTCAGCATCCCATCCCTCCGTCCCCTACTCAGTATTCCATCCCTCCGTCCCCTCCTCAGCATCCCATCTCTCTGTCCACTTCTCAGTATCCCATCTCTCCGTCCCCTCCTCAGTATCCCATCCCTCCATATGCTCCTCAGTATCCCATCCCTCTATTCCCTCCTCAGTATCCCATCCCTCCATCCCCTCCTCAGTATCCCGTCCCTCTGTCCCCTCTTCAGTATCCCATCCCTCTATCCCCTCCTCAGTACCCCATCCCTCAGTCCGCTCCTCAGTATTGCATCCCTCCGTTCACTTCTGAGTATCCCATCCCTCTATTCCCTCCTCAGTATCCCATCTCTCCGTCCCCTCCTCAGTATCCCATCTCCCCGTCCCCTCCTCAGTATCCCATCCATCCGTCCCCTCCTCAGTATCCCATCCCTCCGTCACCTCCTCAGTATCCCACCTCTCCCTCCCCTCCTCAATATCCCATCCCTCCGTCCCCTCCTCAGTATTCCATCCCTCCGTCCCCTCCTCAGTATTCCATCCCTCCATATGCTCCTCAGTATCCCGTCCCTCCGTCCCCTCCTCAGTATCCCATCCCTCTGTCCCCTCCTCAGTATCCCACCTCTCCCTCTCCTCCTCAATATCCCATCCCTCCGTCCCCTCCTCAGTATTCCATCCCTCCATATGCTCCTCAGTATCCCATCCCTCCGTCCCCTCCTCAGCATCCCATCCCTCCGTCCCCTCCTCAGTATCCCATCCCTCCACCCCTCCTCAGTATCCCATCCCTCCATATGCTCCTCAGTATCCCATCCCTCCATATGCTCCTGAGTATCCCATCTCTCCCTCCCCTCCTCAATATCCCATCCCTCCGTCCCTTCCTCAGTATTCCATCCCTCCATATGCTCCTCAGTATCCCAACCCTCCGTCCCCTCCTCAGTATCCCATCCTACCATCTCCTCCTCAGTATCCCATCCCTCCGTCCACTTCTCAGCATCCCATCCCTCCGTCCCCTCCTCAGTATCCCATCCCTCCACCCCTCCTCAGTATCCCATCCCTCCACATGCTCCTCAGTATCCCATCCCTCCGTCCCCTCCTCAGTATCCCATCCCTCCGTCTCCTCCTCAGTATCCCATCTCTCCCTCCCCTCCTCAATATCCCATCCCTCCGACCCCTCCTCAGTATTCCATCCCTCCATATGCTCCTCAGTATACCATCCCTCCGTCCCCTCCTCAGCATCCCATCCCTCCGTCCCTCCTCAGTATCTCATCCCTCCTTCCCCTCCTCAGTATTCCATCCCTCCGTCCCCTCCACAGTATCCCATCCCGCCCTCCACTTCTCAGTCCCCCATCCCTCTGTCCCCTCCTCAGTATCTCATCCCTCCTTCCCCTCCTCAGTATCCCATCCCTCCGTCCCCTCCTCAGTATCCCATCCCTCCCTCCACTTCTCAGTGTCTCATCCCTCCGTTTCCTCCTCAGTATCCCATCCCTCCGTCCCCTCCTCAGTATCCCATCCCACCGTCCCCTCCTCAGTATCTCATCCCTCCTTCCCCTCCTCAGTATTCCATCCCTCCGTTCCCTCCACAGTATCCCATCCAGCCCTCCACTTCTCAGTATCCCATCCCTCCACCCCTCCTCAGTATCCCATCCCTCCATATGCTCCTCAGTATCCCATCCCTCCGTCCCCTCCTCAGTATCCCATCCCTCCGTCCCCTCCTCAGTATCTCATCCCTCCTTCCCCTCCTCAGTATTCCATCCCTCCGTGCCCTCCTTAGTATCCCATCCAGCCCTCCACTCCTCAGTATCTCATCCCTCCCTCCCCTCCTCAGTATTCCATCCCTCCGTCCCCTCCACAGTATCCCATCCCGCCCTCCGCTTCTCAGTCCCCCATCCCTCTGTCCCCTCCTCAGTATCTCATTCCTCCTTCCCCTCCTCAGTATCCCATCCCTCCGTCCCCTCCTCAGTATCCCATCCCTCCCTCCACTTCTCAGTGTCTCATCCCTCCGTTTCCTCCTCAGTATCCCATCCCTCCGTCCCCTCCTCAGTATCCCATCCCACCGTCCCCTCCTCAGTATCTCATCCCTCCTTCCCCTCCTCAGTATTCCATCCCTCCGTCCCCTCCACAGTATCCCATCCAGCCCTCCACTTCTCAGTATCCCATCCCTCCACCCCTCCTCAGTATCCCATCCCTCCATATGCTCCTCAGTATCCCATCCCTCCGTTTCCTCCTCAGTATCCCATCCCTCCGTCCCCTCCTCAGTATCTCATCCCTCCTTCCCCTCCTCAGTATTCCATCCCTCCGTGCCCTCCTTAGTATCCCATCCAGCCCTCCACTCCTCAGTATCCCATCCCTCCGTGCCCTCCTCAGTATCCCATGCCTCCGTCCCCTCCTTAGTATCCCATCTCTCCGTCCCCTCCTCAGTATCCCATCCCTCCATCCCCTCCTCAGTATTCCATCCCTATGTCCCCTCTGCAGTATCCCATCCCTCCGTCCGCTCCTCAGTATCCCATCCCTCCGTCCCCTCCTCAGTATCCCATCCCTATGTCCCCTCTGCAGTATCCCATCCCTCCGTCCGCTCCTCAGTATCCCATCCCTCCGTCGCCTCCTCAGTATTCCATCCCTCCGTCCCCTCCTCCGTATCCCATCCAGCCATCCACTTCTCAGTATCCCATCCCTCTGTCCACTCCTTAGTATCCCATCCCTCCATATGCTCCTCAGTATCCCATCCCTCCGTCCCCTCCTCAGTATCCCATCCCCCGTCCCCTCTTCAGTATCCCATCTCTCTGTCCCCTCCTCAGTATCCCATCCCTCCATCCCCTCCTCAGTATCCCATCCCTCTGTCCCCTCCTCAGTATCCCATCCCTCCATCCCCTCCTCAGTATCTCATCCCTCTGTCCCCTCCTCAGTATCCCATCCCTCCATCCCCTCCTCAGTATCCCATCCCTCCGTCCCCTTCTCAGTATCCCATCCCTCCATCCCCTCCTCAGTATCCCATCCCTCTATATGCTCCTCAGTATCCCATCCCTCCGTCCCCTTCTCAGTATCCCATCCCTCCGTACACTCCTCAGTATCCCATCCCTCCCTCCACTCCTCAGTATCTCATCCCTCCATATGCTCCTCAGTATCCCATCCCTCCGTCCCCTCCTCAGTATCCCATCCCTCTGTCCCCCCCTCAGTATCCTTTCCCTCCCTCCACTTCTCAGCATCCCATCCCTCCGTCCCCTCCTCAGCATCTTATCCCTCCGTTCACTCCTCGGTATGCCATCCCTCCGTCCCCTTCTCAGTATCCCATCCAGCCCTCCACTTCTCAGTATCCCATCCCTCTGTCCACTCCTTAGTATCCCATCCCTCCATATGCTCCTCAGTATCCCATCCCCCGTCCCCTCCTCAGTATCCCATCCCTCCGTACACTCCTCAGTATCCCATCCCTCCGTCCCCTCCTCAGTGTCCCATCACTCCGTCCCCTCCTCAGTATCCCATCCCTCCGTCCCCTCCTCAGTATCCCATCCCTCTGTCCCCTCCTCATTATCCCATCCCTCCGTCCCCTCCACAGTATCCCATCCTTCTGTCCCCTCCTCAGTATCCCATCCCTCCGTCCCCTTCTCAGTATCCCATCCAGCCCTCCACTCCTCAGTATCCCATCCCTCCGTCCCCTGCTCAGTATCCCATCCCTTCGTACACTCCTCAGTATCCCATCCCTCCGTCCACTCCTCAGTATCCCATCTCTCTGTCCACTTCTCAGTATCCCATCCCTCTGTCCCCTCCTCAGTATCCCATCCCTCCATCCCCTCCTCAGTATCCCATCCCTCCGTCCCCTCCTCAGTATCCAATCTCTCTGTCCACTTCTCAGTATCCCATCCCTCTGTCCCCTCCTCAGTATCCCATCCCTCCGTCCCCTCCTCAGTATCCCATCCCTCCGTCCCCTCCTCAGTATCCCATCCCTCCGTCTCCTCCTCAGTATCCCATCTCTCTGTCCACTTCTCAGTATCCCATCCCTCTGTCCCCTCCTCAGTATCCCATCCCTCCATCCCCTCCTCAGTACACCATCCCTCTGTCCGCTCCTCAGTATTGCATCCCTCCGTTCCTTCCTGAGTATCCTATCCCTCTGTTCCCTCCTCAGTATCCCATCCCTCTGTTCCCTCCTCAGTATCCCATCCATCCATATGCTCCTCAGTATCCCATCCCTCCGTCCCCTCCTCAGTATCTCACCTCTCCCTCCCCTCCTCAATATCCCATCCCTCCGTCCCCTCCTCAGTATTCCATCCCTCCATATGCTCCTCAGTATCCCATCCCTCCATCCCCTCCTCAGTATCCCATCCCTCCGTTCCCTCCTCAGTATCCCACCTCTCCCTCCCCTCCTCAATATCCCATCCCTCCGTCCCCTCCTCAGTATTCCATCCCTCCATATGCTCCTCAGTATCCCATGCCTCCGTCCCTCTCCTCAGTATCCCATCCCTCCGTCCCCTCCTCAGTATCCTACCTCTCCCTCCCCTCCTCAATATCCCATCCCTCCGTCCCCTCCTCAGTATTCCATCCCTCCATATGCTCCTTAGTATCCCATCCCTCCGTCCTCTCCTCAGCATCCCATCCCTCCGTCCCCTCCTCAGTATTCCATCCCTCCGTCCCCTCCTCAGTATCCTATCCCTCCACCCCTCCTCAGTATCCCATCCCTCCATATGTTCCTCAGTATCTCATCCCTCCATATGCTCCTGAGTATCCCATCTCTCCCTCCCCTCCTCAATATCCCATCCCTCCGTCCCCTCCTCAGTATTCCATCCCTCCATATGCTCCTCAGTATCCCATCCCACCATCTCCTCCTCAGTATCCCATCCCTCCGTCCACTTCTCAGCATCTCATCCCTCCGTCCCCTCCTCAGTATCCCATTCCTCCATCCCTCCTCAGTATCCCATCCCTCCATATGCTCCTCAGTATCCCATCCCTCCGTCCCCTCCTCAGTATCCCATCCCTCCGTCCCCTCCTCAGTATCCCATCTCTCCCTCCCCTCCTCAATATCCCATCCCTCCGTCCCCTCCTCAGTATTCCATCCCTCCATATGCTCCTCAGTATCCCATCCCTCCGTCCCCTCCTCAGCATCCCATCCCTCCGTCCCCTCCTCAGTATCTCATCCCTCCTTCCCCTCCTCAGTATTCCATCCCTCCGTCCCCTCCACAGTATCCCATCCTGCCCTCCACTTCTCAGTATCCCATCCCTCTGTCCCCTCCTCAGTATCTCATCCCTCCTTCCCCTCCGCAGTATTCCATCCCTCCGTCCCCTCCACAGTATCCCATCCAGCCCTCCACTTCTCAGTATCCCATCCCTCCGTCCCCTCCTCAGTATCCCATCCCTCCCTCCACTTCTCAGTGTCTCATCCCTCCGTCCCCTCCTCAGTATCCCATCCCTCCGTCCCCTCCTCAGTATCCCATCCCTCCGTCCCCTCCTCAGTATCTCATCCCTCCTTCCCCTCTTCAGTATTCCATCCCTCCATATGCTCCTCAGTATCCCATCCCTCCGTCCCCTCCTCAGTATCCCATCCCTCCGTCCCCTCCTCAGTATCTCATCCCTCCTTCCCCTCCTCAGTACTCCATCCCTCCGTCCCCTCCACAGTATCCCATCCAGCCCTCCACTTCTCAGTATCCCATCCCTCCGTCCCCTCCTCAGTATCCCATCCCTCCGTCCCCTCCTCAGTATCTCATCCCTCCGTCCCCTCCTCAGTATCCCATCCCTCCGTCCCCTCCTCAGTATTCCATCTCTCCGTCCCCTCCTCAGTATCCCATCTCTCTGTCCACTTCTCAGTATCCCATCCCTCTGTCCCCTCCTCAGTATCCCATCCCTCCATCCCCTCCTCAGTATCCCATCCCTATGTCCCCTCTGCAGTATCCCATCCCTCCATATGCTCCTCAGTATCCCATCCCTCTATCCCCTCCTCAGTACCCCATCCCTCTGTCCGCTCCTCAGTATTGCATCCCTCCGTTCACTTCTGAGTATCCTATCCCTCCGTCCCCTCCTCAGTATCCCATCCCTCCGTCCCCTCCTCAGTATCCCATCCCTCCGTACCCTCCTCAGTATCCCACCTCTCCCTCCCCTCCTCAATATCCCATCCCTCCGTCCCCTCCTCAGTATTCCATCCCTCCGTCCCCTCCTCAGTATTCCATCCCTCCATATGCTCCTCAGTATCCCATCCCTCCGTCCCCTCATCAGTATCCCATCCCTCTGTCCCCTCCTCAGTATCCCACCTCTCCCTCTCCTCCTCAATATCCCATCCCTCCGTCCCCTCCTCAGTATTCCATCCCTCCATATGCTCCTCAGTATTCCATCCCTCCGTCCGCTCCTCAGCATCCCATCCCTCCGTCCCCTCCTCAGTATCCCATCCCTCCACTCCTCCTCAGTATCCCATCCCTCCATATGCTCCTCAGTATCCCATCCCTCCATATGCTCCTGAGTATCCCATCTCTCCCTCCCTTCCTCAATATCCCATCCCTCCGTCCCCTCCTCAGTATTCCATCCCTCCATATGCTCCTCAGTATCCCATCCCTCCGTCCCCTCCTCAGTATCCCATCCTGCCATCTCCTCCTCAGTATTCCATCCCTCGGTCCACTTCTCAGCATCCCATCCCTCCGTCCCCTCCTCAGTATCCCATCCCTCCACCCCTCCTCAGTATCCCATCCCTCCATATGCTCCTCAGTATCCCATCCCTCCGTCCCCTCCTCAGTATCCCATCCCTCCCTCCACTTCTCAGTGGCTCATCCCTCCGTCCCCTCCTCAGTATCCCATCCCTCCGTCCCCTCCTCAATACCCCATCCCTCCGTCCCCTCCTCAGTATCTCATCCCTCCTTTCCCTCTTCAGTATTCCATCCCTCCATCCCCTCCACAGTATCCCATTCAGCCCTCCACTTCTCAGTATCCCATCCCTCCACCCCTCCTCAGTATCCCATCCCTCCATATGCTCCTCAGTATCCCATCCCTCCGTCCCCTCCTCAGTATCCCATCCCTCCGTCCCCTCCTCAGTATCTCATCCCTCCTTCCCCTCCTCAGTATTCCATCCCTCCGTCCCCTCCACAGTATCCCATCCAGCCCTCCACTTCTCAGTATCCCATCCCTCCGTCCCCTCCTCAGTATTCCATCCCTCCGTCCCCTCCTCAGTATCTCATCCCTCCGTCCCCTCCACAGTATCCCATCCAGCCCTCCACTTCTCAGTATCCCATCCCTCCGTCCCCTCCTCAGTATCCCATCCCTCCGTCCCCTCCTCAGTATTCCATCCCTCCGTCCCCTCCTCAGTATCCCATCTCTCTGTCCACTTCTCAGTATCCCATCCCTCTGTCCCCTCCTCAGTACCCCATCCCTCCATCCCCTCCTCAGTATCCCATCCCTCTGTCCCCTATTCAGTATCCCATCTCTCCGCACCCTCCTCAGTATCCCATCCCTCCATATGCTCCTCAGTATCCCATCCCTCTATTCCCTCCTCAGTATCCCATCCCTCCATCCCCTCCTCAGTATCCCGTCCCTCTGTCCCCTCTTCAGTATCCCATCCCTCTATCCCCTCCTCAGTACCCCATCCCTCTGTCCGCTCCTCAGTATTGCATCCCTCCGTTCACTTCTGAGTATCCTATCCCTCTATCCCCTCCTCAGTACCCCATCCCTCTGTCCGCTCCTCAGTATCCCATCCCTCCGTCCCCTCCTCAGTATCCCATCTCTCCGTCCCCTCCTCAGTATCCCATCCCTCCGTCCCCTCCTCAGTATCCCATCCCTCCGTCCCCTCCTCAGTATCCCACCTCTCCCTCCCCTCCTCAATATCCCATCCCTCCGTCCCCTCCTCAGTACTCCATCCCTCCGTCCCCTCCTCAGTATTCCATCCCTCCATATGCTCCTCAGTATCCCATCCCTCCGTCCCCTCCTCAGCATCCCATCCCTCTGTCCCCTCCTCAGTATCCCACCTCTCCCTCTCCTCCTCAATATCCCATCCCTCCGTCCCCTCCTCAGTATTCCATCCCTCCATATGCTCCTCAGTATCCCAACCCTCCGTCCCCTCCTCAGCATCCCATCCCTCCGTCCCCTCCTCAGTATCCCATCCCTCCACCCCTCCTCAGTATCCCATCCCTCCATATGCTTCTCAGTATCCCATCCCTCCATATGCTCCTGAGTATCCCATCTCTCCCTCCCCTCCTCAATATCCCATCCCTCCGTCCCCTCCTCAGTATTCCATCCCTCCATATGCTCCTCAGTATCCCATCCCTCCGTCCCCTCCTCAGTATCCCATCTTACCATCTCCTCCTCAGTATCCCATCCCTCCGTCCACTTCTCAGCATCCCATCCCTCCGTCCCCTCCTCAGTATCCCATCCCTCCACCCCTCCTCAGTATTCCATCCCTCCATATGCTCCTCAGTATCCCATCCCTCCGTCCCCTCCTCAGTATCCCATCCCTCCGTCCCCTCCTCAGCATCCTATCTCTCCCTCCCCTCCTCAATATCCCATCCCTCCGTCCCCTCCTCAGTATTCCATCCCTCCATATGCTCCTCAGTATCCCATCCCTCCGTCCCCTCCTCAGCATCCCATCCCTCCGTCCCCTCCTCAGTATCTCATCCCTCCTTCCCCTCCTCAGTATTCCATCCCTCCGTCCCCTCCACAGTATCCCATCCCGCCCTCCACTTCTCAGTATCCCATCCCTCTGTCCCCTCCTCCGTATCTCATCCCTCCTTCCCCTCCTCAGTATCCCATCCCTCCGTCCCCTCCTCAGTATCCCATCCCTCCCTCCACTTCTCAGTGTCTCATCCCTCCGTTTCCTCCTCAGTATCCCATCCCTCCGTCCCCTCCTCAGTATCCCATCCCTCCGTCCCCTCCTCAGTATCTCATCCCTCCTTCCCCTCCTCAGTATTCCATCCCTCCGTCCCCTCCACAGTATCCCATCCAGCCCTCCACTTCTCAATATCCCATCCCTCCACCCCTCCTCAGTATCCCATCCCTCCATATGCTCCTCAGTATCCCATCCCTCCGTCCCCTCCTCAGTATCTCATCCCTCCTTCCCCTCCTCAGTATTCCATCCCTCCGTCCCCTCCACAGTATCCCATCCAGCCCTCCACTTCTCAGTATCCCATCCCTCCGTCCCCTCCTCAGTATCCCATCCCTCCCTCCACTTCTCAGTGTCTCATCCCTCCGTCCCCTCCTCAGCATCCCATCCCTCCGTCCCCTCCTCAGTATCCCATCCCTCCGTCCCCTCCTCAGTATTCCATCCCTCCGTGCCCTCCTCAGTATCCCATCCAGCCCTCCACTCCTCAGTATTCCATCCCTCCGTCCCCTCCTCAGTATCCCATCCCTCCCTCCACTTCTCAGTGTCTCATCCCTCCGTCCCCTCCTCAGCATCCCATCCCTCCGTCCCCTCCTCAGTATCCCATCCCTCCGTCCCCTCCTCAGTATTCCATCCCTCCGTGCCCTCCTCAGTATCCCATCCAGCCCTCCACTCCTCAGTATCCCATCCCTCCGTTCCCTCCTCAGTATCCCATCCCTCCGTCCACTTCTCAGTATCCCATCCCTCTGTCCACTCCTCAGTATCCCATCCCTCCATATGCTCCTCAGTATCCCATCCCTCCGTCCCCTCCTCAGTATCCCATCCCTCCGTCCCCTCTTCAGTATCCCATCTCTCTGTCCCCTCCTCAGTATCCCATCCCTCCGTCCCCTCCTCAGTATCCCATCCCTCCGTCCCCTCTTCAGTATCCCATCTCTCTGTCCCCTCCTCAGTATCCCATCCCTCCGTCCCCTCCTCAGTATCCCATCCCTCCGTCCACTTCTCAGTATCCCATCCCTCTGTCCACTCCTCAGTATCCCATCCCTCCATATGCTCCTCAGTATCCCATCCCTCCGTCCCCTCCTCAGTATCCCATCCCTCCATCCCCTCCTCAGTATCCCATCCCTCTGTCCCCTCCTCAGTATCCCATCCCTCCATCCCCTCCTCAGTATCTCATCCCTCTGTCCCCTCCTCAGTATCCCATCCCTCCATCCCCTCCTCAGTATCCCATCCCTCCGTCCCCTTCTCAGTATCCCATCCCTTCATCCCCTCCTCAGTATCCCATCCCTCTATATGCTCCTCAGTATCCCATCCCTCCGTCCCCTTCTGAGTATCCCATCCCTCCGTACACTCCTCAGTATCCCATCCCTCCCCCCACTCCTCAGTATCTCATCCCTCCATATGCTCCTCAGTATCCCATCCCTCCGTCCCCTCCTCAGTATCCCATCCCTCTGTCCCCCCCTCAGTATCCCATCCCTCCCTCCACTTCTCAGCATCCCATCCCTCCGTCCCCTCCTCAGTATCCCATCCCTCTGTCCTCTCCTTAGTATCCCATCCCTCCGTCCCCTCCTCAGCATCTTATCCCTCCTTTCACTCCTCAGTATTCCATCCCTCCGTCCCCTCCTCCGTATCCCATCCCTCTGTCCCCTCCTCTGTATCCCATCCCTCTGTCCCCTCCTTAGTATTCCATCCCTCCGTCCCCTTCTCAGTATCCCATCCCTCCGTCCCCTTCTCAGTATCCCATCCAGCCCTCCACTTCTCAGTATCCCATCGCTCCGTCCCCTTCTCAGTATCCCATCCAGCCCTCCACTTCTCAGTATCCCATCGCTCCGTCCCCTCCTCAGTATCCCATCCTCCATATGCTCCTCAGTATCCCATCCCCCGTCCCCTCCTCAGTATCCCATCCCTCCGTCCCCTCCTCAGTATCCCACCTCTCCCTCCCCTCCTCAGTATCCCATCGCTCCCTCCCCTCCTCAGTATCTCATCCCTCCGTCCCCTCCTCAGTATCCCATCCCTCCATATGCTCCTCAGTATCCCATCCCTCCATCCCCTCCACAGTATCCCATCCCTCCGCCCCCTTCTCGGTATCCCATCCCTCCGTCCCCTCCTCAGTATCACATCCAGCCCTCCACTCCTCAGTATCACATCCCTCCGTCCACACATCAGCACGGGCGGATCCAGCCTCCCAATATGGGAGGGGGGGCTGATTTCACTGGGGGGGTCTTCCCGGCTCCGGGAGCCTCCATATGACCTAAAGGGTATTCCATTTTTTCCCTTTTGCGGACTTAATGTTATATGTTTCGCTATAATATTCTTAGATGTAAGGACGTGTCAATTAAATGCAAAAATATAATTGATGGATAGTTGCCTCCAAATATCTCAAATGTTTTCATTGTACATGCTACTTTATATAACAATAAGTTATTCGCTAATAACTTTTGACTGAATAAAGTTAGGGCACGGTAAACGTCAATGTGTTGTTATCATCAAGGCGCGTTCAATGCTGTGCAGCATGACCTTTTTCTGACATGCACGGCGTAAGGAAAGTCACCTTTCCAAATTTGACCTACACGGCGATGTTATATATCTTTGAATTTGTCTTGAAGACTCTTTGGTATTAAAATAATTGCGCAATCGTTGATGATTATAGAGCAAACTGAGACATTTTCGGGCTTTCTTTACACCGAGAAGAAAGTTATGAAGTTATTATTCGATATTCAAATTAAAATGAATTCAAAAGTCGACATTGACGATCAGGCGTTATTTAAGCACAATCGAATTCCTCGCAACAAGACAAGTCTTAAGATATATAGCATCGCCACATAGGCCACAATTGGAAACCGAACCTTGAACCTTGACATTGACCTTAGGCGAAGGTCACCAAATTTTAGAAAGAGGTCATGCTGCATATCATTCAACGCGTCTTGACGTACGTAACACAATGGTGTCCATTTTACCTTTGTATTTTTATTCAGTCAAAAGTTATTGGGGAATAACATCTTTCACAAAAATAACATAAAATGACCAAATTTAGCATATTTGAAACCAAATAACCATCAATTGTATTTTCTGTTTAAACGACACTTCTTTACACTTAACAATAATAAAGTCAAAAATAGGAAATACATTTGGCTTGGGTATTCAAAAAAGATTCAAAATTTCACAAAATTACTAACTTTGAAATTTAAGGTCAAGATCATCAAATGCCAGAAAGAGGTCATGCATTTAACTCGAGCATTACACTCGTCTTGATGAAAACAGCAAAATGGCGTTTACCGTACCATTCTAGTGTTATTCAGTTAAAAGTTATTAGCGAATAACATATTTTGTATATAAAATAGCATGTAAAATGACAAAACTTGAGATATTTGGAGGCAAATATCCCTCAATTTGATTTTTGCACTTAACCCGCGCCGTGCCAGTACTCGGCACCACCTTCGCCGTGGCGGGGGGGGGGGGGCGTTTCGACGGCCTCCTCTAACTCGGCTCCTATGGGACGGAGACAACAACCAAAAAACACCGTTTCAAACCTCGTCATAACTCATTTTGAAACTATTTCAGGCAATTTTTTATCAGGTCAATGTTGAGGTTACCAGAGGTCATCAAGGGTCAGATTGTCAAGTGTTAGGACTTCGCTCCAGACATTCCCAGATAGCATAGAAACTATGATAGCTAGGAACAAACGGAAAAACGCAATGGAAATCTCTTGAAAAATTAAATCGCAAAGTGTCCTCAGATTTGAGCTCAGCTGAATAGTTTAAACTCCAGAGCTCATCAAATGTCAAAAATGGTATTTTTTAGCAAAACAGTTTTCACAAATATATTTTTACCTAACAAAGATAGGGCAATAATTTTGACGCATCGTGTTTATCTCGTCTTGGCGCTTTGTATCATATGCATGATAATCAGGTTAGGGCAACTTAAAAATGTAACCTCAGGTCCAGTGGTGACCCAATTAGGTCATGTTGCACATTGGGAAACGTGCGACGACGAGTCAAACACATTGGTGCCAGTTTCACTTCTCTATCTTGATTTGTCGAGAGTTATTGCCAAAAAAGTGTTGATGACCTCGGGTGACCTCATCTGACCCTGTAGGTGTCACTGAACAAACATTGAACCAGTAACTTCAAGAATGGCCTACGATAACATGATCCAGAACGAGTTGGGCTGATATAATTCGTATCCTCAGAATAGCAAGCATTTGATTATTTCCCCATTGACTTATAATGGGGAGGTCACGAAATTGACCCAACCTTAGTCACCGATTAAAACAAATCTGAGATAAACGTATTGTAGATACTATTGCCTTTATGAAATCCTGTAAGTACGAAATCGATCGGCCAAAAACTATGGCTGTGGTGCGACCGGAAACATTTTTGGAGGTGGGGGCACATGACCTGGCATGGTGACCTGACCTGAGATGACCCGATGTATGTTTTTGTTACATAATGTGCGAAATTGATTTTTTCGATATCCTCGAAAAACGTTAGGAGGGCGTCTCCCCCCTCCCCCCCCCCTCCGGCACAGCGCAGTTTTTAATTGACACGTCCTTACACGTAAGAATAGCATAGCGAAAAATTAGAAACACGTTTGAGAAAAGGTATCCAAAAAAGTTGTACAATTTCGAAAACGTACCTACTAAATTTGGAAATTTTCGAAAATGAAAAAAATAAACATCATGTTATAAAACAGCTCATTGCCATTCCAATGACATATAATAAATATATATTGCTTCATAAATTCCTCGCCATATGGGCTGACAAAGATTGACCTGCACCGTGACCTTATTCAAATGCCCGAGACAAGATCTCCGGAACCACTGCTTGCATTGCATTACAACTTTCACAGCTCGCTTTAGCGCCCCAGGTTACCCCATATACCAATTTTGGTCAAAATCGGTGACATGACGGTGTAATTTTGCACTATGTTTTTGTCGATTTGTCGTGGAACTCCCCAGCTACAAAAACAAGAACAATGGGATTTAAAAAAAAACTGAACCTAATTACCCTACTTAAAGGAAATCGTTCACCTTCTACATGGGTTTTGAACTGAAATAGCAGTTTTGTAGCCCGTGTTGAGAAATCCTTATCTGGAACTTTTCTTGGCCGAAAAGACTCTCCAGCCGAAGATATTTGAATTTTTGGCGAAGGAATGCAGCGCATATATGATATACCGTACCGTCTGCACTGTGCCAGCACTGCATGGAGCATGCGCAGACCAATAACGCACACCATAAAATTAATATTTTACAACATTCTGTCCTGAATTGGCGCGATGTAGGACCATCTTTGAAAAGAAAAAAAGAAACTGTATTAAAAAAAAATCGTGTTCTGAAATTTTCCGAAGGTAAACTATTTCCTTTAATACTAGTAGACGTATTCCACACAACATAGGTACCTATGCAAGGCAATTAACTCACGCGCTCCCCTGCCACCCAGCAGGCTGCAGGAGACCGAAGGCTGCGACGCTGCGTGTAAAATATAGCTTACGTTGGTTGTGAATCACTCCAAAAGAGCGTCAGACGCGCCACTTTCCTCATCCCTACTGCTACCAAAATGCTCCCAAATAGAGGAAACATGAACGAGGCAAAAACATATTTATTTATTTCGCAAGAAGTTATTTTTTTTTATCGCAGGCAGTACCCATTTTTCACCGCCAGTTTCAGCGGATTTTTTTTTGTTGGGGGGGGGGGCTAATTTATATTGCCGCCCCTGTCGAGCTTGGAATGGGGGCTTTTGCCCCTGCCGCCCCCCCCCCCGGATCCACCAGTGATACAAGGAAATTCACTCACGCGCTCCTCTGCCACCGAGCAGGCAGCAGGAGACCAAAGGCTGTGACGCTGCGTCGAAAAATTATAACTTACGTTGGTTGTGAATCACTCCAAAATAGCGTCAGACGCGCCACTTTCCCTATCCCTACTGCTACCAAAATGCTACAAAATAGAGGGAACACGAACGAGGCAAAAAAAAAACAATATTTCCTTCGCAAGAAGTCATTTTTCCGCAGGCAGCAGGCATCCATTTTTTCATCGCCAGTTTCAGCGTATTTTTTTGGGGGCTAATTTCTATTATCCTATATCTCCGTCCCTTCACTCCTCATTATCCCATCCCTCCATACCACCAATTCTCTGCATCCCATCCCTCCCTCCACTCAGTATCCCATCCCTCCCTCCACTCCTCAGTATCCCATTCCTCCGTCCGCTCCTCAGTATCCCATCCCTCCATCCCGTCTTCAATATCCCATCCCTCCATATGCTCCTCAGTATCCCATCCCCCAACCCCTCCTCAGTATCCCACCCCTCACTCTGATCCTCATTATCCCATCCCTCCGTCCCTTCCCTCCTCAGTATCCAATCCTTCCGTCCCTTCTTCAGTATTCCATCCCTCTGTCCACTACTTAGCCCGGCATTGACTGGGTTCTGAGCAGAACGCCATTGACTGGGGAGGGGGCGTTAAACGCCCCCTGGTTATCTTCCGAAACAATGATCGCAGCGAGACGCGCAAGACGGAATTCGAAAGCTCTCAATGAGAGGAATCTAAACAATACTAAACAAATGTCAAGGTGAGGTCAAATGTCAGGTCACGGCCAGGTCAAAGGTCAAAATCGGCGTATTTGAGTTTATGGGCCATACTTTCCATCCAAAGCCATCGATTGCGACCAGTTTCACCCAAAGTGCTGCCAAAGGTATGATACATATCCCGCATGAGCTAAAATGATATTGTTAGCCAATGTCAAGGTCAAGGTCAGGTCACAAAAGGTCACCATGCTCAAAATATCTACGAAAGTCATGCAACACATGCTTTATGAGTTATTTTCCACGTATAATTCGATAGTAATAGTGATTTTACCACCTGACTTCATTTACGTGAATTAAATGTCAATTTTAGGTCAAATTCAGGTCACCGAAGGTCAACATTTTAAATTGTTAAATCTCAGCAAAAAAGGCATGTTGCTAGACCAGGTTAGTCTCAAAAATACAGTGTGTGCATTTATTTGTCTGCATCTAGTCAATAAAAGACAAAATACGCAATTTAAAAAAATGACGTCATGAGTTACCCATACTTTAGATGTCATAAGTCCGTCAAAAATAGAGATATGAGTTTGAAATTTGGTATGGTTGTTGCCTATGTATGGTTCTCTGACATATCTTCCGGTTTTTGAATATTTATTTTTATTTTATTTTTTTGCTAATTTTCCCCCCAATAAAAGTTTTATGAGTTTTTGGGGGTCAAAAACTAGCATTTTCACAAACCCGAGATTGCAGGTGGGTAGCCGTTGCAATTTTCTATCTTTTGGTCTTTTTCGATTCCAATTTGATTCAAATATGGCGTTTGTACGGCCTGACAAAATTTAGCTGATTTTGGTGTAAAACTCGTGTGTAGAGACGTTACTAAATTCGCTATAACTCGAGAGAAAAAAAATCGACGAAATTTCTTCATTTTTGCACACAAGACGTAGAAATGATATAAAAGAAGGTACCCGAAGTTTCAGGTTGATAGCACTATTAGTTTTTTTTTAGCTATTGCGAAAATTCATCAGGGGGGGGGGGTAAACACTCCCCCCCCCCAGTCAATGGCGGGTTAGTATCCCATCCCTCCGTCCCCTCCTCAGTATCCCATCCAACCCTCCACTTCTCAGTATCCCATCCTCCGTCCCCTCCTCAGTGTCCCATCCCTCCGTCCACTCCTCAGTATCTAATCCCTCCCTCTCCTCCTCAGTATCCCATCCCTATCTGCGCTCCTCAGTATCCCATCCCTATCTGCCCTCTTCAGTATCCCATCTCTTCGTCCCCTCCTCAGTATCCCATCGCTCCGTCCCCTCCTCAGTATCCCATACCTCCATCCCCTCCTCAGCATCCCATCCCTACGTCCCCTCCTCAGTATCCCATCGCTCCGTCCCCTCCTCAGTATCCCATCTCTCCGTCCCCTCCTGAGTATCCCATCCATCCATCCCCTCCTCAGTATCCCATCCCTCCGTCCCCTCCTCAGTATCCCATCGCTCCGTCCCCTCCTCAGTATCCCATCCCTCCGTCCCCTCCTCAGTATCCCATCTCTCCGTCCCCTCCTGAGTATCCTATCCCTCCATCCACTTCTCAGTATCCCATCCCATCCCTTCGTCCACCCCTCAATATACCATCCATCGTAGTGGTTGTAGGTGACAACCACACATGTCCGGTATCATCGAGCGACTTTGCTGGATGCAGGCCGATAAGCCTGCCGAATACCCTACCGTTTGTGTAGTCCAGCGATCTGTCAGGTATGCCATTCTGGAGTACATTTAAGAAACAATCGGTCCTTTTTCTTACGAGATCCATGCCGCTTTACCCGAAACGCCGGCATTATACTGCAGCCCTGTCCACGTCTGTGCATCAATAGTGACAATGTTGACCCCTGAATGGCATGCCAGCGAAAAATGCACCGATGTCGTGGACCTGTAGATAAATACACATCTAAATCGGAATGTGAATCGACATATATTACAAAATATCACAGCGATTTCGAATAAGTACGCAACACAAAATCACTAAACATTAAGTGCCCGCAAAGCAACATGATGTCCAGTACGCATATAATACACGGTAAAATGACACAAGATGATGTCCGAAAGTGCCTATGAACACAACAAGTGTGCATGACAAGTTGTATGCAATTTTTCATGAATGTAGCAGAAATATATGTATATGACATAACAGCGTAGTCTACATCGAGCGGCAATCTTTTCAACGGAAGCTGGGAATAACACGTTTTGACGCATCTTGGAATGTATACTCATTACATAAATATAGCAGCACACCAGCAAGTCATGATACATGTCCTTCATTCGATCCTCTGACAATTACAATATTATGCATGAAATTAAATATCACCTGTGTTTTAGGATAAGTGTGCTTTGGTTAGGACTTAACCAATTAGTAAATTGGTCAATTCCTTATAACTAGTGGAGCGTTTAGGTTCATAAACAGCGGAATCAAAATCAAGACGGGTAAGCCTGATTGTAACGGTGTCATAGACTGTCTGTGTCGCTGGGATTGTGACACGGACAGCACTGCGTCCGTCAGCGACACAATTTGATATATGCATCCTTATTTCAGCTGTCAACACCTGATGAATGATATTTTACAATGTGCCATGTGATAGTTCCCTAGGTAACTAGCTCATACATCAGTCCCACATCCTCTGTGGTGCAGTCGAGATCCTCAGAACAGCTTTATCAACGGTCACCATCACCAATTGTGACACATAGTTCCAAGATTCACCAGAACTCTGGCAGTCACACCCATCCTCTGTACACGACGAATGAATCAAGCGTCCGGTTCTCGTCCGCCGCTGACTAGACACACATGCGCACAGTGATATCGCCCGGTGAGCTTCAAGGTCCCTCAGTCTCTCCACTGACAGTACAGGAGGGCGTTCCACACTCCAGTCCTCCATCTCCCGCCACAGGATCAGCGTCAGTGCGGCACTCGGCCGGCCGATCGTGGTCAGAGCACCAGCTCTCCAACATCGACGATCACGCTCTCCATCCCATCAGGCGGCACCCGCCCCTGAGCCGTGTGACCTGCCGCCGAACTCCCTCTCTTCAGAATCGGCCTCAGCGGCTGCGGCTGCACGTCTGCCACGTCCGGGGGAGGCCGGAGAGACGGCGAGACGCAGCCGCCGGCCACCAGCGCCTCGACGGCCCGGTACAGGAACAGGAAGTTCTCCCGGCTGCGCCACAGGCCCGGTCGCCGCCGCTGGTACAGCCGCGCGAACATGTACACGTCGGCGTGCGACTCGTACTCGAGCTGCTTCATCAGCGTGGTCAGGCAGCAGAAGGTGGCCGCCTCGGTGCCGCCGAACCGGTCCACCACCACGCACGGCCCGTTCTGGTACTCGAGGTGCCAGCGCTGCACCACTTGTATCAGGTCGAACACGTGTCCGATCGGAGAGCAGCTGGCCGGCCAGTTGGAGCACTGGATGATACGTACCGCCAGCTCGTAGTCGTCCTGGACAACACCAGAACATGAGGGCTTAATATGACCACACTTAAATGAAATCCACATATGTAAATACACACGTGTTGTAAACAATAAGACAAAATGAAATAATAAGCACTGCAATGTATATTGTACCGTAACACACGCAAGTAATGCGGTGCAGTCTATGGGTCTTCCTGCAGGTTTCCCCATTTCCCATAGGTATGGCGTCCCGCATAACAACTGCGTTGCGGCACAGGAGATCTCATTCAAAATTATGGTGATATTTCCGACTGCATATAGTAATGAAGTGCACCACGTTAGGTACGAATAATTGCAATGTTGTCACCTCCACGTCAGCCGTTACATACCGTGTGAGACTGTAACGTAAAGTCTCGCAAGACGTAGCTTCCAGCCTGGTTTTCGGCAGTGAAGCGAACTCGGAAGTTTTCACACTCGAGATCGTCATGCTCCATCGGCCAGAAGATGCAGTACTCCTGAAAAGAAAGGTTGGATCGATTTACTAAAGGAACATAATCAACGTACATTTTCGAAGCTGATGTTTCACACTACGACCACATGTACCGTGAACATGACTTCATAACCAGAACCAAGTGACAGTGAAGCTGCCGGTACAGCGTACCACTCCGTCCCGGGCTGCACATGCATCGCAACAAAAAACGCAGTACCGTTTCTACGATGCGTAAATGATCAAACAGATTCCAAATCCAGCCCTCCCGTCTGGGACCCTCACCTGATCATCGACTGGGCTGAGCAGGACGATGGTCTGCGCGTTGTGGTCCCACACCATCTGCCAGAAGGCGGCTAGCGTGCAGGCCAGCGGGTGCTGCGTCACCACAAACTCGCGCAGACGGCTGAAGCCGGGCAGCCACGAGGCGTTGATGTAGTCGGAGCATTCGACTCCGGCCCGCGGGGTGATGCACACCCTGCTGCACTCACTGGGCAGTAGCTCGCTGTGACGGCTCTTGTGCACGTTGGCCGGGTGACGGCCCGAGGAGAGGTTGAAGTCGGATAGCTTGTCGTATGTTACCATCTGACGACGGGAAATGAAGGGTGGGCACAAGGCTATAGTAGCGTTTCTCCAAAATATAAATGAAATACCGTAAAAATACATTTTACATGAATCCGGTTAAACAAATATCCCCTAGAGGCAACGCTAGAGGACCAGGACGTTTCAACCTTAACACTCATGACCAGAAATAAATGGTGCACAAAGCTGTACCATTTATTTTACTTGTCCTGCATCCCTGTGCAAACAATGTATTTGTATGACCTGGGCATTTCAAGGACGTTTAAATATCACAGAACATTTGAAGTATGAACATTTCAATTATATATTTCTGGCGATATTTCACCGAGGTTTTAGAATGGTGTCGAACTTTTTACAAGGCAAAATGTCCAACTCACCCTGAACTGTCTGTCGAGGTTGTACCAGGGGTAGATGTCCTGCTCGGTGGTCTGCAGGTTGTGCAGGTAGCGCCGTAGGAAGGTACGGTGGATGTCCGTCTCGCCGCTTTCGATGGCCTCGAGGAGCGCGTCGTGCAGGAAGATGTACTGCTCCTCGGTCTGCACCAGGAAGTTGCGCTGCGTCCGGATGTACTTCAGGAAGCCGAAGACGTTCAGCTCGCCTTTGTCTCGGATCATCCGCATCATCGAGTCCAGGACGATGTAGGTGCCCGTCCGACCAACGCCGGCACTGGAAGACGAAAAATAAACTTCAGTTTTAAACGCCCTGCAATATTGCTGGCAGCTCAGGGGCTCTAACCGATGGCGTAGCGATCGACTAAGAACACCCTGTCGAAAACATCCCACATTGCACTTTGCTGCTGACACGCGATGAGCAAGTTTCAGATTATAACCATTCCATGTCGATCGCTGGCAGGTACTAAGAAAAACGGCACCACAAGTGGCACGCACCATTGGCTCTGGCTTCAAGTACGCACTAGCCGACCCCACGCAGCAAATAATCTGGTCACCGACCTGCAGTGCACGATGATGGGTCCGGCGGCCTCCGGGTTGGCGGCGGCCGACTTCCTGACGAAGCTGAGGATCGGCAGGGGACTGTCGGGGATGCCGTGGTCCGGCCAGTTGGTGTAGTGGTACTGGTACACCACACGCTCCGCAGCCGCACGGCTCTTCTTCTTCAGCTGGGGAAAGACAAGTCAATACGGTCAATTTTCTAGAGGAGCATTTGATTGAGTAATTTGATCTGCCCCACCTCAAGAAATGCTATAACATGGGAAAACAGGGCATATCAAACCTGATATAAATATTGCACCCGGTTGTGGTTAAGAATCACCTGCTGTAAGCTTAAAACTTAAAGGTTGTCGCTTCATAATGAAATAAAACATTACAGCTAAGCACCTGCATTTAAAGGCACCATTACACGACACAAGCCACAGTTCTTAAAGCTGGATGAACAATGGATCGCCTGCCCCAACTTCCCGCTACCCGCGGCGGCAGAGAGTGTGCTGTCTAAACACGACCACCAACACAACAGCCCTTGACGGCGGGCCTGCCAGCCCGGCCGGCCGGCAGTCTGTGGTAAAAACAAACTGAAATATTGCACGCCAGAAGACCATTTACGCGGCCGTTCTGCCGCGATGGAAAACAACCGACACCGGCCAACAAACGACAGGATAAATAACGCATCCGCAGAAAACGCGCGCCGTCGGCCAAAACAACCGGCGCAGATAACCACCCAGCAGGCGGGTGGAGGAAGTGATGGACGAAGGGCGTCCTAATGGTTCATTAGTCTATTGGAGGGTGTTTGGAGATATATTTGTGTATTTTCGTATTGGGGTTTAAGGGCGCTCAGACAACGAAGGTCACATGGCGCCCATTGGAGATAGATGATGCAGAATATCTACATGATACCATCGTGACTTATTGTAACGTAACGCCCACCCATTGCACACATTACACCCCACTCACCTTGAGATGTTGTATCCGGAACTTCCGGATGGTGTAGGTCCCCATCACGTCCTGGCCCAGATGGGTGACCTTGATCACCCCAAACGTCTCCGTTCCTTCTTGGGGCCAGTACATGTCGCACTTTTTCTGCCAAAACACGACACACGCTCATTCAGCACCCCCCTGCGCAGGCAAACATCAGCTTATCAGCCAAATGACGCAAGTTTGGCGCAGAAGCCGGAGTCATAACACACGCGGACCGTCAGCAGGTACCGGTGCCAGAGCGGGCCGCACTTTGAGCGCGCGTGATCAGTGTGTAAGCGACTCTGGCAGCCAAGTTAAGCCGGAGCTATTTTGAAACGGCCCTCATTCGACACATTTACTGCAAAAAGCACTCGGCGGCGAGGCCGCGGTCCTACGAGCGACTTCAGGAGCTGTCGCCGCCAGCAGCCACAGATCAGGGTTGTTTACCTCGAAATATGCCAGCGCCGATAACTTAATGGCGTCCTAGTGCGCCGACATGGAAAACACAGACACCGAGGAGGACGATGTGTTATGCAAGTTTTGATTATGGCATCAATGAGAAAGGCGATATTTATTCCAAAAAGCGACATGGAACGGAAAAAATGTTTAATACACACTGGAAATAACGAAGGACAGAGAATAACCTTAAAATTAATTTTAAACGGCGCATTTACAACCAGGGCTCGCACATAACAACTCACTATGGGTTGAAAACATGAAAGAGCTGTTAATAAACGTTTCCGAGGTCGTTACAATGTTTTGTTTCGCCCACAAACCAAAATATCTCGTTTAGAATGATACTTGAATTCATCGTTTTGTCGTTGGTTGTGGCAATTGTCGCCCAACCAATTATGTTGTGACAGACCAGAGTCAATACAATATGATACTGGGACACTCTTGATAGTATATGAGAATGCAATGTGTACCAAGAAGCTTTAACTTCCTGACCACTACACGTGTTTGTGTGCAGCAGCATCGTAAGCTAGGTACGCGATGGGCATGAGTGTGTTGTGCGATATGAGATGGGAAAGCCTTGAACTTAAAGGTCAGCACAAAGTGGCAATTCATTTAACTTCGATAGTCCCAGCCGTTGCCTGGTTGACTGAACTGAGCGCATACGTTACTCACCCGTCCGCGCTCGACGAGGTTTGTGATCATGACGATGATATGCACGTTCTGCTCCCAGATCATCCTCCAGAAGCAGTCGAACGTGGCCGGCAGCGGGCCCTGGGTTCCGATGTAGGCCAGCGGCTTCTGGTAGCCGTCGATGTAGTTGGCGTTGACGTAGTCACAGCGCTTCTGGGACACGATCGGCTGCATCGGTACCCGGGTGTGGTCGTCTGTAGGAGATGAGAGAAAAGTGTGAAGAGCGCTGTAAGGAGCGTGGTTTGTGAGCTACGATGTTGTTGCGAAGAAAAGAAACTGGCCTTGTGCGGTTAAATATTTGGTTTCGCGTGACAGAAGGTCAAGTATCAACACGTCAGCATGCAGTCCCTGAAGTATGTGCTCTGCCCAAAGTGAGAGACTCCGGCCTCCTAAGCGCATGCGCTACATTGGATGACTTCAAGGAATAGACACTTACATGCAACGATGTTGAGGTATCTGTTCTTGTCCTTGTTCTCTGTCTGCTGACTGAAGTCGGAGGCGTAGCCGTCCATCAGAGTCTGCGTCTGGATGGCCTCGTACTCCTTGCTGAAGCCGATGTCGCCGTCGGCGTGCAGTCGGCTGACGTGTTTGGGGAACAGGTGGACGGGGATCGAGGAGCCTGGCCCGTCCGGACAGTCGTTCTCCCAGTCGGTGGAGAGCGTAGACGGCGTCTTGTTCGGCTCGTCCAGGTAGTTGTATGCTGCCTGGAAGTACTTCCTGTGGAGGAAAAATAAGTTATATATAAATTTGATGTTGTTTGATACAAATGTAATTTTGAAGTTTCCATACAGTATGAAAAGAAGAATATTGGTAAAATTTTGCTTCAGATGCAATCACAAAAATGCGCCAAGGTATTGCAAAATAATGTCCACGGAAATAGCTCCATACACTAGTGGCATTCCTCACCTCCAAAAAATAAGTGCCAGCATGGCGAGGAGTAGCGCAAAGCTGGCACACGCCAGCCCAGCTACCATCCCTGAGCTGAGGCTCCAGCCTGTGCGACGTTCCTTGAGCCTCTCCATGTGCTGAATCTTCTCACACTCGTGCTGCAGCCGCACCGTCCTGGTCTCGGACGGCTGGCCCCAGTACAGTAGCGAGTCGTTGAACCGTGACTTGGTGACGCCCACCACGTGCACCTCGTACACCGTGTCCGTTGTCAGGTTCGCCAACAAGATCTGCGGGAGGTAAAAATATCACGTGTGGATAGCTATACATAGTCTTTTGAAATTGATTATCATGACGACAATGATGGTCATGGAGCGTGGTATCGGAACTAATGGATTTCGCCAGGATGACGTAGGTTGACGTCAAATGACGCCCATAATTTACAATTCAACCAAGGCAAGGATACAGCCGTCCGAGAAAAATAACTTACGAGAGCGTCATCTCGGTCGTTTTAAGACCAATGTTACGTATATGAACAAGCAATTCTTAGCATCACGTCGCAACCCACCTGGTCCTCGGTGACGTCCGGGTTGGTCTCGATCTGCACCTGCTCCAGGTCAGAGTCGTACTCTCCCCGGTACATGATGTAGTAGTAGTCGATGGAGCCCATCAGCTGTCGCGGTCGCCGCCAGCGTACCAACATGGATGTGTCGGCACGGCACGTGACGTTGGTCAGCAGCGGCGCGCCCGGACCGCCCACGTCCGTACGGAACGAGAGCGTCTCAGACTTGTCGCCTTCGTGCTTGCTGGTTTTGGCGTGCAGCCACACCGTGTAACGGGTGTACGGCGCTGAGGAGGAGATATATAGAACGTCAGTTGTGCGTTCAAGGAAAAACAAAATTGTTTACAATATTAATATTTATTTATAAAAATGGTTGCATAGGATATACTGTTGCGTACTTATAATGATCATGTCGTATTTTAATAAAATCATGTTCTGCCAAGTTAAACAGAATTTTTCAATAAAAGTATCATTTGCGTTCGACATGAAGTGCAATTCATTTTCAGACAAACAGCTTAAAGCAATGCAGTCATAACGCCGTTTTTTATTGCTTAACATGTCGTGATATTCTACAGAACCACACATACCTTAAACTGTTTCCAAAAAGTAGGTTGAAATTATAGACTAGTCTGGATATAATTATAATCTGCTTCATGGATGTCAATTCTCATCATGCAATTTACCTGGGCAATCATTGAACCCCACCATTTATCCAGTAACTGCCGGCTCTGCCATCTCATTAGATGTATGCACTGGGTATATTATATGATTTCATCATCTGCACTCACTGAGCCCTGTGAGATTATACGCCATCCTCGGCTGGGCCTCGGTGATGATGCGGTTGTCAGTGATGTTCCTGTTGGCGCGGCTGAACTCGAAGTACAGGTAGTAGCCGACGATGACGCCGTTCGGGTAGGTGGGCTCGGTCCAGGAGAGCGCTGCCCAGCTGTCTCCCACCGACGCGTGCGTCAGGTTCTCCGGACGCTCAGGCACTGAGGTGGACAGCAGAGGAAGTTAGCAGGCCGGCTGTGTGCTGGGTGCACATCTGATATTCTAGTCAACAAAGGCAAGCTTGCACAGCATAGCATGCTCATCAGTAGAGCAAAAGAGGCACACATTTAACTTGTATAATAACTTCTCATTTCAAAATTTACTATCCATAGATGTTCTTACCATTCGAGATGTGCAGTGGCAGTAGTCAATCATTTTCTGCCACCGTCAAGGTTTACAAGTGATAAATTTAATTTGATAAAGGGCCAAAGATGTCAAGTATTTACCTCCATCCTTCGTCGTTTCCCTCACAACAGTGAAAGGGCCGACTCCCATCATGTTTTTGACCTGGAATCGTATCAGGTACTCTGTGTACGGTCTCAGCTCCTCGATCACGTGACTCTGAAACAAAAACGAGCTTTATTCAGTCTAAATGATAACCGCATTAGAACAAGTCATTCAAAAGTGTCATGCATCGGACCTGCTTGAGAAGCTGGGTTGGCTCGGCGCGGAGAACCTGGTCTTGTACCGTACTTTGTGTCTGACACACAAAGTGCGCCGTCTCGGCGAGCCTGAGGAGCTGGCCGCGGGTCTCGCCACTGTGGCTGAGATGTGCGAGGTGCGGGAAATGTCGGGCAGGACCACTCGCCAGGACTGTGACCTGTTTGTGCCCGGTCGCGCACTGAGATGGGGAAGAGGCGCTTCAGTTGTCGCGGTCGGCACTGTACAACTCGTTGCCCCCAGACCTGCTTGAGCTTCTCGTGCCGCCGTTTGCTCGCCGCCTGAGGCGACACCTGTCGACTCAGTCTGCCGCGCCCGACTGACTCCTATTAGCCGTTTCCCGCGCCCGTGTGTAATGTGTTTCATGTTTACTTGTATGAATGTGTGAGTGACTGTGTTGCACATCCATCTGACCATTTGACTTTCTTGTATCTTCTGACGAGAGGTGGTAACAGCCGCATGCTTGATGTGGATCACTTTAATACATATCTGACTCAAGATCACAGTTCGCAATTAATGCGAAAGAAACGAAGAGAAGTCTCAACCCTAAGATATTGGACCAAATGGTGTATGGAGGGAAAAGTTAAGCGACCCTAATGCAAAAAACATGCCACACGAGCACATATGGGAAGACATTCAAAAAAGTTGTCATCGAACAAGATAAAATTATATTGCCGCGACCCGACACATGCACCACTCATAGTCCACGTCCATCACAAACTCGCCTGCTTTCCCCTTCTAAACCCAGCGAAACCGGCGTTGACGAGCGCAAAAACAATACGCGGCGTCCTCGCCCGCCTTTACCACTGCTCTAAACCAGTCCCTCTCGCAGGCTGGGTTTGCGCCGTACGCCGTCCGCTATCCGCCGCCCTCCGTTTCACGAGCGTTTAGTGGTCGTTCGTGACGAGTTTACAACTGGCTCCTGAGTCGGGCCGCTCGGTAAAAACGTGCGTTCACTGCGACAGTACCATCGACGGAGCGGCGCGGACACCAGACACAGGGTCCAGTTTACGAGCGATTCGTCGGCGCCACGGCCGGCCGCGATAGATTCTATTACGGCACAATGCCCGGCGCGGGACGGATACAAACGTGGCGCGACTGAGACGCGGCGGCGCCGTCACGGTGGATGAAATGACCGGTTTGTTTGCTCCGAGCTTGGAGCGGGCGGCGAAGGAGACAGGATGGGGCGTGCCGATGTCTCCCAGGGGGGGGGGGAGTCTGAGGGGGAGTCTGAGGGGAGTCTGAGGGGGACTGAGGGCAGCGAAACTCACAGTCTGCGCTGTGTGATCTCCCAGAGACCTACCGTCGATTCGTTGGCGTTCCCCGGCAGGTCGATTCTGGTCCACTCTGAGTCGACTTTGTCGCGTGGTCTGATGGAGATCCGGTAGCCGATGAACTCTCCGTTCATTTCGGAGCGGTCCGGTGGTCTCCAGACCACCTCAATGGAGTCGGAAGTGGGACTGAACGTCTTGATGACCGTCGGCTTCCCGTTCGGAGCTGATGATGAAACAGTATGTGTCATAAAAGTAAAATATTTTACCCGGATATGTCGCCCACAACTACATTATACATTATAAATAAATGTAGATGATACAGCCAATAGTACAATAAATATCTAGCCACCAGAGATGACAAAGTAGAATATTTACAGCCGATTATAGCATATGAAAAGACACAGACAATTACAGCAGCATCTGCTGGGGCTGGCTGCCGTCAATCCCATCATCTAACAGTGCTGCATGTGGAGCACACATGACTCAGATGCAGAATGGTCTCCATACTTCCACGGCTTTAAATGCCATCTCGCATGCAGGCGGCCTGAATTTCAGGCACATACAATAATCATAACAAGATGGAACATCCCAGCGGCTGAAGTCCAGCCAGAACAAAATATCCAGCCAAGAAACACCGGCGACACCAGCCCTATAACGAGTCCCGTCCAGGCTACATAACTGCCTCGGGCTCACCAGCTCTATAACGAGTCCCGTCCAGGCTAAATAGCTGCCTCGGGCTCACCAGCTCTATAACGAGTCCCGTCCAGGCTAAATAGCTGCCTCGGGCTCACCAGCTCTATAACGAGTCCCGTCCAGGCTACATAGCTGCCTCGGGCTCACCAGCTCTATAACGAGTCCCGTCCAGGCTACATAACTGACTCGGGCTCACCAGCTCTATAACGAGTCCCGTCCAGGCTACATAACTGCCTCGGGCTCACCAGCTCTATAACGAGTCCCGTCCAGGCTGCATAACTGCCTCGGGCTCACCAGCTCTATAACGAGTCCCGTCCAGGCTAAATAGCTGCCTCGGGCTTCAGACGTCGATCAATTCAATACTAGGATATTTGGACATAAATATTTATTCCACTACAGTGTGCAAACAAAACAGAACTCAACAGCGCATAAGCCACGATACGATCTTTATATATCAGAAAACGAAACCACATAAGTGCAACAGTAAAAGCCATGGAAATCAGCCACAATGCAATACGTTGATTCTCATTTGTAGTAATAGCTCTATCTGCATCGACTTGCAGCATTATATAGTAACATAGTATTTCAACGCCTGCATGTCAACAAAAAAGCGTTTTTGGTTGACCTCGGAGGCCTGAAAGGGCATGTGCAGTGGCTGACGAATACCCAGAACACGTCAAAGCCACGGCCATTGATTAAACTGGAGGCCATTAACTCCGCCATTAATCACATGTGCGTCGTCCTCTGGCGACTTTAAATATTGAGCAGCCAGTAAGCTCGCTTATGGTCTTCTAAAGGGCAACGGATGTTAAGGCAAAAATACCAGGCAAGAAAAGGCTGCGGCATGCCTGATCACTGGCGGATCCAGAGGGGAGGGGGCATCAGGGGAAAATGCCCCCCCCCCCGCAGGAATCTGGGAGGGGGGCATTCAATACAAGTATGCCCCCTGCACGTTCCCAATTTATCGTAAAATCGTAAAAATTGTCTTTGCAGCAGTCAAAATACAGCTATCCACAGTCAAAAACCAGAAAATTTCGCGCCGCTTTCCGAAATGCCACAACTTTGGCCATTGCTTATACAAATTTGGAAAATGGGAAAATGAATTCCATTAAGTGTCTGGCAGAGGCTCTCCTTGGCGGTAATTGCTGGCACTGGCGGATCCAGGGGGCATCAGGGGCAAATGCCCGCCCCACCCCACAGGAATCTGGGAGGGGCATTCAATACAAGTATGCCCCCCCACGCTTTCCCTGCACTGAACGTGAAAAACAATGTTCTTAGGAGAAAACTTCATGAAAACGGAAGTCCTTTTTCTCTCGAGTGATTTAATTTGAAGTTTGTATGTATCCCTTTCTTTCAATGATAGACAAACATCGCACCTGATGCAATTCAAGCATCCCCGGTGACACTTACCCGCGCCCCGCTGGGCGGAAGGGGGGGGGGGGGCAGAATCTGCTCCCTCCCGGATTTTCTCAATAACTTTAAAACTATGATAGATATCAATGTCAAACTTCCAGTACCTTATGCTGCATCAATTATAAGTCTGCTCACCAAATTACAGTGCAATTGATGTAATAATGTGGGAGATAATGACGTTTTAATGACGCCATGTCATGCCATTTTTGGTGGGAAAACGATAAATGTTTGAACAATCGCAGAAAATAGTTTGGAAGCAAATTGCAACAAAAAAACGTCAAAACAAAGGAAATTACATTTTCTTCAACATCTCGGATCTCGGATCCCGGATCATCTCGGATCTCGTATCATCTCGGATCTCAGATCATCTCGGATCTCGGATTTTCGAAATGTTGTGTTTTTGCCCCCCCCCCAAATAAAATAAAATGATTTTTTCGGGAAAAAAATCCAAAAAATATTTTTTTTTGTGAATTTGAAAAGCGAATTTCTTAAGCTCGAATACCAAAATAGGGTGACCGGCCCAAATCCGCGGAGGGAAAACAAATATGGGGTTCCTTTTTGCCACAAAAAGATGCCCCCCCCCCACGGAGAGAGGCTGGATCCGCCAGTGTGCCTGATCACGCTACTAATACACATAAAGCATTAATAATAATGTCCAGCTACTACTAAAATATATCGAAAGTGTGACCGATTGAGCCTGGGGAAAGAGGGCCTGTTCTGCACTACTCACGTTCTGTGTGTACGTTCTCCGTGTGTGTTCTGCACTACTCACGTTCTCTGTGTGTACGTTCTCTGTGTGTGTGTTCTGCACTACTCACGTTCTCTGTGTGTACGTTCTCTGTGTGTGTTCTGCACTACTCACGTTCTCTGTGTACGCTCTATGTGTACGTTCTCTGTGCCTGTTCTGCACTACTCACGTTCTCTGGGTACGTTCTCTGTGCCTGTTCTGCACTACTCACGTTCTCTGGGTACGTTCTCTGTGCCTGTTCTGCACTACTCACGTTCTGTGTGTACGTTCTCTGTGTGTGTGTGTTCTGCACTACTCACGTTCTCTGTGTGTACGTTCTCTGTGTGTGTTCTGCACTACTCACGTTCTCTGTGTACGCTCTATGTGTACGTTCTCTGTGCCTGTTCTGCACTACTCACGTTCTCTGGGTACGTTCTCTGTGCCTGTTCTGCACTACTCACGTTCTCTGGGTACGTTCTCTGTGCCTGTTCTGCACTACTCACGTTCTGTGTGTACGTTCTCTCTGTGTGTTCTGCACTACTCACGTTCTGTGTGTACGTTCTCTGTGTGTTCTGTGTGTACGTTCTCTGTACCTGTTCTGCACTACTCACGTTCTCTGTGTACGTTCTCTGTGCCTTTTCTGCACTACTCACGTTATGTGTGTACGTTCTCTGTGCCTGTTCTGCACTACTCACGTTATGTGTGTACGTTCTCCGTGTGTTCTGTGTGTACGTTCTCTGTGCCTGTTCTGCACTACTCACGTTCTCTGTGTACGTTCTCTGTGCCTGTTCTGCACTACTCACGTTCTGTGTGTACGTTCTCCGTGTGTTCTGTGTGTACGTTCTCTGTGTGTGTTCTGCACTACTCACGTTCTCTGTGTACGTTCTCCGTGTGTTCTCTGTGTACGTTCTCTGTGCCTGTTCTGCACTACTCACGTTCTGTGTGTACGTTCTCCGTGTGTTATGTGTGTACGTTCTCTGTGTGTGTTCTGCACTACTCACGTTCTCTGTGTACGTTCTCTGTGCCTGTTCTGCACTACTCACGTTCTGTGTGTACGTTCTCCGTGTGTTATGTGTGTACGTTCTCTGTGTGTGTTCTGCACTACTCACGTTCTGTGTGTACGTTCTCCGTGTGTTCTGTGTGTACGTTCTCTGTGCCTGTTCTGCACTACTCACGTTATGTGTGTACGTTCTCCGTGTGTTCTGTGTGTACGTTCTCTGTGTGTGTTCTGCACTACTCACGTTCTCTGTGTACGTTCTCCGTGTGTTATGTGTGTACGTTCTCTGTGTGTGTGTGTTCTGCACTACTCACGTTCTGTGTGTACGTTCTCCGTGTGTTCTGTGTGTACGTTCTCTGTGCCTGTTCTGCACTACTCACGTTCTCTGTGTACGTTCTCTGTGCCTGTTCTGCACTACTCACGTTATGTGTGTACGTTCTCCGTGTGCTCTGTGTGTACGTTCTCTGTGCCTGTTCTGCACTACTCACGTTCTCTGTGTACGTTCTCCGTGTGTTATGTGTGTACGTTCTCTGTGTGTGTGTTCTGCACTACTCACGTTCTGTGTGTACGTTCTCCGTGTGTTCTGTGTGTACGTTCTCTGTGTGTGTTCTGCACCACTCACGTTCTGTGTGTACGTTCTCAGTGCCTGTTCTGCACTACTCACGTTCTCCGTGTGTTCTGTGTGTACGTTCTCTGTGCCTGTTCTGCACTACTCACGTTCTGTGTGTACGTTCTCCGTGTGTTCTGTGTGTACGTTCTCTGTGCCTGTTCTGCACTACTCACGTTCTGTGTGTACGTTCTCCGTGTGTTATGTGTGTACGTTCTCTGTGTGTGTGTTCTGCACTACTCACGTTCTGTGTGTACGTTCTCTGTGTACGTTCTCCGTGTGTGTTCTGCACTACTCACGTTATGTGTGTATGTTCTCTGTGTGTGTTCTGTGTGTACGTTCTCAGTGCCTGTTCTGCACTACTCACGTTCTGTGTGTACGTTCTCTGTGTACGTTCTCCGTGTGTGTTCTGCACTACTCACGTTATGTGTGTACGTTCTCTGTGTGTGTTCTGTGTGTACGTTCTCAGTGCCTGTTCTGCACTACTCACGTTCTCTGTGTGTGACCATCGGGTAGGAAGGTTCGCTGGCCAGGCTCCGGCCCACGCTGTTGACGGAGAAGATGCGGAAACTGTAGGCGGTGAAGGGCTTCAGTCCTGTGACGTTGAAGGTGGTCCTGTTGTCCGGCACGATGATCTCGTTCTCCAGATCCCACGGGCCAGATGGATCATAGCGTCTGTAAAATAATCCTTCCGTAAATAAACACTCCTTTGCCACACTTGCATATTTCAACCCCGCTTACTTATCGTTGTCATGCTTAAGTGCAATTTGAATGTCCTCAATCATGCAATTAGCCTGCATGTATTACATTGCCTATGTAAAGAGACGGCGCCGCGGTGCCCGTGCGTTATGCTTTATCGCCCGAATGCTCGGCGGTACAGTATACCACTACAGGCACGTCAGCCATTGCCACCTAGCGGGGAAAGCCAGAACCGCCAGCACGCCCGCAAAATCGAGCAATGCATGTTCAGAAAATGTCTGGAAAGAGTACAACGACAGAACTAATGAAGGGTAGCGTGATAAAACGAAAACTTTTTAAAGGGCAAATAACTCTGACAATCGTTTAAGTATGGAATAGAGGTAGCACCTAAATTCAACATCTCCTTGGAATATAATGGCAAAGCCCATAACTGGAGCAGTGTACCAGAAACTGGAGCAGTTTACAAGAAACGGGTACCGATACTATCATAGGTATAGACTATAGAGGTGACAGAGAAGTACACAATTATCCAAATAGTAGCATGGCCTAGTTTGCAGAACGAGATGAGCATGCCATTTGTAAACCAAATAGAGAGAAGACGAGAGATGTCAAGTGATTTCAGCGAACTAGTTTAAACTGAAGTTCAAATCAACCACTTGTGTAAGAACTTTGCCAACAGCTGACCATTGAAACAGCGTGATCTACCAAGGTTTCTGGAATTATGGTCGATTGAAATGGACAGAATAGCAAGTCAATTAGAATTCCTGTCCCCAGAAGATATTTACTTTGAAGACTTTAGCAAGTCAAATGATAACTTGAGACGTACGTATTCAAATCAGGCTGAACAAGGAAATGACGTTCTTCTCAAGAAATGAAATGTAGCTTGCAGTCTAAAAGACAGGCTTAAAAGACGGGGTTGTATTCGAGGGTAAGGCCATCAAGGCAAAACAATGTCTGCATTGTTCTTCAATGTACTTTCTTTCGATTGGTATTGCTAAAGAATCGCAACAAAATGGCTTTAGTCCAGTAATGAAAGGACGTGATGCATAGTGTGTGTGTGTGTGTGTGTGTGGGGGGGGGGGAGTGAAACTTTGATCTTGGTTTGAGAGAAACCCAGTACCGCTATGCCAATTTTTTTCAGATTTGAGCCATCTTGGTCTAACGTTTGTTGCCTCACATTTTCTTCATTTATAAAAATGTAATGTAATTTATGTAAAGTAAAGCAAAAAAAAAAATCACCAAAAAGTGGGAGTCATCGCCCCTGTCCTGTCCCACACTTATCTATATTACTATTTGATAAGCGTCTGTCTGTCTGTGTGTCTGTCTGTCTCTCCGGAACGAATTTAACAAAGTAAAACGGCAGTTCTACATTGCAGTACCACATTGATATAAGCACGAGATCCACGTAATTTCAAGGTTTTCAAACGAGTTTACAGATACTACCGAGTGGTGTATAATTCGTACATTTCCGACGCATTTGATATGATAGTTACAGACAGTTTTAGGTTGTGCAGTTTTGGGCGAAGGTTTGTGCTGTAACTAATATAGAAGGAGGTGTTAAGCAATATTTTACCGTAAAAAACAGTTTACGGATACGAGTTTTAGATCGCTTCACTCCGGTCGAAAGCCAATCAGATCCGACCACGGATACTACAGTGCCACAACCAATGAGAAGCAACCACGGAATCACTGCGAAACGAAGGTCATCGACATACGGTACGGCATATATCAATGAACATATACGCTAAGCCGGGGTGGAGTTGTCACGGGTTTAACGGGTGTATAACGGGTGCCATAGGTGTACCACAGGTATAATGGGTGAGTATCGGCTATAACGGGGTTATCACGTGATACACAGGGCCACAACGGGTACTACGGGTGTATGTCGGACACCGTAGGTTTTTGACGGATACCTCGGGTGTATGACGGGTACAAAAACGTATTATATGTACGAAAGGTGTGACGGGTAGTACGGGTTATCAATCCCTAATTGTCTATCACTGGCTTGTACCACCACTTGACACCAGTAATCGCCCAGCGGAGCGGACGGGTTAGCACTAGTGTATGACTATGTGTAGGCCTGGTGAGTCAATTGACCGTCATTGACAGTCTTAACATCAATCGCCGGGTGTCGGAAAACATTAGACAAGTTTGATGTCATAGACATCACGTAAAAGGGGACAAACCGCCATCCATGATCGGGTACTGAAATACACCGAGCACATACTCACCGTTTTTGCAGGACGTAGTTGAACGCTGGGGTGTCTGCAGTGTACAGTGGAGCCCACGATAGCTTGGCGGATCGCGATGTGAAGCTGACCACCAGAGGCCGCTGTGGCGCCTGGGGAACATCTGTAACGGACACAAGTTTGCGGGTCAGATAGTTACAATCGGTTAAATTCATTTTCATGAGTGCACATTATTTATGCCAGAGTTGAGTCACATTCGATGACGAAGAACTTAACTATAAGTTGTAGTTGTGTGGTAGCGAAAACAAATGAGTCAGAATTAAGTCGACCACAAAAATCTGAGCCGAACACAAGTTTTTCTTCTCAAGACAATATTTACAGCTTAATTACCTCCTTAGAAGTCAGTCATCTCTGCCTGGAGGGTCCATCTCCACATAGGTATTAACCCTGTCTACAAGGAAACAACTAAAAAACACGCCATCGGCTAGCACCTCCCACCTCCACCCAGCGTTCTCGGCGTGTTTTAATTCTGCTGCGGCTCGCGTGCGGTCGCCTGAGGCGCCGGCTCCGCTCTCACCTCTGACCTGGTGCAGCGGGTCAGAAATAGTTCACTTTGGAAAATTTTCCCAAACACGATTTGATTATATTTTTAATACAATTTATTTTTATATTGTCAAAAATGGCTTTATATCGCGCCGATTCAGGACAGAGGGCCGCAAAGTATTATTGTTTATCAAAACTATATGCATGCTCTCTGAGTCAGAGTCCTGACGTCACGCGAATAAAAAAAAAATGGTTCAGCCAATCAGATTCGAAAGTAGTCGCGTAAGGATAGACTCGTATTATAGATGTGCCAACTGGCGGCCGGCGGTTCGCTTGCTAGCACCAGCTGCAAGCTGTTTGGCTGATGGTATAGCCTCTGTCCGGGCTAGATCCAGCACCACATTCTTTCGCCAGCACCGCATTCCTTCGAGAGAAAAAACAATATATTCGGATGGAGTCTTTTCAGTCAAGAAAACTTGCAGATAGTTTCCCAACACGGGCTACAAAACTGCTATCTCAGTTTAAAACTAATGTTGAAGGTGAACTATTTCCTTTAAAGAGCTGATCAACTATTGATATTCCTATGCTTAGCAAGTACCCACATCACTGATAATTTCGTATGCGTTGTGAAAGCACCAGCTCATCATGCATGCATGCTAAGTGAGGATCTTTCAATGGAAAACAGATTATTCATGATAGGAACTTTCTGAAAAGCGCAATGGGTGCATGCTCACTTGAACATGTTAAATGTAATGTACCCTCATATCTATATATCACCCTCATATCTATATATCATCACTATTTTCAATGTTTGGCCTGCATCGCGGCAAACTTTGTTTGCACACAGTCCATCAAGCCGGTCCATTCCGACCGAATGCTTTTTCAGAAACCTGCTCGTTAATCCAAAGCCAACTCTCAGCACCTCCCATACTGTGCCGACTTTTAACGAGTGCTGAGCGCCATCCGAGACCCCGTAATGACGCCACCGCGCTGTGGTACTTCACATGCCGGGTGGTCCACAGCCGGCCCGTAAAATATTTCACGACCACAACAACAAATCGTCGAGCGGCGGCGACCAAACAGCAGCGGCGCAGGACTCGTCGGCTCGGGTGACGCGCACACAATGGACTCAGCGGGGCGGCAGCGAAGCAGACAGACAACCGAGCGTAATCGCTGCTCTGATGCTTCCGAGACCGCCGCCGCTGTGCCCGCGCCGCCTGTCAGCCAGGTACGTGGGTTGACGACGAATCACCCAGCTCGCCACACAGCTTCAATAAACAGGCTGGCTCGAGGGGTACTGGGATGACTCGAGTGCCGGCCGCCGACGAGTTGCCGCGAGTTATGAGCGTATCGGTCCTTGACCTCAAGTGAAGGAGCCCAGACACGTACTGCTGCGCAGCGTTGGCGTAGGGGACAACCAATAACCGTATGTCACACTGCGGCTGTATTCGACCGCCACAAAGCCGACGCACACTCTTGTGCACAATGACGCTCGGTGCAAAGAGTCGCATTCCAGGGATATAAATCGTTTTGAACACCCAACGTTGCTTTAATAAACGCCTTGGCTATAGGTTGCGCAGGCGCCGCACAGCCCTACCTCGCTTGCACCGAGCACAGTATCAGCGGCGGGCCAGCGGAGGTGCGGGGCCGAGCCGGCAGCGGGGCCGGCGGACTTCCCTAAACCTCCGCCGCGCCTTCATTAGCCCCCCGCTGAGCTCTGAGGGGCCGCACGTGCACCTGCTGCACCAGGTCAGAGGTGAGAGCGGAGCCGGCGCCTCAGGCGACCGCACGCGAGCCGCAGCAGAATGAAAACAAGCCGAGAACGCTGGGTGGTGCTGGGAGGTGCTAGCCGCTGGCGTGTTTTTTTAGTTGTTGCCTTGTAGACAGGGCTAATACCTCTGTAAAGATGGACCCTCCAGGCAGAGATGACTGACTTCTAAAGAGGTAATTAAGCTGTAAATATTGTCTTGAGAAGAAAAACTTGAGCCTGGTTACTTTGATGTGTGTTTATATTTTATGAAGCTAAATCGCATAATAACTTTATTGAATCTAATAGGATAATTGTTCCTGGTAAGTACCAACCAATAACACTTGAAATAAGTAATATCACGAGATGCCCATCACAGTTTCAGAAACTGTTAACAAGACTAGCGTTTGCTATTCTCCTATGTCTTCTTATATACCAGCAAGGGTTGCGGCTACCGGCATGCATGAAATCAAGCTGATCGGCATAACACAGGTGAGTAAATTGCTGTACTAAGAAGGCAGCCTGCAGTGGAAGCAAACAATATCTCTGTCGCTTGTCCCAGCAACTAACGCTTTGAAACCCTACACCAACGTCTCTTCACACGCAGTTTTTAATCAAGTTCAGCGAGATCAACAGCAACAGCGAGATCAACAGCCGCGTCTAGTCGCCGGTAAGCAGCGCATTTTCGCAATTTTCAGCGTGTGCGAACTGCGAAGCACGGCTAAAGAAACCTCGTATATCTCACACGGCAAAGCTGCCAAACATGATTTGAGCACGACTGGATCAGTGTTAATGTAGGTCGAATATGACACAGCTGGAACAAGGCCACAACACGACAGGAGCACGGTCATAGCACGGTTGGAGCGCGGCCAGAGCCCATTCGGCTCTATTCTGCCCTGAAGACCCCCTGAGCCCCCCCCCTCTCCGTCCTGAGCCCCCAGGCGGGTCGGTCGGCAGTGAAGTTGTTCAGCCCCCGGCCATCGCAGCGACGACGGCCGGGACAATTTGATAGCAGAAGTTGGGAGCGTAGACGGGCCTGAATGACAATTTTATATCATCTGGCGCCGGGCAGAGGACCGCCTGAACGTCCCAGCCCAGCATCGCACAGTTTAAACTCCTTCCCCGATCAACATAGAGAAGGATCAAATGGCGGACACGGCTGCGAACATCCCCAGAAATGAGAGGACAACTCGTAGCTTATGTTATTCGAAGCCGAATGATATCGACCACAACGGAGTCGAGTTGCCGATTAGAAAAGGGAAAATTATATGCGATGTGTATGCGATTTTTCAATAGCGCAGCAATCGTCTCTTCATTTCAGTATCTCCCCCGTCTCTTCCATCAGATTAGTGTCCCTTCTACAAAGTGATGGATTGATTGTGACACGCCACCCCTTTATAGCTCCATAAATTGAACTGAGGCCATTGTAGCTCAATAAATTGTCACCATTTTACCATCAGTTGAGCACGTCGAGGCCGAATACTATCATCGGAGAGATATTGATAGCACTCTTCTCCACAATGTCATGACATCAGAGAATTCACGGGGCTGATTGAGCAATGATTACATAACGTAAGATCTGTGACGCCGGGTGTAATATGATCAATCACCGTTTATCTCTATACTCAACATTAATATTAGTTTTCATTCTACTACCATTTCGCTGAGTATCTTCCATCATATTTATAACTTTTCTTGGACTTTAAATATTCCATCCTACACTCTACACATCACCTCTCTCCCTATTACTCACATTCATCCGCTCTCTTTTTCTGTATTCCTTCTATACTCGCTCGCTCATCATGTATTCTTCACATCTCTTTTCCTCCATCCCTCTGCTTACCTTAGCCACTCCCATACTGGGAACTATGGGATTCTGACATATGTCCGAGATATTCCCGAGTTCTCCCGACTATGTGTTCAATAGAGCCATCAGACGGGACCGAACCCAATGAGCCGGCAGAATGACTCTGCCGAGCGGGGTCGCCGGATGTTTCTCGCCAGATGTCACCCCTCAGCTACAGTGCCCCGCTAGGCCGACTCGGGCCCGGAGAAATCGAGACGACGGTCGTCCCGTGTCCTTTCCGCACCGACGATGGAAGTTCAGAACCCGAGGCGGAGAGGAACTGACTTCCTCCAGCCTGCCTGCTGACGTTTAGAGGGAGCTCTATTCACTGACGACATCGTGAGTCGACGATAAAAAATGCCAGCGACATATATGAGAAAGCGCAGCACAACATGCAACATCTACGTAACAAGTGTCTATTGAGGCATCTGTATGTGGACACCACATCCACGACACTGCCGCTTCTCATGGTTGGAAGTCAGTCAAATAAAACAGATGGGAACGCAATGGGATAGGACACATAAAACAATCGCCGATACACAAACATATGCAGTTACACACCTCTTCCAACTCCTACACACTCATACTCACACTCACACCCACACGCGCGCGCGCACACACACACACACACGGATGACCTCATACATCTGCCAGCAACACCTCCTTCAATCTGGATTTGAAGCGACCCAAGCTCAGCTGGTGAAGCTCCGGTGGCAGTCGATTGTATGCATCCGATCCCCTGAAGCGTAGCCTACGCTTTCCGGCATTGGTGCGCCCTAGGCCTCTGCAAGTGGTCACGTGATCGGGTATTGTGGTTGTGGGGTGCCACAGTCAGTTGATTTGGCGAGGCCCGGTGGAAGGCATCTGGCAGATCACATTAGACGTGGCATCTCTCATTCTATATAGCACTGAATGCACCAAGGCATGTCCTGCTCGCAAATATATCAGGCAGGCCATATATAATCAGCTAAGATGGTCAACTCCCATCCAGTCGGCAACCATGCTGAGCTTTTCAAAGTCTTTTAAATACATATGTGATGCAATTCCTGCAGGACTACGAGTATTCATTCAACTTAAGCTGCTAATACTATGAATGGCCTTATGATCAAAGACGCCGTGAATTTGAACAAAGACGGTCATTTCTTTGCATGTTGTATTGTTATGTCAAGTATTGTTATTCCTGCAGCTCCGCGGCTCCACGGCTCCACGGCTCCACGGGGATTGAAAGACTCTGCAGATTATATTGAGGGGATTCTGCAGGGTAGGGAGGGTTACCGAGGCGAGGCGGGCCAGTTTAACTCGCCTCGCGACGGTGTCCCACTGGGGTGCCGCCTCGCACCTCTTGTTATTGAAATCAGTTATGGTCGTTTGTCAGCGGGTTGGCCCTGGGGAGACTTTTACGGCGAATTACGTGCTGCACAGTCCCGGGCAGTGCGGGACGGTCGCCCAGCAAGGTCCGCCCGCCCGGCCGACCGGCCGGCAGCCGAGACAGACGGGCAGGAATTATGCATAGAGTGTTGCAAGATGTTGAAACAATATGAGCACGAACAGACGCATGTACTAACGAGATACGCCGAAAAAATAATGCACCGCAAGACAATATTTATGTTAAGATATATATCATATAACTATTTGGAGAGAAAACAAATATTAACGATTCTTCTTTGTTTGAATTTGCCAAAAGTAATTGTCATTTTCTGATTACAAATGTCCTGTTCGGAGTTGTACCTATTCGGAGTTGTTAGATTAAATAATGGTCATGTTAAAGAGCATAGGATATAATGAAAACGAAATGGAGGAGAGCAAACACTAAGGACGGGAAACAAACACGGGTTTTGCCAGGAAGGCGGAGCAGAGTTCAAAGCTGCAATGCAACCCCGGGATTTTCAGGATCCATCACTCAGGATTACATTAGTGTTGCCATGAATCGCACTTCGAAAATAAACGTCAGTGCACCTTTTTAAAATCCGGGATCTAAGGCCGTATTTTATAGCCACCCCATTGATCATGTAATTAATAGTCTCTGCTGCCACTCAGCGGTTGTTCGCGACGCAAAATAAAGCTGACCAGCCTAGCGACCAAGCCTCCAAGTCAATAGAATTACAGACTAGTCAAAGGCTCTGCTTTAACCCTGCCATTACGTTGTCACATGAAGCAGAATCAACGTTAGACCCGCAGCCGGATAACTAGACGCTGATCCTGCCATTTCTCGTCGCAAGGGCCTCCTTTCTGGCTCGATAGGACGTCTGCCCACGCTCAATGCATTCAAGGCACTGTTTCGGGGATTCATGGCTAAATCCCTGCCAAACGGCTCGGTGGCGGCCGTCTGACGGTGATGTGGGGTCCTATGCAGGCACGGCACGCGCCCGGAATGGCCCTCCCGCACGTGCAACATCAATAGCTTCCTCCAAGGGGGACCGTCCGACGCTCAGGCGTCAGTGTCAGCGAAACTCGGGCCTAGCTCGACCGAGCTGAGACGCCGCGCCCGTCCCGTGACAGGTATCACTGCCGGACCGTATGGCGACCGCGCGTGACCTGTGACCCGCCTTTCTAGCGGGGTCGGGTCAAAAGGTCACGCGCGCTCCTAATGGCGCCGCCACCCCATTGTCTCGGCGCCATTTCAATACATGAAACCGGTGCTGCAGTGCCGCCTCGACTGATCGCGGTCGCTGTGATCACGAGGCCGCTGCGGTCACGAGGCCGCCCAAAAGTCAGCCGTGGTTTTTCCATCGCGAGACACGACACGCGAGTTCAATCGGTTCGATTGCCTCTTCGGCGTACTGACAAGTTGGTCTTCTCACGCGCGTAGGGTGATTGTTCCGAGTGGAAGGGGCAATGGGTTCAGGTGGCGGCGTCTCGACGACGCCAGTTTTTCGTCGAAGCCGATAGCATCATGTAGCATGCATCTCGGGAAGTACCCGACTGACACCGGCGATTGAAGCAGAGACAGAGGGCGAGGCCAGAGAACAGTGTACTGCAGAGGAGTACACTGACCTTCGACGGTGACGGTGATGGACTGGGCGCTGGGCGCGTTGTTGACGGAGCAGACGTAGAGGCCGGCGTCGGCGGTGGTGGCCGGCCGGATCTGCAGCTGGAAGGTGGGCACCAGCAGGTGGACGTGGCCGCGCGACTTGCTGACGCCGCCGTCCTGGCTGTACTGCGCCACCGTGAGCGGCGTCTGGCCGGCCTGGCCGCAGCCGCGACACGACCAGGTCACCATCACCGGCTCGCTGACCTCCTCGTAACCGGGGCACGACAGCGTCACGTTACCGCCGGCCGATACCGTGTGTTCATAGATATCTTCTGAAAGGGGACAAGAGAAGCTCTTGATGATTCGAATGGATTAAAAAGGAAACAAGAAAGAAGATTCAAGTTGTTGAAACGAGATGCCCTTAAAAGTCAATTGCCAGCAACTGTGGCCTACGGACATTTATAACTCCACTTCATGCGTACTCAATACACCATAACTGAAATAGAAAGTCAACTTGGCTACCTTTTATTCATTATTTGTTAAATCATCCCGTCATTATTTATAGATGTCTTAAATTTGACGCTGAGAGCGATGATTAGCGTCAACAGCTTACACTCCTGCTCTGGTGTCAAACAACTCAACCACTCTGGCGGAGCTGAACTCACTCCAAAAACCGGCACAACTCGAAAGAGGATATTCATCACAGTAAAATATGACGCGTTCTAACAGTCCAGCGCCGCACTATGTTCACAAGAGACGGCCCGACAAAACGGAAAGACAGACGCACTGAATCTCTGCAACGATGATTTGTGGAGACTGGAATGCTGCAACTCGGCAACACAGACGTCCAAACGACCCTGGCACTGGCTGCATAATGGAACCAGAGTGGAGGTCACCAGAGGCGGGTGAGCCGCCCCGAACCGTGATCCCCGCCCCCTGATGCCCCGCCCCGTGTTCCCGCCCCGAACCGTGATCCCCGCCCCCTGATGCCCCGCCCCGTGTTCCCGCCCCGAACCGTGATCCCCGCCCCCTGATGCCCCGCCCCGTGTTCCCGCCCCGAACCGTGATCCCCGCCCCCTGATGCCCCGCCCCGTGTTCCCGCCCCGAACCGTAATCCCCGCCCCCGTGTTCCCGCCCCGAACGGGCCAACATCACAGGGTATCCACCACGAGTGGGTCGCCATTTTCCTCTCCGGGTGACGTCAGTGGACCGAGGGAAAGCTTCCGCCAGCAGCACACGATGTGGCCCGGCGTCTCTCGAGATCGATGCTGAATAAAGAGAATTGGTCTGATACACAATTCACAATATGCTCGTCGGGCATGAAAGCTCCAGCTGAACCATTAAATATGAATGGTTCAATGCCACTGAAGCAAGCCGCTGCGAGGAAAAGACTTGGGCAGTGATGGTGCTCCGTTGCCCGAGCGAGGCGGTACGTAAACCCTGTGTGGAGCCTGAGAGTAAACTATTATCAGTCCCCGATGGAGCCAGAGACACACCCCTGTACCGACACTGACATGTGCTGCCCAGTGTCATGTGATGCCCAGTGCCCAGCCCCAGTGGAGCTGCAGCAGCGACACCTGCAGACCGTCCCTGCAGCAGCGCCGCAATCTATTGGGCCGACAAAATGTGGATGCAACCCCATGCCGTGATGGATGGCCAGTCGGGCCACACGGGGAAGACAGCCGTGCCACCGATGGTGACGGATTGAGAAGCATGACCCCCCATCCCGCGACAACCCCCCCCCCCCCCACCCCACCCCGAACAGAGGGGGCCGTCCGCCTGCATCCTCAGCAGTCTGCCGAGACTACAGACCCGCTGCTAAAGCGTTAGTGGGCACAAGAGTTCAATACATATCTAAATATATATATATATATATATATATATATATATATATTGTATATTATCGACACAGATTAACAAGGCATCATCAACATCACATAATGGTTTGAGGAATGAAGAATGAGGGAAGTGCTTTTCATACGATGGTACACAGCCTAACAAAATTTCAGTCTGAGTTAATTTATTTTAATTTGAGAAGCAGAAGTGCATAAATTACAAATAAAATATTCCTTGCACACAAAAATAATCAAACTGAAAAAGCGAACACCGATTGAAATTCTGGCACTACTTCACTTCTTTTTCGTGTCGATGGTTTTGTTTGCCGACGCCTGCCTTCCGCCGGTCCAATTCATCCCACCTTCGGGCGTTTTTATCCAATTTAGCGACAGCGCGAACAGTGCTCCCGACCGGGAGGCGCCGGGTTGGACTTCTCCTCACGCACGCAAGTTTCTTGATTTGCCGACTTCTTTATTGACGAGGCGGGAGAAATTCCGTTCTTACTCGCTGATATTACGGGAAACCCCTTAAAGTCGACGTGCGCCGTTTGCTAATAGCGCCTGAGGTGAAAACAGAATGGTTTCGCTTCCGGTTTTCATCAGACGAATCTAAGAAGCTGACGAGAGTAGCGTTGCATTTAAAAGAAAACGCTCCGTTTGTCCGGCGAAGGTAGTTAGAGGCCTGACGATCCTAACAGGCAACTACGAAGCTGCATTCATACTTATTTTTATTAAAAAAAATCATCAAAAAACGACACAGCTAAAAACACGATCCGATCGACCTTTTAATAAGACCCCATTGACTTTGCCATACGACGCCAATCAATTCCTTGCAACACTGATTGGGGTCTGATACAAATCACATTTGTTCGGACTCGGAGTCCTGCACGGGCCGGTAATCCTGTCATTAGATGGCGCGACGCTCTGTGCTGTATCCTCCCCAGGGAACCCGAGCCGGCGCCGCCGGCCTCCGCCGGCCTCCGCGACCTTTCTGGCCGCTGCCAATAGAGCGCGACGTGCTTCACTGGCCTGCACACAATGTTTCTTGATGAGGCGGGTCGAGTGGTGTGTCACCTACCGTGTCCGATCGCGGCCCTGTCCTTTCCCCAGCCGGGCCTGAAATCGAATATCCTACTCACATGTGTCCCGGTTGGTTGCACGCACACCACGAGGCATTACAGCTTCCGAGTTCTACATGCAACAGCGGAATAATTTGCCCGAGTGAAGCCTGGGTCATCGGACCGCTCGTGCGTGGTGACATTTACGGCACGGGTGACCGGATGCGACGTGTATTAACGTCGCAAAACAGCGACAACTGTCCGTCAAACTCCGGCGCTGTGACACGAAGCCGGCGCGAGGGACCACCGACACGCCGCGGTATGACGCCGCAGACACCTGCGGACATGTGGATTGCCGCCAACAGCACTGCCAACGTATCGTGCGCTGTCACCCGCCCGAGATGATCCGATTACGGTCAGGATGAGTTATGACTAGCGTTGGCACCATTACTGATTACCTGTCTGTCTGTAACATAAATCAGCCGCTCGTCGTCTGCGCCGTCACGGCGGCCTGTATAGATCAGACAGAGCCGCAATACTCCCGTTGGAATTACAAGGAATACAAATAAAGACATGATGAGCCCAGAATGAGAAAAGGCCGAACTATTATGGTAAGAACATTTGTGATTAAAGCGTTGTTAAGCATATTTTGTTTTGCTGCCCCAGTGTTTCAGTGAGGTATGTACTTCGCGTGCGTCACGTTTTGTGATACAGACCACTGGACCTCTAGGCGTGCACTTGACACAGGACCCTGCGCCCTTCCACCAGCTCTTTACTCTGTTACCCAGTACCCCCAGGCTTTCAGCGTGCCATCCTATAACATGACCCACAAACCCCATGGCCTCTAAGCACCACGCCCTGTGCCCTGCGCCTCCAGACCCTCTTCGTGCTACCTCTGTGGCCCAGACCCATGGGCCTATCGGCGCTCTGACCCTGGTATGCCGGTGCTCATTGCCTGGTTAATTGACCAGGTGATTGTCTCTGGCGTGAGACTAATAGTCTCGTGTGGAGGTGGAGGTGGAGGGGGAGGGGTCGTGCCGCGCGCCGCATGTTTAGGAGCTATAACTATCCCTACCCAAGACTTTCAGTGCCAGCTGTGGCAGCGCAATGCTAAAGTTTCCAGACGAGATGGTTCACACTCCTAGCTACAGGTTCCGGCTATTACAGTTATTTAAAGCATTATACTCAGACGTTCGAGTTTGTAGACGCATGGCTAACAAAGAACAAACATCCTATCAAGTTACTGAATTATTTATCTGGTGCAAGTTAAACAGGGATAGTGTCTATTTTTAGCTACATATGCCCACTCCCCGAGTGTCATATGTCCCCATGCGCATCGGCGTCTTCCCTGCGAACACGCCGACAAACCACAGTAATCCATAACATACTTAGTTGAGATATTCGCCCGCCTGCTATATTTGTCTCCTTGTCGATCTAATCTGGGAGCGTTTAACGCCGTCACGGTGGCTGCCATACTTCAGTCGGGAAGCTACCAGACGTCCGATCTGATCCACCTGCCACAAAAGCCCATCTCCACAAACCCTGGCGGGTCTGCCTGTGCCCGAACCAGCGCCATCGGCAGCCGTGAATTGTTTTACAGCCGGCCCCACTCGGCCCTTACGGCGCGCCGTCGCGTTTGATGGTACTGGATCACGGAGAGGCCTCCTGATGCAGGGTCCTAGAATTGCTTTGAAGCTGGGGTGCGGAGTGGAAAATTCTGGCCAAAAATGAGCATGAAGAGCGGAAAATTCAACCAAAGAACATATGCACTCGGCTTTATCAATTCCCAACTACCCGCTTACCAGAATTAGTTATTTCCTATATGCCAATTCTTAACAGTCTTTCCCTCCCCAGGCTCCAGGCAGGTCCCTATCATTGCATTCATAAATCAGTATCAGGGTTCAAATTATCCAATACATTTTTTAATAAAGAGTGGAAAATTAACAATACAACGCAGGAAAAAGAGTGGGCAATTGTAGTATTCATAGGGTGTCGTTTTCCACCCAAATTTTCCAATGCTAGGATACTTTCCTGATGCCTCTTCAGAACGGTCCCACTCGAATGGCAGATGTTCCTTTGAGTGATTGGGTGTTGTGTGTGTCCCGAAAATCCATCTTTAACCCTATTTGTCACAAGCTCCTGGCTACCCCTATTTGTAACAGGGGGGGGGGGGCGGATTCCGCCCCCCGGAGATCTTGAGATCTACCCGCCCGATTTTCACAAATCAAACGGCACATTATGCCCCTGAACACGATCTACATTTCTAAAAAAATACAAATAAAACACTTTTTGATAGGGGGCAACAGGGGGGCAAAAACTACAAATGTTAGAGGTATTTGTGATCCAACACAGCTGTCATGTTTATCAACCGATTTCAATGCATCCAGCGGGAATCGATAGAGAATGAATTGCAAATTAATATGTGGTGGTGACTTTTTAAAATTCAAAAATCATAGGCGTGTGCGGCGTGTGTGTGCGGTGCGGCGGTCACTCAATATGGGGGTGAAGTAAATGCGTAACAAATTTTTTTTATGTTTTTTTAATAAATGAAATGGTGTGTTATTGTAACATTAGACAAAACAATTATAAAACATATTTTTGGCCATAGGCGGTACCAGGTCAGTGGAAAAGGGAGGTCAAATAAGAAAAAAATATTAACCGCAGGCAAGTTGCTACCCAGCACTATAAATAAGTTACTGATCGTAGATAGATCCTTTTTGCATGCTGTACTTCATCATAGGCGTATCCAGCATTTAAACTGGGGAGGCGCAATACCTTTTGATAGGTATAGTATCCGCTATTATGATACTAACTAGTCAACAGTGACTATTTCACCTACAATTTCAATTCACATTGCTTACCCTCCCCCCCCCCCCCCTTTTACCCTACCTGGACTCGCCTATTATCTTATTATCGTTCGTAGAGTACCCTGTGGTGCATGTTTCATCCGAAAACTGCAGTATGTTATGTCATTACGAGCGAGCGCTTCGCGCTCGCTCGTCCTTCCGTGGTATATGGGGAACATCTGATTATGAGCGGCCCGACCCGACCCGTGGCGACGCTTTTGAGAAGCTCATATCTCTGCAACCACACGTCTGATTGACAAGCTGACTTCTTTGCTGAGCAGTCCCATCCAACCTACCCTGTTTGAGACCAGTGCCGACTCAAGTGGGTGCCTACCACTGCGCGTGGCGCGTGCCGCGTGATGGGTGTTGAAAAGTGTTTTCTCGCAAAAACTCTGCAACGGCTGAGCCGATTGTGTGCAAATTTGGTGTGTGGTTAGGGACCCCTCAGCCGCCAATTTTCCACAAGTCAGGGGGGGGTACCTCTGCACGTGCGCACGTGCACACCCCTATTCTATATCTTAGGAAGGGCTGAGCCGATTGTGTTCAAATTTGGTGTGTGGTTAGGGACCTCTCATCTGCCAGTTTCCCACAAGTCAGGGGTGGGGTACATCTGCACGTGCGCACGTGCACACCCCTATTCTGTATCTCCGGAACGGCTGAGCCGATTGTGTTCGAATTTGGTGCATGGTTAGGGACTTCTCGGCCGCCGCTTTTCCACAAGCCAGGGATGGGGTGGCTTTGCACGTGCGCACGTGCACACACCTATTCTATATCTCTGGAACGGCTGGACCAATTGTGTTCAAATTTGGTGTGTGGTTAGGGACCTCCCAGCCCCCACGCTTTCACCAGTCAAAGGTGGGTGCCTCTGCACGTGCGCACGTGCGCACCCTTTTTTGTATCTCAAACTACTTGCCCGATCAAGTTGAAATTCTCCATACATTTCCTTCGCCCTCGCTCGTTCATCGCCAACTACGGCGCCTTACTGGTTGTAGGCCCATGCATCTTAGTTTTCTTGCAATAATATAACCCCTTTTCTTCCATTCGTGAGCGGCTCTCTGCAAAAAAAAAATGACTCCATTCCCCCTCCTGGCCTCATATGTGCATATATCATTATAAACTAACCGTCTATTGCGCTGAAATCGCTAGCATATTGTCATCACTATGCCAGTCACCCCCATTGTCATGTGTCTGAACACGCCCCTGCAACTCTATATGCAATAAATTATACAAATAATGGAAGGAGAAGCTATATTTTACATCTTGATAGCTACAAATGTCCCTTACACCGCTCTATTGGCTTCCCGCCAAGCATTGAATACTTCCTGGAAACCTCCCCTTTACAAGCCCCTGAAACCGCCTCTGCCATGCAATTTGTATGATATTTCATTAACATCAACTAATTTGCACTTGTTTCAATCACCGTAAACCGATGTAACTCCTTCATACTTGAGGTAGTTCGGAAGAAACCGTGAAGATCGCATTTCCGTATTATCGCCAAATGTCGCCGCAGAACCCTCCCAAAAACGTGCCCTGGAACCGTCTCTGTTCAGGTTAAGAACGCAAAATTTTGACTATATGCGAAATTCAATTCTAGGCAAAGTCCAAAAATTTCATGGGTCTGGTCCTAGCCGTTCGGGAAATATCTGCGAAAAACATGAGGAGGGGGCGGAATCCGCCCCCCTTGTTACAAATAGGGTTAAAAAGGGATTACACAGCCATGAGAGCAAACACCTTTCAGTGCCAAGGGATTATCCGGCACCAGAGTACACCGAGGTGAAATCACAAAACCAACTAAGCAGGTTCAACACACATCAACAACTCCATTCCTTCAAACAGACAACGTGCAGGCATTCGCGAGGGCATTAGGCACTTCGGCGCATGTTTAAGCAACACACGCATTTACCTTGTATCTAATCTCACCAAATGCCGCGCCGCATTTCCCCCTACCCACCGTTCACCATACCCCACCGCTACCTCTCTTATCACAACTACCTCCCTAGTTAGCTCAGCTGCCAGATTAGACGCCCTCCCTTTATAACGCCGACCGTTAGAACCACAAACATCGCTCCCATCCTGTCCCGGCTTATTACGCCGCTCTCATCATGTCCCGGCTTATTACGCCGCAATAACGGCCGCGTTACTGCGCGACCGTCGTGTTTATCACAGGGCGCGGGGCAGCGGGAGCACCGGGCAGGTACCCGGGCCGGCCGAGGGCACAGTAGCTCCGCGCCGCCGCGCCGCCGCGCCCGCCGACCAAAACAAGTCTTCACCGGGCCCTGCCGACCCACGGCGGACTCTCGGCGGGTCCGAGACAGACGAGAGCCGAGGACCCCCTGCCAGCTGACGGCTCTATTACCCCTTGACGTCGGGCCGTCCCTTTCATTACGTGCGGCCAGCGCGAGCAGCTGCTGTCCCGCTCGCCATGTCGGTTGGTTCGCCGCTCACCAGGACGTCCGCTGAATACCTCGCCGCGTCCGCCGCGCCGCTGGTCGGCAAAACACCATTGTGTTGAGACGCTGGACGCAGGCTGAACGCACGCTGAACGCACACTGGACGCACGCTGGACGCACGCTGGACGCACGCGGGATGTGGCCACCGGCAGCCATGTGACGCCTGGGTGAGCCACCGTCCCGCGCCGCCACCGCCGCCACCGCCGCCACCTCCACCGCTGCCTCCGCATCCGCGTGCCCACACCGCAGAAGGTGGTAAAAAGACGCGATATGCGACAACACGATCTCGCCGCGGGAGCCGGAGCAGTGCCGGAGCTGCAACGGAACCGGTAGCCAGCGAGCGAAGCCAGGAGCCGGTAGCCAGCGAGCGAAGCCAGGAGCCGGGAGCCGGCGAGCGAAGCCAGGAGACGGGAGCCGGCGAGCGAAGCCAGGAGCCGGGAGCCGGCCGGGCAGAGCAGCAGGGCGGGAAGAGGTAGCCGAATGATCCCGTCCTCCCGCCGCTCCCTCCGCCAACGGCTGGACGCCGGGGGTAAATGTTAGTCGATAGACCAGCGTGTAAGCCGGCCGGTGTTCCAGCGCGTAAGCCAGCCTGGCCGCCAGATTCGGCTACAGAGCGTTATTCATGTTGGTAGGCTTTAACACGGCGCTTCCCGGCGGCCCTCAGCGGCGGAACCTGCGCGCGCGGGGGCGGGGGCGGGGGCGGGGGCGGGCCCGCGCGGACAGCCGCGGGGTCGGATAGTTCCCTCGCTGAGAATTAATAATCAGCGCTAACTTGGGAGGCCTCTGGGGGTGTGTACAAGATCGACATGACCGCCTGCGGTCGTGGAATCACATTCGATGCTCGTTATGCGCGCCTGGGAAGATGTCGGCCGCGGTGGCAAACATCTCCGCTCGCGGTGGCCTCTGGGCCGACCTCTGGCCGCCGCCGGCGCTGCCGTATGACGTTTGAATGAATAATTAGCGTCCGGAAAATTAAGCCGTCACTACCTGTCATTAATATGCGCTCGGCGCCGCACAGCAGCCGCCCGCTAATGCGTTATTCAAGCGGCGGGGGTCACCGCCGCGCGCCGCGAAAACAAGACGCAAAAACGTCCACGCAGCGAGAGCGACTGCGCCGGCAGCTGGAGAGGTGAGTGATTAATCCTTCCTGGATCAGAAACATGTCAGCTCTATGAGCAAGTGCACTCAGAGCCAAATGGACTCCTGCGAAGAGTGTAAATCCGGCACTTAGGGGTGTTGAAGGTACTGGCAGGGATTACGCCGGCTTGCCGCGGCATGAGGCGAACACTAAGTTTATACGTGGGGAAATAATACATGGCGCTGCGGTGACTACCTTGGTGCCGAGGTGCTTGGGAAATGTGGAGATTTTGATGGCCAGCGGAAAGTGGTTCAGATATTGAGTTCGAATTGTGGTCTGTAATTGGAAATAACGCCAATATCGCAGCGTTGATATTGGGATGGTAAGAGAACTTCAGTGATTCTGAATATGACCCTGTCGCAATCGGCTGCTGTCGGTGGGCTTTTACAGGAACTACTGGATTGAATTACAGAATTGGGATTTTAGAGTTCTTGCAAAGTTCATACTTGGTAACTTGAGAGTTGAGATGGACTATTGTTGAGTCGAAACGGACCTCTGCTTGTGCAAACTCTTTACCTTTTTCATTTGAATGTCATCTGGGACTCCAAAGGTCTCTGTCAATGCAACACACACTTGTATTATATTGTACACAGGCTATGTTTTTTCTCCTCAGCATAAAACAATTCCATCTTGTTATGCAAAGTTGTTCTTGCTTTAAAACAGGAGAAAATCATGAAAAGCAAAACACTCTAGAGCAAACAAGCAAATAACTAATGAGGTACTTTTACATACTTGTTGCTGAAGTTACTAACTTGACTTTTAAGCCATTCTAAAAAAAATGGTTATTACTTTGAAGTACTTTTTATGTGTAATTAAATGCGAAAAACAACTAACTGCGTAGACATATCACGCAGCGCACCTTGCACCCTCCCCTCTAATATCGCTCATTTCTCCAGCTATCTTCACACACTCCCCGCCCATCCCGCGTCGTTACGAGCTGCGAAGCACCATCAGACACATGCCAGAAGCTGCGGCAGCTCAACCAAGATAGCGACGTCGCTGGGCAGCAGCGGCCATCAACTGGCCGATCCATCTCACCGATCGGTCCATTTTTCAGCGGTTCGCCGGCGCCGTGTTTTGCCGGGCCGGCCACAGAACGATCGGCAGTGGATCTTTTTTCGACGAACCGCCGGTGGCTGGCCGCGCGGCTGATAAGACGAGACGCGATGGACGTTTCTTGTGGCGTCGACAGGTCAGGGCGGTGTAACAGACGAAACGACAACTCAGGAGACCGGATTGGACTGTCTGCCGACGGTTAGTGATGGGTGAGGGCGACAGTTAGTGATGGGTGAGGGCGACGGTTAGTGATGGGTGGGGCGACGGTTAGTGATGGGTGAGGGCGACGGTTAGTGATGGGTGAGGGCGACGGTTAGTGATGGGTGGGGCGACGGTTAGTGGTGGGTGAGGGTGACGGTTAGTGATGGGTGAGGGCGACGGTTAGTGATGGGTGAGGGCGACAGTTAGTGATGGGTGAGGGCGACGGTTAGTGATAGGTGAGGGCGACGGTTAGTGATGGGTGAGGGCGACGGTTAGTGATGGGTGGGGCGACGGTTAGTGATGGGTGAGGGCGACAGTTAGTGATGGGTGAGGGCGACGGTTAGTGATGGGTGAGGGCGACGGTTAGTGATGGGTGGGGCGACGGTTAGTGATGGGTGAGGGCGACGGTTAGTGATGGGTGAGGGCGACGGTTAGTGATGGGTGGGGCGACGGTTAGTGATGGGTGAGGGTGACGGTTAGTGATGGGTGAGGGCGACGGTTAGTGATGGGTGAGGGCGACAGTTAGTGATGGGTGAGGGCGACGGTTAGTGATAGGTGAGGGCGACGGTTAGTGATGGGTGAGGGCGACGGTTAGTGATGGGTGAAGTCGCCGGTTAGTGATGGGCGAGGGCGGTGCACGATGGAGCGATGAACACTGAACTAAACTGAGCCCACACCTGACCAGAGCCGTGGGTGGACCGTTCAGAAGACGGACAGTTCACATGGAGGGAATTTGCGGTGGGAAAGAAGCGTTCAGGCGCCCATCAAACGGTATCCGTTTGATCGATTGCCACCGTGGCGGTAACTGGCGGCGTGGAATTCATCACCACTCGGGACTGGCCTACCGATCGCAGGTTTCGTGCTTCGCTTCGCTTCGCTTCGCTTCGCTGGTCCCATGATTAGATACCGATTTCCGGCGTACCGATCGATTTTCGTCCACGTCTCGAGAACTCGTCAGCGCGTACCTCACTGCTCCGAGTCCTTCCACCAGAACGACACACGGCTTTCTCCTCTCTCCCACATCTCCCGTGTGACGTCTGACTCCCCACCCGTTTCCACCCGCACGAGCCGGTCGTTATTTTCCATATCGCCGGCCGATATCAGACAGGCCATTTGGCCATCGACGGCTTCCGGCCGGTGGCCGTATTTTTACTGCTGCGATTCTAAAGCGGCGAGCACCCGGCGCACCCAGCGGTCACCAGCTGTCCCACGGAGTTGCCTCCGCGCGGCCAGGCCGCAGTGGGCAGAGTTTTAACTCTTTTTGCCAGCCCCAGAGCCAGCAGGGAGGCGTCAGGCGCGGTGGCGGCGAAAAACGGCGCCCAAAAATGTCGACGGCAAAAATGCCTGGTCTGGCGCGGCACGGTCATGAGCCGGCTGACCGGACATGGTTGCCGGGGCGGACGCGACGCGCCGCGGTGGGACAGAGGGTTGCCGTGGCGACGCGTCGCGCCGCGGAGGGACAGACGTGGACAGAGCACGTACCAACCAGGGCTCCGTCGGGATCGGAACAGAGACGCCATGCGCAGGATTCACTGGTTTCAGAGAACCCTCAAACGGGCTTTCAAAGTAGACGGAATCTATTTGGGGAAATGATAATGCTACCTGGTCTGCATATTTCGTTTGGTGCAATATTATATCGTGGTCTGAGTCGAGCGATAGATGGACATGTGATACAAATCAGTCATGTCGAAGGGGAGAGCGCGGGATGATCGGGGATTGTTGCCGTTCCGTCAGTGCATGACGCCGTGGCAGATGGTATATCCACCCCACATCGTTATGCCTGTTTAACTGATTGCGATTACCACTGCATGCGGGATGTTCACTGGCCACTGAACATCCACACCCACTGTCCATTGCGGCAGGCAGCAGCTGCTGTAGAGGACACCTAACAACACCTCGATCTGTCCGAGCCGAGCCCATTCCCTTACAACCGCTCAGGCGGGGGCGGGGGCGGGGGCGGGGGCGGCCGGTCTTGAAGCCCACAACTCCGAGTCGGCTGCCCCGTCACTGTCAGACAATAGGCCACTAATTGGTGACGACTTGCAGGCTGCGAGTGGCAGCCGTAAGCGGGCCGCGCGGCGCAATCACGGGTAATTTGGATAATTCGGCGCGGCGGACCGTCCCACCCGGCCCGGCCCGGCCCCGGCCCGGCCCTGGCTGGTCTGTGGGAGAGGTCAGCGGGTGGCCGGTCGCCGCGCTTTGATGTGCCCGAGGAGACCGGTCGAACGCCAGTGATAGGCGCCAACTGAAGGCGAGAGGTGGTCGTGGATGGCGCTGACTGGGTGCTTCAAACGTCAGATGTGTGATCATACGGCTCGTGATCGTATGAATGATGCTATTTCATTTGGCGCAAGCTGAAGTGATATTGTTGTCTGGCCAATGATAATGTTCTTCAATCACGAAGATAGATGAAGTAATTAACTGTACCGTTTCAAAGAGACTTGCATAGGTACTCCGAAGAACTAATATATCATCCAATAAACTGCAATGCTATTTTTTGGTCCACAAACTAAGTCTCTGTTTTGACAACGCTCTTCAATTAGTGAGCCGTAAGAAGTGTAAGAAGTTCTGAGTCGCTTCGATAGGGAAGGTCACTTCTGAGTCAGTTCGATATGCCTTTGCGTGTATATTGTATCCAGCTTTCTGGAGCATTTCGTGTGTGGCCCTGACCAATTTGGTGCGCTGTCTAATACATCTCCTAAAACTAAATGGACAAATACATCGAGCTCGAACCGTAAAAGTACGGTGGAGCCAGATTTTCAGGAATTGGCTTGTAGTGCAGAACTTGTGATATTACGAATACGTGGGCTTTTGGAGAGGCAATATAAAAGGCGAAGTGATACCTATTAGTGATACGATCATTATACCATTATAAGTGATGTAATCCCGAAGTGTATTTGCGATGCTGATTCAAGATCGAGATGCATAAATAAGTAGTTTTAACTCAAAACTAAGGTACGTGAAAAATCAACAACCTAAAAATCCAACATGAAGCTGAGACCCACAAGCTGCTGACAAATGTCCATGGAGCAATATGGAAAGCCAAGACTGAAATGACCCATTTTCATATATAATGCAGCCAGCGGTGTCGATTTTTCAAAACGGTTGGGGGGGGGGGGCGAACACACTGGCGGATCCAGTCTCTCTCCGTGGGGGGAATCAGCGCCGTGGCTTTACCGAAACCACCAAAATCGGCTGAAAATTCACACATTTTAAAGAAATTCTAGGCAACTTGTACAAAGGACAGTATTTGTAATCAATTGATATATGCAAAAACAGCCGAGATCTCATGAGTTTTGAATGCTGTCGGATGGCCCCTCAAACAAACGTTTTGGGCCGGTCTGCATCCGCCAAAGGGTCCGAGTCTTTACTTGGAACCCTTACTTAGTTAAACGGCAATGTAAACCTGCCATTGACGGGGGGGAGCAAATATTTCCCCCTGACGAATTTTCGCAATAGCTCAAAGACCAATAGCGATAGCGAATAGAAGACAAAATCAGCTAAGCTTTAAGAGATCATACAAAATCTATATTTTGAGCAAAATGCAATACAAAAAATGTCAGAAAATAGCAAATGGCAAGGGCTACGAAATAGATTCTCGGATTTGCGAAAACTTTGGTTTTTGACCACTAAAACATAATAAAAAAAAACTAACTTTTTCTTTGGAAAAAAATGCCCTAAAAATAAAACATTGCAAATATGTTACAATTCACCGGATTTCGTATTTGTATACATAAAGAGGTGATTTAAAGCAAACTTTTCTTAGTAAAAGCTGCGTAGACATTCTTTTGAAATAGGCAACGTGTCAATTTGTTGTCCATTTCAGGCGGTTTGGGAGGCTTGGCCGCTTTGCCCCTTCTTGGATCCGCCAGCGGCCAAAAACATTGGGGGGGGGGGGGGGCGATCGGGTACCATGGGGGGGGGGCGAGGGTACCATTGGGGGGTCCGAACTCAACATTGGGGGGCGAGAGTCACCCCAAAAGTATATAAATCGGCACTTATGAATGCGGCGCCATAAGGCAGACAGGAGCAGCAGCAGCGGCGGCGGCGGCGGCGGCGGCAGCAGCAGGTTGTGGCGTTTAATGGTTTACGGTTTCTCTGAACAGGCAGGGCAGAGCCACGCCGAGCACGGACCTTTGTTCAGCAGCACTACTGCGCCGATATGGAACCATCATAACTTTCGGCCGCAGTTTGAAGCGGCCGAAATTCTTTGTGAGCATATCGTTGAATTCTTCATAGATTCGGTAGGGGAAATGGCTCGCGAGCTAACGCGTTTGGTGAGGCGCCTCACTTGGCAGCAGAGCAATGAGAGCATCAAACGGCCAATTGGGAACGGGCAATGAATAACTTTTGAAATATTTGGCACACACCCGGCCAGAGTGGAGGCTTTCAATGCATTGGAACTAAGGGATTTGTGAATTTTGGCAACACATGAAAATGGGAAGACACCTCAAAAATGAAACGGATTTAGTGGCCATCAAATACTGTCAGCAATGTTCATGCTCTACATATATCGAATATACTTGTGAGCTACAAAACATTTCACCACAAATTTAAGATGTTCTGCATCTTGTAGTCCTTGACCAAAAAAGAGGGACTTTGCAGTTAAGTTTCAAATTAACTTTCAGTTTGATAATTCGACATGCCTTCAACACTGCGCTTTCGGTTACCACTCTACTACTCTCAGTCCTTGGTAGGACTCTTTTTAAACCACGCTTTAAACTCGTCACTCTCCTCCACACGACAACTATCACACGCGCTTTTGTTCATTCCTCCCCAGCTCCTAAATCTCCATCATCCAGCCGTTTCCTCCACTATCTCGAACACCGTTCCTCTTCGACCCTGCCCCTCCTCTTCCCCCCCCCCTGGGGCGGTTGTGTGCCCGGACCCCTCCCCCGGCGGTCGTGTGTCCGGGCACCCCTGCCTCCGTCGCCCCGGCGCGGCGGTCGCGTGCCCGGACACCCCCTGCCCCCCCCCCCCCCCGCCGGCGGGAGCGGTCGTGTCCAGACCGTTTACCGTCTCGGCGCCGGCAGACAACATCTCGCCGTCTCTGCCGTCGCCGGAGCCGGAGCTGGGACGCCTGCCCGGCCGTTCCAGCCATTGTCCCCGCTCCGATGACAAATCAAACACGTCTCGGGAGCTGACCGGCCGTTTGTCGTCTCCCAGCCAGCGGCGCCGGCCCGGAAGGGACCCGGTCGGCGGCCAGACGGGGCCAGCGGGCGCCGCGTGCCGCTCGAGCTGACCGGAAGCTGCCAGTTCCGGTCAGAGCTGGGGAGGTGCGCCGTCACTGAGCCACGCAGGAAGTGGAGTCATTCGACGGGGATGGCGATGCCGATAGAAAGTGAAATTATAAGTTTGTTAGTGAGTTTTGTTGGCGGATAAGTTATTTACAACCAGGGGCGGTTCTCCCGTGTAGGTAAGGTAGGCAATGCCTACCCAGTTCGGTAGCCTTCTTCCGGTACCGATATTTATCTTCCCTTCTTTTAATTTTTTCTTATTGATTAATATGGTTTTCTGCAATCAGAATGGGCCTATCTTGGAGCAAATTTTCCAAGAAGATTTCCTACGAAACCATAAATTAAACGCAAATGTAAGAAAAACCTTGCCTAAGCTTGCCTACCTCGTTCTACTAGATTCTCGACCTGCCTGTGTACACATCTATTGGGTCCTACTAGACAATCCCTCCTAAGGTAGGCAAAGCCACTAGAAAATCGAGAAGAGCACACATTTTTTAAGCGCAATAACTTCATAAAATAAATATGACTGCAATACCAATTATTATTTTAAACTCGAAGTACCACAAAGGGGTTAAATTATTATATATGTAAAACAAAATCAATTATTATTCCAATGACGATGACAGCGCCATCTAAGTATAATTTGAATAGCTGCGGCTTATACCTATAATCGTTGGGGACGGGAGCGTCTCACCCTAGCCTGGCCCTGAACTGGACGGTGCTCGCTCGCTCTTTGCCAATCCACGTGTGTTACTGGTGTACCGTGTAGGTATGGCAACACAATTGGCCTGTTGGGTAGGTTTTTATGACAATGCTGCCTTGCCTACCTTGTCTCAAGGGCCCAGCGCCGCCCCTGTTTACAACTAGTCGAACTTTGAACTCGTTGCTCTCTTCTTTGGATTTAAAGCATTCATCAGGCAAGCCAAGAAGTTATAATGGGTGTGCTTTCGACGCAAGATGTTTGAGGATACAGAGTTTAAGCAAACTACAGAGCAAATTCCACTACAAATATTAGAACACAAGGCTGCGAAACAAGGCACTTCGCTTAGCCTATCCAAGGTCATATCCCTTAGTGTAGCAAGCAGTGGTATTCAGACAGAATATCTGATCGCAGTGAATCACTGTTTTTAAAAAATGACCCCATCCCGAGGTCGCAGCGTGCCTTTCTCCTGCCGGGGATGCAGGACGGCGGGCGGCGGGCGGCGGGCGGCGGGTGCCCTCCCCCGACGGTGCCCACCTGACGGTGCCGACATAGCCCTCGGTCAGGACCGCAAAAACAGGAAAATTACCCACCGGGACTCCACGGGCCGCCCTTATTAATGACCCTCTTTACCGGGGACCGACCGCTTACACGAGTCGGGTTTCACCCTCATTAGTTAGCATATCTGGGCGATCGGCCTCGGTCGTACCGGCGGACTGCGGGGACTTCAGAGTAGCAGGGCCGGAGACCTCCACTGGATCAGAGCGGCCTCCTATGCTGGCCGCCGTCACACAACCGGCGGGGGGCGGCGGCACGCGGCGACTCCTGATGCCCCCCGTACATACCTGGGCAGTTTGTGTTGGCATCCAAGAGCAGGGAATTCGTCGGGGGCCATTCCAGGGCCCATTGTGATCGGCAGGAGTTATTTCCCCTCGAAACCCATTGTATACGCTGGAATCTGTTTCGCTTCTGCGTCTACTGTGAAAGTGGGATGAAGAGAGGTATATTCTCTGCATTCTCCAGCACGGAAAATGTGAGGAGTTCTCAGTTACACAGGATGTATATTGCCGAAGCTCACAAAATAACTGAGATATCGTCTATCTGTGATAAGGCAATGCAGATAAATTACGCCTTTTTACCGCGCATATTTATCTTTCAATAAACGCCGGCCAGCGACAGGCAATGTCGGGAGAACGTCTACAACTCCACCACATGCCCCGTGTTCCCTAGTCAGAATGTCTTTGAGAATATCAGTTTGGTTTGCCTGTCAGCACACTCGCATCAGTCATCGGTTGTCCACGACATTAGCTGAGATTGGCCCGCAGATATTACGACACATCCGGAGACGTCCAGCAATTCCACGGATGGGAATATAAATCGATATCAGACAGACCGACATAACTTCCTCCGGGAGACACAAAGGCTCTGGAGCCACAGAAATGACTGAGACGAGTGAATTACCAGCAGCGAGAAATTCAATACAGTTTCGTTTCATCAAATCAACGTCTTCAGTAGATTAGCAGAATGGATTCACTGGAGCACTGAGTCAATGATGATTAGTCCCCGACACAAGGAGCCTTTTCAGCCGGCTCCCATTGAGTCTGAATAGACAGTTTTGTTGAGCACTGAGCACTGAGCACTGAGCACTGAGCACTGAGCAGTGAGCACTGAGCACTGAGCACTGAGCACTGAGCCCTGATCAGTGAGCAGTGAGCACTGAGCACTGAGCACTGAGCACTGAGCATTGAGCACTGAGCACTGAGCACTGAGCACTGAGCACTGAGCACTGAGCACTGAGCACTGATCACTGATCACTGAGCACTGAGCACTGATCACTGAGCACTGAGCACTGAGCACTGAGCACTGAGCACTGAGCACTGAGCACTGAGCACTGAGCACTGAGCACTGAGCACTGAGCACTGAGCAGTGAGCAGTGAGCAGTGAGCAGTGAGCACTGAGCACTGAGCACTGATCATTGAGCACTGAGCAGTGAGAAGTGAGCACTGAGCACTGAGCACTGAACAGTGAGCAGTGAGCACTGATCAGTGAGCACTGAGCACTGAGCAGTGAGCAGTGAGCACTGAGCACTGAGCACTGATCACTGAGCACTGAGCAGTGAGCACTGATCAGTGAGCACTGAACACTGATCACTGAGCAGTGATCACTGAGCACTGAGCACTGAGCACTGAGCAGTGAGCACTGAGCACTGAGCACTGAGCACTGAGCACTGATCAGTGAGCACTGAGCACTGATCACTGAGCAGTGATCACTGATCACTGAGCACTGAGCACTGAGCACTGAACACTCAGCACTGAGCACTGCACACTGAACACTGAACACTGAACACTGAACACTGAACAGTGAGCACTGAGCACTGAGCACTGATCACTGAACACTGCACACTGAACACTGAACAGTGAGCAGTGAGCAGTGAGCACTGAGCACTGAGCACTGAGCACTGAGCACTGAACACTGAGCACTGAACAATGAGCAGTGAGCACTGAGCACTGATCACTGATCACTGAGCACTGAGCACTGAGCACTGAACACTGATCACTGAGCAGTGAGCAGTGAGCACCGAGCACTGAACACTGAGCACTGAGCACTGAGCAGTGAACACTGAGCAGTGAGCAGTGAGCAGTGAACACTGATCAGTGAGCACTGAGCAGTGAGCACTGAGCACTGATCACTGAACACTGAGCAGTGAGCACTGATCACTGAGCAGTGAGCAGTGAGCAGTGAGCACTGAGCAGTGAGCACTGAACACTGAGCACTGATCACTGAGCACTGATCACTGAGCACTGAACACTGAACACTGAGCACTGAGCACTGAGCACTGAGCTCACTGATAAGAGCAGTACGTGTGTGGCGACGTGCGGTCGGCGCGTTTCCTTGGCGTACAGCTGGTTGCAGGTGACATGAAGTCAAACCTTGCGCCATATGATGGGAATAAGCCTCTATGTTTTTTTAGACATCTTCCGCCACGGAAAGCGTGCAATGGCTTATTTGCTCAATTATTCCAATATCGCGTAATTACTCCAATATCCAGTTAGCGCATAATGGGTGACCACTGATGGCAATTTTCGTTACAAAGGACTGCTATATTTTGCATACATATTTGATTTCGGACAACTATGAAAATGTGAGGGATTCGTTTAGGATACCTTCCGAAGAAAACACTGAACGGCATGTTCTAACAACAAATTTACATAGACACGTATCCCAGAAGATGCCATGTATTTTTAGTAATCATATTTTTACTTTATTACTTTGCAGAACGATATTTTATATAAGTTAAATAATACCTTAAGATTGAAATTCAGACCCAACATTCTCCTTCACATGTCGATAAAGAGTGTCTAATGGATGTATGAGCAGTTTTCAGCATAACATAATGATCTGCCATATGCCATGTCAAGTGCTTTGTTTCTCTGGCGTAATCAAATTAACTATTGTCCGCTACTGCATGCAACAACTAAAAACAACCACAAACAACATGCTACAAAGTTAACATCCTACTACTTCGCTCTCATAACTTGTGAAGAGACACATTTCTAAAAGCAACACGCTAACAACACAAAACAAACCACTTCAGAGAACCGACAGCAAATGCATCACCCACTCTCTAAAACACGCCGGTTACTCTTCAAAATACCCCGGTGACTTTTTAACATTACACTTGAGCTGTGGTCTGTTGGTTTCGGCCTGGTTTTAGCAGTGAGATTCACCTAATTTATATTTTTCATTATAAACGGTTTGGTTAGCTTCAGCATGGCTTTACAGGCTTTCCGCCAGCTAATTATACTCTGACATTGCTGCCAGTGGACCAGTGTATTTCTGGCTGGCTTTATTGGTACATTTTAGAGCATGATTCCCGCGTGGTATCGTGTTACCGCTGGTGGCCGGCTTCAGCTCTCCGGCGAGCGTCGGGCCGGGGACGGGCTGATGAACTGCTGGCGGCCGTCCGAACCGACAGCGCTGTAACACCAGTCCATAATGCCCAGAAGACGCTCTAATTAAAACGCTCCCCGCCCACGCGACCGCTCTCCAGACGGCCAACGAGCTGCTCCCGCCCTCCCAACCTCCCACTTACCCCCTGAACCGCCAGCTCGATCGCGTGCCAGATACTCCGAGACGACCCGGCGCTCGTCCGGCGCTCTTCTCGGCTTAACCAAGCTCTTTCACAGAGGTAAAAACAGTCCAGTGCGACCGGAGACGGCGATTGGGGAGATACCGGTGCGTGTTTGTGGGTTAACTATATTAGCGCGCGTCAATTGGAGCCTGTGAATGGTGTGTGCGTGTGTGTGACTCGGCTGTTAGCCCGCGTCGAAACGGTCCACAGACACGCCAGCTCTGTTCACATTTGATATTCCTAATAGGCCGAGGAGTGACCTGTGCCACAAACGTGAGTGAGAGGTCAACCCGGGCCAGATGTTTAACCGGCTGGAGAGATAATTCACGGTTCTGATTATTTCCAATGCGGTTTGAACATCGAAAACCGTGTCGCTGGCTCGGAGTAGGCTAATTTTCTTCGAAACATCTTCCCGGAACTGGTACTGGAACGTAGCCTAGCGGCCAGCCAATGAGCCCGGCTCGGATAATGAATACGTGGTTACTCGGGCAGCCATTCCCACGGGTGCGTCACGCTAAAAAATACATCCCAAGCTCGGCCCGGTGCTAGTCACTTAGTCCACGAAATACCCGGCTCTTCCTGAGCGCACCAGCATCCGCCTTGTTCTCTGGTCGTCGTTTCGACCCGCTCCGACACGCTCCGAGCTTCCCGACCCGTTCCGAACCGTTCCAACCCGCTCCGGTCCCCTCTGATTCGCTCCGGTCCCCTCTGATTCGCTTCGAGCTGTTCTGACCCGTTTCGAGCCGTTCCTACCCGTTCCGACCCGTTCCGAGCTGCTCCGACCCGTTCCGATCAACGCGACCCGTTCTGAAAGCCGCCCGACCCATTCTGGCCCGTTCTGACCCACTCCGACCTGTCCCAGCCGTCTTTCCAGCCAGTTCCGGCCCGTTCCGGCTGCTGGTCGTCGGACAAACACTGACTGGTGGAGACACAACGACCATAATCCTGCCCATACATCACGCCTCGCGCCCTCATCTCGCCTCGCGCCCGCTCGCCGGCGCTGAACAGCCAATTAGGACGTTTCTCACGCGGTTGGGCCGCTAGTCAGCGCCATCTCCCGGCGTAAAAACGGCGCCCGATGACGTCATGCGATGACGCTGCAGCCGCGACCCCTGCAGAGGTCAGGGGTCAGAGGCAGACGACCGAGGGACGCCGATAGACGCTGCTGAGCGGAGACGAGGCGGCGGGGCGGCGGGGCTCGGGTCGGCTCGGATTCGCCCGGCCCGCCCGGGCGCGACCTCGGAGAGACGGCGCGGCTCGGTTGAATGGCGCCCAGTGACGTGAATAGCGACGTCAGATGGGTGATGTCCGAGGTATGCCGGAGTCACCAGACTGGGGATATTAGCGCAGCCGACGACAGATAAATGTGACGGGCCGCCGCCGCCACCGGGTCCCCTGCATACTTTTGATAACGATAGTCAAAGACGACACATTCTGAGAGAGCCTTTGGAAATCGAATCAGACATCTGCCTCCCAGAAAATCCGCTGTGTTTACATACTTCCTGAGCATCGAAGGCGCGTCTAGGAATAAACACCACAATACAGACGCCATTTCTCTGTGTACCCTGGCGAGCCGCTTCCTGTCTTGTGCCCATCATTTCGTCGCCGCCCGCCGGTAGCAACCCATTAGATCCCCAGTGGCTTGTTTCTCAGCCTGTTTTCTGTATTCATTAGTTGGGTAGCTACTTAGGTCTCGGCAGGTGGCCAGCGAGGAGGGCCGGGCAAAAAGGGCATCCCATCTCTGCTGGCGGGACTGGCAGGACTGGCGGGGCTGGCGGGGCTGGCAGGGCTGGCCGCTGTGCCATACACGATGTCCGAGAGACGGCGGCCGGCGCAAACAGGCGGAAACCCTGACCGTAACTGATCTGTGACGAGGCAGTAGACCACATCCCGAGGGGCGTTACTCGACACCGAGTCATCTGTCCTGGTGGTCACTGGAGACGAGTCATCTGTCCTGGTGGTCACTGGAGACGATTCATCGGTCCTGGTGGTCACTGGAGACGATTCATCTGGTCTTGGTGGTCACTGGAGGCGATTCATCTGTCTTGGTGGTCACTGGAGACGATTGATCTGTCTTGGTGGTCACTGGAGACGATTCATCGGTCCTAGTGGTCACTGAAGACGATTCATCTGTCCTGGTGGTCACTGGAGACGATTCATCGGTCCTGGTGGTCACTGGAGACGATTCATCTGTCCTGGTGGTCACTGGAGACGATTGATCTGTCCTGGTGGTCACTGGAGACGATTCATCTGTCCTGGTGGCCACTGGAGACGATTGATATGTATTGGTGCTCACTGGAGACGGTTCATCTGTCTTGGTGGCCACTGGAGACGATTGATCTGTCCTGGTGGTCACTGGAGACGATTGATCTGTCCTGGTGGTCACTGGAGACGATTAATCTGTCTTGGTGGTCACTGGAGACGACTGATCTGTCCTGGTGGTCACTGGAGACGATTCATCTGTCTTGGTGGTCACTGGAGTCGATTGACCTGTCTTGGTGGTCACTGGAGTCGATTGATCTGTCTTGGTGGTCACTGGAGACGATTGATCTGTCCTGGTGGTCACTGGAGACGATTGATCTGTATTGGTGGTCACTGGAGTCGATTGATCTATCTTGGTGGTTACTGGAGACGGTGCATCTGTCCTGGTGGGCACTGGAGACGATTCATCTGTCCTGGTGGTCACTGGAGACGGTTCATCTGTCCTGGTGGTCACTGGAGACGATTCATCTGTCCTGGTGGTCACTGGAGACGATTCATCTGTCCTGGTGGTCACTGGAGACGGTTCATCTGTCCTGGTGGTCACTGGAGACGATTCATCTGTCCTGGTGGTCACTGGAGACGATTCATCTTTCCTGGTGGTCACTGGAGACGACTGATCGGAGCGGTCTGCTCTGCTGAATTAATGTTGCACAAGCATTCATCAATGCGTCCATGTTGGACTTCATCATGGGAACATAAGGCGTCCATGTTATACTTCATCATGGGAGCATAACAAGGCGTACATGTCAGATCCCAAGGAAACATAACACCGCCATGTTAAGCCACACGGAAACAACAACGACGCCGTGTCAGACCTCACGGAAACATAACAACACCTCCGTATTAGAC
>JAXIVJ010000290.1:0-12500 GCA_036785665.1 Chirona hameri | reverse complement strand
TATCATCCTCACTGGGAGGACCCATATCATCCTCACTGGGAGGACGCCATATCATCCTCACTGGGAGGATGCCATATCAGCCTCACTGGGAGGACCCATATCATCCTCACTGGGAGGACGCCATATCAGCCTCACTGGGAGGACGCCATATCATCCTCACCGGGAGGATGCCATATCATCCTCACTGGGAGGACCCATATCATCCTCACTGGGAGGACGCCATATCAGCCTCACTGGGAGGACGCCATATCATCCTCACCGGGAGGATGCCATATCATCCTCACTGGGAGGACCCATATCATCCTCACTGGGAGGACGCCATATCATCCTCACTGGGAGGATGCCATATCAGCCTCACTAGGAGGACGCCATATCATCCTCACTGGGAGGATGCCATATTATCCTCACTGGGAGGATGCCATATTATCCTCACTGGGAGGACCCATATCATCCTCACTGGGAGGACGCCATATCATCCTCACTGGGAGGACGCCATATCATCCTCACTGGGAGGATGCCATATCAGCCTCACTAGGAGGACGCCATATCATCCTCACTGGGAGGATGCCATATTATCCTCACTGGGAGGACGCCATATCATCCTCACCGGGAGGATGCCATATCATCCTCACTGGGAGGACCCATATCATCCTCACTGGGAGGACGCCATATCATCCTCACTGGGAGGATGCCATATCAGCCTCACTAGGAGGACGCCATATCATCATCACTGGGAGGATGCCATATTATCCTCACTGGGAGGACGCCATATCATCCTCACTGGGAGGATGCCATATCATCTTCACTGGGAGGACCCATATCATCCTCACTGGGAGGACGACATATCATCCTCACTGGGAGGATGCCATATCATCCTCACCGGGAGGATGCCATATCATCCTCACTGGGAGGACGCCATATCATCCTCACTGGGAGGACGCCATATCATCCTCACTGGGAGGATGCCATATCAGCCTCACTGGGAGGACGCCATATCATCCTCACTGGGAGGATGCCATATCATCCTCACTGGGAGGACGCCATATCATCCTCAATGGGAGGATGCCATATCATCCTCACTGGGAGGACCCATATCATCATCACTGGGAGGACCCATATCATCCTCACTGGGAGGACGCCATATCATCCTCACTGGGAGGACCCATGTCATCCTCACTGGGAGGACGCCATATCAGCCTCACTGGGAGGACGACATATCATCCTCACTGAGAGGACGCCATATCATCCTCGCTGGGAGGATGCCATATCATCCTCACTGGGAGGGCGCCATATCATCCTCACTGGGAGGACCCATGTCATCCTCACTGGGAGGGCGCCATATCATCCTCACTGGGAGGACCCATGTCATCCTCACTGGGAGGACGCCATATCAGCCTCACTGGGAGGACCCATATCATCCTCACTGGGAGGACCCATATTATCCTCACTGCTGCTTGTTGTCTCATGCCGTAACGATTGATGACAAAAGAGAATACCAGGAACCTTTTTTGGAAATGTACAACGTTTGGCATGCAAGCGTATGCAATTTGTTTCTGATCGCGTAAATACCAAAACAACGCAAATACTGGCGTGTTATTCGCAGTACTTGCAATATTTCCCTCCAATAGTAAATTATTTAAAAAATCATACATTCAATGTATTGTATAAATATGTAAATATGAGCTTATCAGGAATCTAAAAACATCCGTGAAAATGCAGAGCCACTAACTCAAATCGCTAACATGTATCACAACGAGGATAAACCACGCCTTATCATTTTATGAAACTTGTTCAAATTGCCCACTTCCACGTCCAGAGCTAAGCGAAAATATGAAAGTTGTTTCTATCGAAATGAGTGCTTAACTCATTGGTACTCACCATTACAGAACATGCCGCATACAAGCGTCGCAACCAGGAGAGCCGATCTGAAGCTGACCACGATGGTCATGGTGTGGGTCTGCTTTCTGCCGCCGGCTGAGACCCGGCTTGTCACAGCAGTCAGTCCGTCTCCACTAACGCACTTGCCCGGTCAGTCCCGGGGGCACAATTACGGGTCCAGCTCTCGAGTCCCGCGTGTACTGCACGTGCACGGTGCGCGCGAGAGTCGGAGACTCGGGACGATCACGCTCCGGTTTCCTCCACGAGCACAACACAACTGGCGGAGCTGGCCCGGCGGAGACGGCGCCGGCCGGTAAGGTCCCGACCGGAGCGCCCTCGGCGGCCGGCGAGGGAACTACGGAGATTCCCACGCCAGAGAAACGCCAACACCAGGCGGAGAAAAAGAGCGGGCGTACGCGCTGCGCCCGCCGGGAAAGGAGTGGACAATGGGCGCGATTAGACCCGATCATTATGTAACCCCGTTTGATAAATGGCACGATTACACAGTGCCCGTAACAGAGTGATTATTTTCTTGGGGCATAGCCTTGTAATACAGTGTTAGAAGTGGCGCGAAACATGTGTATCGAAGGCGTGGCCGGGGAACGCCGTGGAGCTTTACAGGCGGCGCCCTGGCTTTGTTTGTATTGTATTGCTGTTCTTTGTTGTTCCAGAGATGACTCGAAATTTGGCTCGGTGAGACTCAGAGAGTATGTGTTATCATAAGTCTAAATTGTTGCATACCGGTTATAGTTTGCATCTGAAAACGAGAATGACACTCGTATATACACCAGTCTGATCAACCCCATCTGGTTTCAGCTGATGAAATGTTTGATTCAGGAATATTTCTCTTTTATTTTATGCTGACAGATAAAGACATAACAGTGTGAATTGTTAGGCCCACGCCAAGATGAAAGGAAATATTTAAAATGTTGTATTATGATAAATGAGCGACTTTGACTCTATCCCAGACTAAACAAGAACAACTTGGGGAATATTATGATCGATATCGCATCGATCGCAAAATCTTCCCGTTTTTCATTCAGTTAAGTCAACAGAGTTCTATTAAAATAAGCATATGGTCGATAATGAAAGCATATCAGCAGCCACTGCTACAGCAGCGAACTCAAATGCAAGCAGCAAAATACAAATTCCACATTTTGAGGGAGGCTTGGCAAGTGGCAACAACGAAGTTTGTATCCTCATCGCTGTGGAAAGGTGCTATTTCTTCTGATGCCTTTGAGTTAGTATGCATTTATTATGCGTAGCTGAATGTCATATTGCTCAGTTTTTTTGCCTGAGTAAATGCTGAGAAGAAATGGAGAACAGTAACGAACACAAGAACAGCAATTAAAAACATATATTCTGAATCTTAGACATATCATTTGTTCCATTAACCCGCGACTTACGGGGGGGGGGCTATCCCCCCTTCCCATTATTTTGCAATAACTCCTACACCAACAACAGCATCGTCACCAATCTTTCAGTACCTTCTCTCACATCAATTCTACACATGATGGCTAAAGGCAAAAGATAAGGTTATGATAGATCAACCGGGAATGACGTCAGAGTGACGTCATGTTCTTCGGTTTTTGTTGAAAAATAATGGTTTGCGGAACACGCTGTCAAAGGTACAATGTTTGGGATAAATTCCATTGTCTTAAATCAAATTACTGACAATAAACCAAGCTATCAAACTGCTATCTCGGATTTTTCTTTTTGTTTATATTTGCTTTTTTAGAAATCCAAATACATTTTGTTTTTGTTTTTACAAAACTTGCAAGCAAATCAGAATGATAAAAACGGAATATATGTGATCGAAACATGTTTGTTGAATATGTGTACCAAATTTCAAGTCGATATCTTCAAAAATGACTGACTTATGACTTTTAAATGACAAAAATCGACCACCTCTCACAGCATTACTATGCTGTGAGAGCATTTCCGTTTTTGCTTTTTACTTCTATTTATTATGGAACAAACAATGTTCTAAGGTCATTTTTCGCGTTCTAGACGGAAAAAACATAAACATGCGTTATAATGCCTAATGACCGTAATATGCAGTTTGACCTCGTGACCTCGGATGACCTTGACCTGACCCAGGGTTATAAACAGCTTAGGATGGTACTTAGAAGTGTCAGACACACGAATCATATCGATTTAGCGACTGCTTATGCTTTTAATATAACAATTTTGCGTGCCAATTCCATTCATCGAGACCTTTTACACGGTCAAACATTTTGTATTTGAACTGCGCTGTGACGTCATCGGTGATCCCGAGGTCAACAATATTAGGTTTCTCTGGATAAATTTCCCAGGGCTATCGAATGCCGTTTGAACTTTTACAATCGGTCTAGTAGTTCAGAGGATCAGGGGGGGGGGGGAAAATAGCCCCCCCCCCCAGTAAGTCGCGTTATGGAATATACCCCAGTAAGTCGCGGGTTAATTTAATTTCAGTGATCACAACAACCACATAACCGTCGACCTGTCCCCTCCCCTCCCCTCCCCTCCCCTCCCCTCCCCTCCCCTCCCCTCCCCTCCGACCGGCCCCCTATCTCGGCAGCAGCTGGTGCGTTCAGCTGTCCACAGCGATAGGTATACCGTACGGGTCGGACCGGCCGGGCCGGGCGACGGCCGCTATCAGCAGATCAGCCCGGGAGCAGTGCAGATAAGGAAGAGGTGAGTTCTCGTCACGGTAATCACAGCGCGCGGACAGCGGTCGGCCACAGGATCAGACAGACGTCTGGCCGAGCTGTCTGCCGCGTGGATCACTGCCCTCTCTGAACAGGCCGCGTTCTGGTGTGTCAAGATAGCGCTCCGTCGCTCGGCAGTAGGATATGGAAGGTTACAGAAGTCTTGCCGGTATTTTAAGCCCAGACACGGACCTTACGCGACCAGCTGATATGCCTGATATCACTCACTGTGATGGAGATTTTTGGAGAGGGCTGGAAAGGGCTTGCGATGTTTTGCGATGTTTTGTCCAGCGAAGCGAAGCAGGCACAGGGAGAAAGATTCCTATCATCGCGTACGGGGACGCAACATGATACGCTTATCTAGAAGGCACGCTAAGCTTCTTATACAAAAGCGCATGGGAAGAGGGTTAGGCAGATGCTCCACTTGAACGACGCACGTTACAATTATGTGGAAAAGTATACAATAAAATTACAAAGTATGTGACCCATGACAGCAAAAGCCGTCCACACAGTTTCTCCGCGACAAGCATGATCTTACAAAGTAAACACTTTCAAACATGTGTTTACTCGAACAAAAAGATATCCAATATCCAAAGATATCAAGACTGTCATGGAACACGAAATAACGAAATACAAATAAAAAGCTGGGCAACATGTTTTTGTATGGATAAGGTTGTCATGTGTAATAATACTGTGGTCTAGGAGCGTAAAAACACCCCCATCGACAAAAAGAGCGGATATAATTTACCGTGTGAACTTTACACAATACCATATCTGGCATACCCACTGCAGGGGCATAAATGAAATTGAAAGTCAGCTTTATTCAAATAATCAATATATTTTCATCTCCATGCTGGATTTTCACAGATAAAACCGGCCGAAGTGATCACAGCATCGAAGCGCAGTCGTCTGGCAGCACAGCGCCACTGTTTGGTAGCACAGTGCTGCTGTTTGGCAGCACAGTGCCGCTGTTTGGCAGCACAGTGCCGCTGTTTGGTAGCACAGTGCCGCTGTTTGGCAGCACAGTGCCGCTGTTTGGCAGCACTGTGCCGCTGTTTGGCAGCACAGTGCCGCTGTTTGGTAGCACAGTGCCGCTGTTTGGCAGCGCAGTGCTGCTGTTTGGCTTTAATCTGCGTGAATAAATGTCGTCACAGAGTGGCGGCATGCGTCGATTGTCTCCCGCTCGGGAAGTCTGCAAGTCTGCGGCGGCTTCGTTCTGCACAGTCCAGATAAGCGCGAGCAGTGGGGAGGAGGAGGGGGAGGGGGAGGGGGGGGGGGGGGGGGGGGGGAGCACGGCGACGATGAGGTCCGCATACGGCATTCATCACTAACCAGGCCAGAGCCCACTTTGATCCTGCGCACCTCCCAATTAACCTTTGAGAGGACTCTGGAGATGCACTCTGCCCTCACAAGACTGCGGCTCGCATCTATGCAGGAGATCAGGCGATGTCTTAACAGTCAGCACGTAGCGTTTGCTAAACCGAGATCAGGCTTTAGACGTGTCTGGGCTGGATTTGAATTGAGAAAAACTCCGTTCTTTGACCCGCGCAATAGCAAGGCTGATTCAGGCCTGCTATCGAGACAGATTCGATTCGGCTTTCCTCGACAAGTGCACTAAAAGGGAGATAATCACCTTTTGATTTTGTTAGCAACAATTTATTTGGCTACCGTTATGGTATTAAAATGCTGCTATCTAAATTTAAGAATGAAATCAAATTATTCCCTAATTCAGAGTTGGAAGTTTGGGAAAATTAATGATCGGCATTTTCCCTCCACTATTGGAAAGTGCAACATCTGGCGTTTTTGCATCAATCTATTCAACGTTGTTGAATGGGCACTTGTAAACAAATCGCCGACACTAAATAGGTCGCCGTAGTTTAGCTTGGCACCGGCCGGCCGGTGCCAAGCTAAACTACGGCGACCTATTTAGTGTCGGCGATTTGTTTACAAGTGCCCATTCAACAACGTTGAATGGGCACTTGTTAGCCTCCCTACGCATTGCTATTTATCATGAAGGTATGCAATATGTTTCCTGCACTCTAACTTTTGCGAATATGTGCCCCAAAAAATGTATGAACAATCAACAATCATTTGAGAAAAAAAGTGCATTGACATGGGCAGTTTAGCTTGGCAGCGGCCGGCCGGTGCCCAGCTAAACTGCCACCCACCGGCCGGCCGGTGCCAAATAACTGGGTACAACTGACAGTATACAATATTTATACAATATACAATATTTATATTCAGAATCTCCATATTATCTCACAATCCTAACATCACGTCGCATTGACTCAATACTTGGGATGAAGCTTCAGCAGCTCCACTCTCGCCAGTCGCCCACCGTCGCCAGTACCAGGTCGATCTATGTTTTCCTCGAAGTTGACAGCCTCCCGCTAGTCAGCCTCCCGCTTCTCGGCACTTCTGTTCATTATCTGTTTGCTATTGCACAGTCAATGCGCTGCTTCGCACAACGGAAACCGGCCACCGGATGCCAGGTACTGACCGCACCGCAGTGGCGCACGCAGGATTCCATTTCGGGGGGGTCAGAGCCCTAAGAGCGGGCCCCCTTGTGTGCGGGCCCCCACCCGTTTTAAGAAAACTTCGCGGATTTCGGTCACTTGATTTTGAGGGGGGCCCCTACAGCATGAGATCTGTGACATGATAATTGTCTTGTCAATGTCGTGTAAGGTGACTGCGTGTGCTACTGATGTGCGAATTTTAGGTGCGTGTGCTACTGATGTGCGGTACAACTGTCGAGAGTTGACAAAATGAGGTCAATGACAACACGCAGTATAGTGGTGACTGGTGAACCGATACGATATTTTCGTAACAGGGTAACAGGTATGTGTGATCAGTTGGCGCGATACATGGCTGATTTTTACAACATACAGCATCGCAACAAATGTGGAGACGGTCTTGCGCATGACTTGGGAAGGCATAATTCCAACGGATCCAGGGCCTGGTGTCAACCAGTTGCTGCATAACCTGTCTGGAAGCCGCGCACAGGCTTTCTGGAGTTTGGTCAAAATGAGAGAAGCACGAGGAACAGATCGCGTCAAAAATTTCAAACGTCGTAATAACTAGTTTTTTTCGGGAGATCTGCTACCCATTGTCTTTGGTGGGCTTGGATACTCAAAATCATCGGGCCCTAGATACATCCCATTTTTTAAAAATACATTTAGTCCGAATGTTTTGTATGGATGGATTTTCGAGGTCAGGAACCACGCTAAGCAGAGCTTGTTGCGCAGGTCCTGACCTCACCACCCGATCGCGCAATTCCTGTTGGCCGGCAGAATTTAGAGACGAAAGTTTAACGTGCCCGACATACCTGGACGCGGTCCGCCCCGCTCACTGACTTCACCTGACCTTGAGTGCGACCGCTGCCACCGGCCGCAGGCCATCCCAGTCAGGAAGGAGCAAATAGCGAGCGCCGAAGCGACTCGAACTGGGGCTGCCACACCGGGTGAGGTCAGAAGCCCAGCGCTCACCCACTGAGCTACAGGGGCGGATATCAGTTCCCTAGTATTGACGATGAAACGTAATTCATGTGCCAAATAGCGAAGCATTTTATTTTATCAGTGAAGTTGAGCGTTACAATATTATTTGGCTTCGCCCACCGATGTTTGAGATGCTTATGCGCAAATTGTAGTGTAGATAGAAACCGCGTTTACACGGGACTTTATATTCTCTAGGCATGAATTAATTATCTCTTCGGAAATTGAGGCAATTTGAGAAATTGGGCCAAATTATGACGTTTTTTTCCTTTCTAACCTCCCAGATTCATGTCCTCTACAGGTTTAGAAGTCCCAGCCATTGGACGTCAAAGTGCCGTATAAACTACGCTAGGCTACGTTCGCGAACGGAATAGGAATTAACCCTGGAGGCGCTGGGGGGGGGGGGGGGGGGGGGGGGCATTTTTTTGCCCCATCCCCTTAGTTTTTCCGCCATAATCAGAAAACGCATAGAGATATCGACTTGAAACTTTCAGCAACTTGAAATGAATAGCTAAGCCACGTTTGGGCAAAAATTGGGTCCCGGCCAGGTCAAGTCAGGTCAAATGACATGACCACCAAACAACTTCTAGGTAGCACCACCGGCACAGTGGTTAATCGAGCGACATGAAACTCATGGCACGTCATGAAGTCATTAGGGACTACAATATCTCGGATTTTCTATATCAGTGATCTAAGGTCAAGTGATAAAATCGTGACCTTTTCAATGTAACCCTAGAGAAGAAAAAAACGTATATTTCTCAGTTGTAAAGGGATAAATTTAGTTCATGTTTGCTCTAGCCACCAGTTTTGGCCAGATGCTAGACCTGACCGGCCCCCATATCACGCCTCTGCCAGCACCGGGGCCTCGATCGGGCCCCTACCAGGAACGGGTCTCTACCAGTAACGGGCTCGTATCAATAATGTGCAAGGAGTGGGCCCTGTTGTGATCGGGCCCTGTTGTGATCGGGCCCTCGTCCTGACCAGACCCCATATCACGCCTTTGCCATCACCGGACCCCTGCCTCGATCGGACCTGCCCAAGACTGGACCCCTACCAGAAACGGGCCCGTATCAATAATTTACAAGGACCGGGCCCTGTTGTGACCGGGCCTTGGTTTTAACCGGTCCCCATATCACGTCTTTGCTAGCACCAGGCCCCTGCCTCGATCAGGCCTGACCAAACCGGGCCCCTACCAGGAACGAGCCCGTGTCACCAGAACGTGACCGTATCAATAATTTGCAAGGACGGGGCCCTGTTGTGACGGCCGACACCACCGGCCGTTTCGGACTAGCAAAGGCGTGATATGGGGTCCGGCCAGGACGAGGGCCCCCCTCGTCCTGGCCGGACCCCATATCACGCCTTTGCTAAGAACCGGGCCCCTGCCTCGAACGGGCCTGACCAAACCGGGCCCCTACCAGAAACCGGCTCGTATCAAATATCTGCAAGGACCGACCCTGTTGTGACCGGGCTCTCGTCCTGACCGGTCCCCATATCACGCCTTTGCTAGGCCCGGGCCCCCTGCCTCGATCGGCCTGACCAGACCGGGCCCCTACCAGAAACGGGCACGTATTAATAATTTGCAAGGACCGGGCCCTGTTGTGACCGGGCCCTCGACCTGACCGGGCCCCATATCACGCCTATGCCAGCACCGGGTCCTGTCTTGATCGGGCCCCTACCAGAAACTGGCCCCTATCAGAAACGGGCCCGTATTAATCATTTGCAATGACCGGGCCCTGTTGTGACCGGGCCCTCAACCTGACCGGGCCCCATATCACGCCTCTGCCAGCACCGGGTCCTGTCTTGATGGGCCCCTACCAGGAACGGGCCCCTATCAGGAAGGGTCCGTATCAAATAATTTGCAAGGAGCGGGCCCTGTTGTGTCCGGGCCCTCGTCCTGACCGGGCCCCATATCACGCCTTTTACAGCACCGGGCCCCTGCCTCCATCGGACCTGACCAAGACCGGGCCCCTACCAGAAAGGGGCCCATATCAAGAATATGCAAGGACCGGGCCCTGTTGTGACCGGGCCCTTGTCCTGACCGGGCCCCATGCCACGCCTTTGCCAGCACCGGGCCCCTGCCGCGATCGGGCCTGACCAAAAGCGGGCCCCTACCAGAATACGGGTCCTTTTGATGCGGGCCCCCTCATAAATTTCGGGGGGGGGGGGGGGGTCAGCTGACCCCTTTGACCCCCCCCCCCCCCCCCCCCCCCCTGCGTGCGCCACTGCCGCACCGTGCTGCTTCGCACAACGGAAACCGGCCACCGGATGCCATGTACTGATCGCACCCTGCTGATAAGGCGACGGCGTACATATTGACATTCGCTTGTGTTGGGAATAACCCGGCGGAAGTAGTTACAAACGACGCCAAGCCAGCACACAATCTTCACTCATAAAGCCTGCTGACTGAGAGGCTAGTCTGGCAAATGTAAGTCCCTCAATACGGTGCAGTTTTAACCCTCGCCCCACGAGGACCTTTTCTCACCTGCGCCCTACGGGGGTCCTAAAAATAGCCCCTGTTAACTTCCAAACCAAGCAACATAGAGCAATGCGGTAAGAACCAGCATGTTTCCTGTCATGAGAGGAATCTAACAGTATGCGATGTTTAGGTGTTAGGTCAACGGGCCACCTTCCCAGGTCAAGTGAATGACCTAAGATCGACCACGTCCAAAATAGCGATTGTACAGGGTGCTTCTTAGTATAACTTCCGAACGGAGAGAGATGGAGAGACCGTAAAAAGTAGTAGCGTGATGCCTATCATAAGGCAAATCCAAAGGCATCCCATTTTGAGCATCTAGGTCAACTGGTGACCTTTGGGGTCAGGTCAATGGCCCTTTGGGTTCTGACATGACCTTGACGAAATGGTCATAAATAGGTCACGATATAAAAGTCGTATACACTTCACATTTTTATAAGATACGTATAATTGTTGCAAACTCAGCTACTGAAAGTGTAAACAAGATGCGCCGTATGTGTAAAAAGTTATTCAAGATAAACCTCAAGGGGTTGGGGTCGTTTTAAGAGGTCGAGGGTTAAGTCCATGTCTAAGCATTGAATATGTTGTATTGTCTATTTAAATTATCCCTTGAATAAACGAGTAATGCAGTCAAATCGCGTGCAGTCAAGTAACGGATTTTATCTGAGCCGGTATAAACGGGGCACACCACACATATTTTACGAGCGAAACATCAGATAAACAAAACACCCTTGTCTATACATCACATGCATTTATCTCAAATGACGCAGCGTTTCTTACATTTTCGGCCGACTCATAATGATTATTTTATCTGGCGAAATTAAGGATAAAAGGCCTTCGATCAAGTAATCAGAGGTGCAAAAAATGTCTAGGCTCTCACCAACACATTTTCAGAGCACAAAATCTGTCACAAAACGCGACAGCATCAAAATGTGGTCCTGAAAATTGTTGTTTTTAGAATCCTCAGTTAGATGTTTTCAGGTATTCCAGATGCTTCAGAAGTATTCATTTATATTTTCAAGAAATGTTTAAAAATCTTGACTTAAGATAACATAGATAACACACCCAGAAGTTAACTAACAGAGACAGCAATGTTACAACAACAACAAAATCATATGAGAGATCTTATATAAAACTGGATAAAAGTTGAGAAGATACTATTTGTGGTCATGTACAAACTGATACCATGGCAAATCTAGTATTATTGTAAACAGGTACCTACCTCCCTACCAAGATTGTATAACTCCAGAGATACCATAAAGAATTCACAAGTACCCATAATAACTAAGATTTGTATGGAATAGGATATACTGTTTTTATGTCAGAGCGGGAATCAGGAATATGGATGGCTTGGCCGTTTGGCTACAGTGAGGAAACATTACAGTAGCTTATGTTGTACCCAAATGTTTTCACTTCATTTTAATAAGCTAGTTTAACTAACAGTTAAACATCTTTCACCCTCTAACATAGCTGATTAATACATGTTTTACGGTGCATTTACTAGGCGTTAACCGTTATCTAATTTCGGAGTAGCCGTGCGCTACCCTCGCCCTACGGAAGCTTTTATCACCTTCGCCCTAGGGGGGGGGGGGGGGGCTGGCAGGCCCCTCCTCGGTAACTTCCAAACCAATGAACTTAGAGCAATGCGGTAAGAACCAGCATGTTGCCTGTCATGAGGGGAATCTAACCGTATGCGAATTTTAGGTTTCAGGTCAACGGGTGACCTTCCGGATCAAGTGAATGACCCCGGATTTAACACGTCCAGAACAGCAATTGTGCTCTTCAGAAAACATCAAAATTCGAAATTGATAAATGTAAATAAAAAGGCATGTTCCTAGACCAGTTTTGGCTCAGAAATACAAAAATGTGATTATTTATTCGTATCTTGTCAAAAAAGTAAAAAAAAAGTTATTTTTAAAAATGACGTCATCAGATTCTTACACATAGGGAGCCATCACTCAGTCAAAA
>JAXIVJ010000289.1:285000-286464 GCA_036785665.1 Chirona hameri | reverse complement strand
GATGATGATGATGATGATGATGATGATGATGATGATGATGATGATGATGATGATGATGATGATGATGATGATGATGATGATGATGATGATGATGATGATGATGATGATGATGATGATGATGATGATGATGATGATGATGATGATGATGATGATGATGATGATGATGATGATGATGATGATGAAGATGATGATGTTGATGATGATGTTGATGATGATGTTGATGATGATGTTGATGATGATGTTGATGATGATGTTGATGATGATGTTGATGATGATGTTGATGATGATGTTGATGATGATGTTCATGATGATGTTGATGTTGATGATGATGTTGATGATGATGTTGATGATGATGTTGATGATGATGTTGATGATGATGTTGCTGATGATGTTGCTGATGATGTTGCTGATGATGTTGCTGATGATGTTGCTGATGATGTTGCTGGTGATGTTGCTGATGATGTTGCTGATGATGTTGCTGATGATGACGTGAGACGGTGTGGTATGCCCGGAGGCGGTGTTGTATGCCCGGAGGCGGTGTTGTATGCCCGGAGGCGGTGTGGTATGCCCGGAGGCGGTGTTGTATGCCCGGAGGCGGTGTTGTATGCCCGGAGGCGGTGTGATATGCCCGGAGGCGGTGTTGTATGCCCGGAGGCGGTGTTGTATGCCCTGAAGCGGTCTGGTATGCCCGGAGGCGGTTTAGTATGCCCGGAGGCGGTGTTGTATGCCCGGAGGCGGTGTGGTATGCCCGGAGGCGGTGCAGTATGCCCGGAGGCGGTGTTGTATGCCCGGAGGTGGTGTGGTATGCCCGGAGGCGGTGTAGTATGCCCGGAGGCGGTGTTGTTTGCCCGGAGGCGGTGTGGTATGCCCGGAGGCGGTGTAGTATGCCCGGAGGCGGTGTTGTATGCCCGGAGGCGGTGTGGTATGCCCGGAGGCGGTACAACACCGCCTCCGGGCATGATGATGATAATGATGATGATGATGATGATGATGATGATGATGATGATGATGATGATGATGATGATGATGATGATGATGATGATGATGATGATGATGATGATGATGATGATGTTGCTGATGATGATGTTGCTGATGATGATGTTGCTGATGATGATGTTGTTGATGATGTTGCTGATGATGTTGCTGATGATGTTGCTGATGATGTTGCTGATGATGTTGATGATGATGTTGATGATGATGTTGATGATGATGTTGATGATGATGTTGATGATGATGTTGCTGATGATGTTGCTGATGATGTTGCTGATGATGTTGCTGATGATGTTTCTGATGATGTTGCTGGTGATGTTGCTGATGATGTTGCTGATGATGTTGCTGATGATGACGTGAGACGGTGTGGTATGACCGGAGGCGGTGTTGTATGCCCGGAGGCGGTGTTGTATGCCCGGAGGCGGTGTGGTATGCCCGGAGGCGGTGTTGTATGCCCGGAGGCGGTGTTGTATG
>JAXIVJ010000289.1:272500-277500 GCA_036785665.1 Chirona hameri | reverse complement strand
GTTGATGATGATGTTGATGATGATGTTGATGATGATGTTGATGATGATGTTGCTGATGATGTTGCTGATGATGTTGCTGATGATGTTGCTGATGATGTTGCTGATGATGTTGCTGGTGAAGTTGCTGATGATGTTGCTGATGATGTTGCTGATGATGACGTGAGACGGTGTGGTATGCCCGGAGGCGGTGTTGTATGCCCGGAGGCGGTGTTGTATGCCCGGAGGCGGTGTGGTATGCCCGGAGGCGGTGTTGTATGCCCGGAGGCGGTGTTGTATGCCCGGAGGCGGTGTGATATGCCCGGAGGCGGTGTTGTATGCCCGGAGGCGGTGTTGTATGCCCTGAAGCGGTCTGGTATGCCCGGAGGCGGTTTAGTATGCCCGGAGGCGGTGTTGTATGCCCGGAGGCGGTGTGGTATGCCCGGAGGCGGTGCAGTATGCCCGGAGGCGGTGTTGTATGCCCGGAGGTGGTGTGGTATGCCCGGAGGCGGTGTAGTATGCCCGGAGGCGGTGTTGTTTGCCCGGAGGCGGTGTGGTATGCCCGGAGGCGGTGTAGTATGCCCGGAGGCGGTGTTGTATGCCCGGAGGCGGTGTGGTATGCCCGGAGGCGGTACAACACCGCCTCCGGGCATGATGATGATAATGATGATGATGATGATGATGATGATGATGATGATGATGATGATGATGATGATGATGATGATGATGATGATGATGATGATGATGATGATGATGATGTTGCTGATGATGATGTTGCTGATGATGATGTTGCTGATGATGATGTTGTTGATGATGTTGCTGATGATGTTGCTGATGATGTTGCTGATGATGTTGCTGATGATGTTGATGATGATGTTGATGATGATGTTGATGATGATGTTGATGATGATGTTGATGATGATGTTGCTGATGATGTTGCTGATGATGTTGCTGATGATGTTGCTGATGATGTTTCTGATGATGTTGCTGGTGATGTTGCTGATGATGTTGCTGATGATGTTGCTGATGATGACGTGAGACGGTGTGGTATGACCGGAGGCGGTGTTGTATGCCCGGAGGCGGTGTTGTATGCCCGGAGGCGGTGTGGTATGCCCGGAGGCGGTGTTGTATGCCCGGAGGCGGTGTTGTATGCCCGGAGGCGGTGTGGTATGCCCGGAGGCGGTGTTGTATGCCCGGAGGCGGTGTTGTATGCCCTGAGGCGGTCTGGTATGCCCGGAGGCGGTGTAGTATGCCCGGAGGCGGTGTTGTATGCCCGGAGGCGGTGTGGTATGCCCGGAGGCGGTGCAGTATGCCCGGAGGCGGTGTTGTACGCCCGGAGGCGGTGTGGTATGCCCGGAGGCGGTGTAGTATGCCCGGAGGCGGTGTTGTATGCCCGGAGGCGGTGTGGTATGCCCGGAGGCGGTGTAGTATGCCCGGAGGCGGTGTTGTATGCCCGGAGGCGGTGTGGTATGCCCGGAGGCGGTACAACACCGCCTCCGGGCATGATGATGATAATGATGATGATGATGATGATGATGATGATGATGATGATGATGATGATGATGATGATGATGATGATGATGATGATGATGATGATGATGATGATGATGATGATGATGATGATGATGATGATGATGATGATGATGATGATGATGATGATGATGATGATGATGATGATGATGATGATGATGACGATGATGATGATGATGTTGCTGATGATGATGTTGCTGATGATGATGTTGCTGATGATGATGTTGTTGATGATGTTGCTGATGATGTTGCTGATGATGTTGCTGATGATGTTGCTGATGATGTTGCTGATGATGTTGATGATGATGTTGATGATGATGTTGATGTTGATGATGATGTTAATGATGATGTTGATGATGATGTTGATGATGATGTTGCTGATGATGTTGCTGATGATGTTGCTGATGATGTTGCTGGTGATGTTGCTGATGATGTTGCTGATGATGTTGCTGATGATGTTGCTGATGATGACGTGAGACGGTGTGGTATGCCCGTTTGCGGTGTTGTATGCCCGGAGGCGGTGTTGTATGCCCGGAGGCGGTGTGGTATGCCCGGAGGCGGTGTTGTATGCCCGGAGGCGGTGTTGTATGCCCGGAGGCGGTGTGGTATGCCCGGAGGCGATGTAGTTTGCCCGGAGGCGGTGTTGTATGCCCGGAGGCGGTGTGGTATGCCCGGAGGCGGTGTAGTATTCCCGGAGGCGGTGTTGTATGCCCGGAGGCGGTGTGGTATGCCCGGAGGCGGTACAACACCGCCTCCGGGCATGATGATGATAATGATGATGATGATGATGATGATGATGATGATGATGATGATGATGATGATGATGATGATGATGATGATGATGATGATGATGATGATGATGATGATGATGATGATGATGATGATGATGATGATGATGATGATGATGATGATGATGATGATGATGATGATGATGATGATGATGATGATGATGATGATGATGATGATGATGATGATGATGATGATGATGATGATGATGATGATGATGATGATGATGATGATGATGATGATGATGATGATGATGATGATGATGATGATGATGATGATGATGATGATGATGATGATGATGATGATGATGATGATGATGATGATGATGATGATGATGATGATGATGATGATGATGATGATGATGATGTTGCTGATGATGATGTTGCTGATGATGATGTTGCTGTTGATGATGATGTTGATGATGATGTTGCTGATGATGTTGCTGATGATGTTGCTGATGATGTTGATGATGATGTTGCTGGTGATGTTGCTGATGATGTTGCTGATGATGTTGCTGATGATGTTGCTGATGATGACGTGAGACGGTGTGGTATGCCCGGAGGCGGTGTTGTATGCCCGGAGGCGGTGTTGTATGCCCGGAGGCGGTGTGGTATGCCCGGAGGCGGTGTAGTATGCCCGGAGGCGGTGTTGTATGCCCGGAGGCGGTGTGGTATGCCCGGAGGCGGTGTAGTATGCCCGGAGGCGGTGTTGTATGCCCGGAGGCGGTGTGGTATGCCCGGAGGCGGTGTAGTTTGCCCGGAGGCGGTGTTGTATGACCGGAGGCGGTGTGGTATGCCCGGAGGCGGTGTAGTATGCCCGGAGGCGGTGTTGTATGCCCGGAGGCGGTGTGGTATGCCCGGAGGCGGTACAACACCGCCTCCGGGCATGATGATGATGATAATGATGATGATGATGATGATGATGATGATGATGATGATGATGATGATGATGATGATGATGATGATGATGATGATGATGATGATGATGATGATGATGATGATGATGATGATGATGATGATGATGATGATGATGATGATGATGATGATGATGATGATGATGATGATGATGATGATGATGATGATGATGATGATGATGATGATGATGATGATGATGATGATGATGATGATGATGATGATGATGATGATGATGATGATGATGATGATGATGATGATGATGATGATGATGATGTTGCTGATGATGATGTTGCTGATGATGATGTTGCTGATGATGATGTTGTTGATGATGTTGCTCATGATGTTGATGATGATGTTGCTGATTATGTTGCTGATGATGTTGATGATGATGTTGATGATGATGTTGATGATGATGTTGATGATGATGTTGATGATGATGTTGATGATGATGTTGATGTTGATGTTGATGATGATGTTGATGATGATGTTGATGATGATGTTCATGATGATGTTGATGTTGATGATGATGTTGATGATGATGTTGATGATGATGTTGATGATGATGTTGATGATGATGTTGCTGATGATGTTGCTGATGATGTTGCTGATGATGTTGCTGATGATGTTGCTGATGATGTTGCTGGTGATGTTGCTGATGATGTTGCTGATGATGTTGCTGATGATGACGTGAGACGGTGTGGTATGCCCGGAGGCGGTGTTGTATGCCCGGAGGCGGTGTTGTATGCCCGGAGGCGGTGTGGTATGCCCGGAGGCGGTGTTGTATGCCCGGAGGCGGTGTTGTATGCCCGGAGGCGGTGTGGTATGCCCGGAGGCGGTGTTGTATGCCCGGAGGCGGTGTTGTATGCCCTGAGGCGGTCTGGTATGCCCGGAGGCGGTGTAGTATGCCCGGAGGCGGTGTTGTATGCCCGGAGGCGGTGTGGTATGCCCGGAGGCGGTGGAGTATGCCCGGAGGCGGTGTTGTATGCCCGGAGGCGGTGTGGTATGCCCGGAGGTGGTGTAGTATGCCCGGAGGCGGTGTTGTATGCCCGGAGGCGGTGTGGTATGCCCGGAGGCGGTGTAGTATGCCCGGAGGCGGTGTTGTATGCCCGGAGGCGGTGTGGTATGCCCGGAGGCGGTACAACACCGCCTCCGGGCATGATGATGATAATGATGATGATGATGATGATGATGATGATGATGATGATGATGATGATGATGATGATGATGATGATGATGATGATGATGATGATGATGATGATGATGATGATGATGATGATGATGATGATGATGATGATGATGATGATGATGATGATGATGATGATGATGATGATGATGATGATGATGATGATGATGATGATGATGATGATGATGATGTTGCTGATGATGATGTTGCTGATGATGATGTTGCTGCTGATGACGTTGTTGATGATGTTGCTGATGATGTTGCTGATGATGTTGCTGATGATGTTGCTGATGATGTTGATGATGATGTTGATGATGATGTTGATGATGATGTTGATGATGATGTTGATGATGATGTTGCTGATGATGTTGCTGATGATGTTGCTGATGATGTTGCTGATGATGTTGCTGGTGATGTTGCTGATGATGTTGCTGATGATGTTGCTGATGATGACGTGAGACGGTGTGGTATGCCCGGAGGCGGTGTTGTATGCCCGGAGGCGGTGTTGTATGCCCGGAGGCGGTGTGGTATGCCCGGAGGCGGTGTTGTATGCCCGGAGGCGGTGTTGTATGCCCGGAGGCGGTGTGGTATGCCCGGAGGCGGTGTTGTAT
>JAXIVJ010000289.1:260000-267500 GCA_036785665.1 Chirona hameri | reverse complement strand
TGATGATGATGATGATGATGATGATGATGATGATGATGATGATGATGATGATGATGATGATGATGATGATGATGATGATGATGATGATGATGATGATGATGATGATGATGATGATGATGATGATGATGATGATGATGATGATGAAGATGATGATGTTGATGATGATGTTGATGATGATGTTGATGATGATGTTGATGATGATGTTGATGATGATGTTGATGATGATGTTGATGATGATGTTGATGATGATGTTCATGATGATGTTGATGTTGATGATGATGTTGATGATGATGTTGATGATGATGTTGATGATGATGTTGATGATGATGTTGCTGATGATGTTGCTGATGATGTTGCTGATGATGTTGCTGATGATGTTGCTGATGATGTTGCTGGTGAAGTTGCTGATGATGTTGCTGATGATGTTGCTGATGATGACGTGAGACGGTGTGGTATGCCCGGAGGCGGTGTTGTATGCCCGGAGGCGGTGTTGTATGCCCGGAGGCGGTGTGGTATGCCCGGAGGCGGTGTTGTATGCCCGGAGGCGGTGTTGTATGCCCGGAGGCGGTGTGATATGCCCGGAGGCGGTGTTGTATGCCCGGAGGCGGTGTTGTATGCCCTGAAGCGGTCTGGTATGCCCGGAGGCGGTTTAGTATGCCCGGAGGCGGTGTTGTATGCCCGGAGGCGGTGTGGTATGCCCGGAGGCGGTGCAGTATGCCCGGAGGCGGTGTTGTATGCCCGGAGGTGGTGTGGTATGCCCGGAGGCGGTGTAGTATGCCCGGAGGCGGTGTTGTTTGCCCGGAGGCGGTGTGGTATGCCCGGAGGCGGTGTAGTATGCCCGGAGGCGGTGTTGTATGCCCGGAGGCGGTGTGGTATGCCCGGAGGCGGTACAACACCGCCTCCGGGCATGATGATGATAATGATGATGATGATGATGATGATGATGATGATGATGATGATGATGATGATGATGATGATGATGATGATGATGATGATGATGATGATGATGATGATGTTGCTGATGATGATGTTGCTGATGATGATGTTGCTGATGATGATGTTGTTGATGATGTTGCTGATGATGTTGCTGATGATGTTGCTGATGATGTTGCTGATGATGTTGATGATGATGTTGATGATGATGTTGATGATGATGTTGATGATGATGTTGATGATGATGTTGCTGATGATGTTGCTGATGATGTTGCTGATGATGTTGCTGATGATGTTTCTGATGATGTTGCTGGTGATGTTGCTGATGATGTTGCTGATGATGTTGCTGATGATGACGTGAGACGGTGTGGTATGACCGGAGGCGGTGTTGTATGCCCGGAGGCGGTGTTGTATGCCCGGAGGCGGTGTGGTATGCCCGGAGGCGGTGTTGTATGCCCGGAGGCGGTGTTGTATGCCCGGAGGCGGTGTGGTATGCCCGGAGGCGGTGTTGTATGCCCGGAGGCGGTGTTGTATGCCCTGAGGCGGTCTGGTATGCCCGGAGGCGGTGTAGTATGCCCGGAGGCGGTGTTGTATGCCCGGAGGCGGTGTGGTATGCCCGGAGGCGGTGCAGTATGCCCGGAGGCGGTGTTGTACGCCCGGAGGCGGTGTGGTATGCCCGGAGGCGGTGTAGTATGCCCGGAGGCGGTGTTGTATGCCCGGAGGCGGTGTGGTATGCCCGGAGGCGGTGTAGTATGCCCGGAGGCGGTGTTGTATGCCCGGAGGCGGTGTGGTATGCCCGGAGGCGGTACAACACCGCCTCCGGGCATGATGATGATAATGATGATGATGATGATGATGATGATGATGATGATGATGATGATGATGATGATGATGATGATGATGATGATGATGATGATGATGATGATGATGATGATGATGATGATGATGATGATGATGATGATGATGATGATGATGATGATGATGATGATGATGATGATGATGATGATGATGATGACGATGATGATGATGATGTTGCTGATGATGATGTTGCTGATGATGATGTTGCTGATGATGATGTTGTTGATGATGTTGCTGATGATGTTGCTGATGATGTTGCTGATGATGTTGCTGATGATGTTGCTGATGATGTTGATGATGATGTTGATGATGATGTTGATGTTGATGATGATGTTAATGATGATGTTGATGATGATGTTGATGATGATGTTGCTGATGATGTTGCTGATGATGTTGCTGATGATGTTGCTGGTGATGTTGCTGATGATGTTGCTGATGATGTTGCTGATGATGTTGCTGATGATGACGTGAGACGGTGTGGTATGCCCGTTTGCGGTGTTGTATGCCCGGAGGCGGTGTTGTATGCCCGGAGGCGGTGTGGTATGCCCGGAGGCGGTGTTGTATGCCCGGAGGCGGTGTTGTATGCCCGGAGGCGGTGTGGTATGCCCGGAGGCGATGTAGTTTGCCCGGAGGCGGTGTTGTATGCCCGGAGGCGGTGTGGTATGCCCGGAGGCGGTGTAGTATTCCCGGAGGCGGTGTTGTATGCCCGGAGGCGGTGTGGTATGCCCGGAGGCGGTACAACACCGCCTCCGGGCATGATGATGATAATGATGATGATGATGATGATGATGATGATGATGATGATGATGATGATGATGATGATGATGATGATGATGATGATGATGATGATGATGATGATGATGATGATGATGATGATGATGATGATGATGATGATGATGATGATGATGATGATGATGATGATGATGATGATGATGATGATGATGATGATGATGATGATGATGATGATGATGATGATGATGATGATGATGATGATGATGATGATGATGATGATGATGATGATGATGATGATGATGATGATGATGATGATGATGATGATGATGATGATGATGATGATGATGATGATGATGATGATGATGATGATGATGATGATGATGATGATGATGATGATGATGATGATGATGATGATGATGATGTTGCTGATGATGATGTTGCTGATGATGATGTTGCTGTTGATGATGATGTTGATGATGATGTTGCTGATGATGTTGCTGATGATGTTGCTGATGATGTTGATGATGATGTTGCTGGTGATGTTGCTGATGATGTTGCTGATGATGTTGCTGATGATGTTGCTGATGATGACGTGAGACGGTGTGGTATGCCCGGAGGCGGTGTTGTATGCCCGGAGGCGGTGTTGTATGCCCGGAGGCGGTGTGGTATGCCCGGAGGCGGTGTAGTATGCCCGGAGGCGGTGTTGTATGCCCGGAGGCGGTGTGGTATGCCCGGAGGCGGTGTAGTATGCCCGGAGGCGGTGTTGTATGCCCGGAGGCGGTGTGGTATGCCCGGAGGCGGTGTAGTTTGCCCGGAGGCGGTGTTGTATGACCGGAGGCGGTGTGGTATGCCCGGAGGCGGTGTAGTATGCCCGGAGGCGGTGTTGTATGCCCGGAGGCGGTGTGGTATGCCCGGAGGCGGTACAACACCGCCTCCGGGCATGATGATGATGATAATGATGATGATGATGATGATGATGATGATGATGATGATGATGATGATGATGATGATGATGATGATGATGATGATGATGATGATGATGATGATGATGATGATGATGATGATGATGATGATGATGATGATGATGATGATGATGATGATGATGATGATGATGATGATGATGATGATGATGATGATGATGATGATGATGATGATGATGATGATGATGATGATGATGATGATGATGATGATGATGATGATGATGATGATGATGATGATGAAGATGATGATGATGATGATGATGATGATGTTGCTGATGATGATGTTGCTGATGATGATGTTGCTGATGATGATGTTGTTGATGATGTTGCTCATGATGTTGATGATGATGTTGCTGATTATGTTGCTGATGATGTTGATGATGATGTTGATGATGATGTTGATGATGATGTTGATGATGATGTTGATGATGATGTTGATGATGATGTTGATGTTGATGTTGATGATGATGTTGATGATGATGTTGATGATGATGTTCATGATGATGTTGATGTTGATGATGATGTTGATGATGATGTTGATGATGATGTTGATGATGATGTTGATGATGATGTTGCTGATGATGTTGCTGATGATGTTGCTGATGATGTTGCTGATGATGTTGCTGATGATGTTGCTGGTGATGTTGCTGATGATGTTGCTGATGATGTTGCTGATGATGACGTGAGACGGTGTGGTATGCCCGGAGGCGGTGTTGTATGCCCGGAGGCGGTGTTGTATGCCCGGAGGCGGTGTGGTATGCCCGGAGGCGGTGTTGTATGCCCGGAGGCGGTGTTGTATGCCCGGAGGCGGTGTGGTATGCCCGGAGGCGGTGTTGTATGCCCGGAGGCGGTGTTGTATGCCCTGAGGCGGTCTGGTATGCCCGGAGGCGGTGTAGTATGCCCGGAGGCGGTGTTGTATGCCCGGAGGCGGTGTGGTATGCCCGGAGGCGGTGGAGTATGCCCGGAGGCGGTGTTGTATGCCCGGAGGCGGTGTGGTATGCCCGGAGGTGGTGTAGTATGCCCGGAGGCGGTGTTGTATGCCCGGAGGCGGTGTGGTATGCCCGGAGGCGGTGTAGTATGCCCGGAGGCGGTGTTGTATGCCCGGAGGCGGTGTGGTATGCCCGGAGGCGGTACAACACCGCCTCCGGGCATGATGATGATAATGATGATGATGATGATGATGATGATGATGATGATGATGATGATGATGATGATGATGATGATGATGATGATGATGATGATGATGATGATGATGATGATGATGATGATGATGATGATGATGATGATGATGATGATGATGATGATGATGATGATGATGATGATGATGATGATGATGATGATGATGATGATGATGATGATGATGATGATGATGTTGCTGATGATGATGTTGCTGATGATGATGTTGCTGCTGATGACGTTGTTGATGATGTTGCTGATGATGTTGCTGATGATGTTGCTGATGATGTTGCTGATGATGTTGATGATGATGTTGATGATGATGTTGATGATGATGTTGATGATGATGTTGATGATGATGTTGCTGATGATGTTGCTGATGATGTTGCTGATGATGTTGCTGATGATGTTGCTGGTGATGTTGCTGATGATGTTGCTGATGATGTTGCTGATGATGACGTGAGACGGTGTGGTATGCCCGGAGGCGGTGTTGTATGCCCGGAGGCGGTGTTGTATGCCCGGAGGCGGTGTGGTATGCCCGGAGGCGGTGTTGTATGCCCGGAGGCGGTGTTGTATGCCCGGAGGCGGTGTGGTATGCCCGGAGGCGGTGTTGTATGCCCGGAGGCGGTGTTGTATGCCCTGAGGCGGTCTGGTATGCCCGGAGGCGGTGTAGTATGCCCGGAGGCGGTGTTGTATGCCCGGAGGCGGTGTGGTATGCCCGGAGGCGGTGCAGTATGCCCGGAGGCGTTGTTGTATGCCCGGAGGCGGTGTGGTATGCCCGGAGGCGGTGTAGTATGCCCGGAGGCGGTGTTGTATGCCCGGAGGCGGTGTGGTATGCCCGGAAGCGGTGTAGTATGCCCGGAGGCGGTGTTGTATGCCCGGAGGCGGTGTGGTATGCCCGGAGGCGGTACAACACCGCCTCCGGGCATGATGATGATAATGATGATGATGATGATGATGATGATGATGATGATGATGATGATGATGATGATGATGATGATGATGATGATGATGATGATGATGATGATGATGATGATGATGATGATGATGATGATGATGATGATGATGATGATGATGATGATGATGATGATGATGATGATGATGATGATGATGATGATGATGATGATGATGATGATGATGATGATGATGATGATGTTGCTGATGATGATGTTGCTGATGATGATGTTGCTGATGATGATGTTGTTGATGATGTTGCTGATGATGTTGCTGATGATGTTGCTGATGATGTTGCTGATGATGTTGATGATGATGTTGATGATGATGTTGATGATGATGTTGATGATGATGTTGATGATGATGTTGCTGATGATGTTGCTGATGATGTTGCTGATGATGTTGCTGATGATGTTGCTGATGATGTTGCTGGTGATGTTGCTGATGATGTTGCTGATGATGTTGCTGATGATGACGTGAGACGGTGTGGTATGCCCGGAGGCGGTGTTGTATGCCCGGAGGCGGTGTGGTATGCCCGGAGGCGGTGTTGTATGCCCGGAGGCGGTGTTGTATGCCCTGAGGCGGTCTGGTATGCCCGGAGGCTGTGTAGTATGCCCGGAGGCGGTGTTGTATGCCCGGAGGCGGTGTGGTATGCCCGGAGGCGGTGCAGTATGCCCGGAGGCGTTGTTGTATGCCCGGAGGCGGTGTGGTATGCCCGGAGGCGGTGTAGTATGCCCGGAGGCGGTGTTGTATGCCCGGAGGCGGTGTGGTATGCCCGGAAGCGGTGTAGTATGCCCGGAGGCGGTGTTGTATGCCCGGAGGCGGTGTGGTATGCCCGGAGGCGGTACAACACCGCCTCCGGGCATGATGATGATAATGATGATGATGATGATGATGATGATGATGATGATGATGATGATGATGATGATGATGATGATGATGATGATGATGATGATGATGATGATGATGATGATGATGATGATGATGATGATTATGATGATGATGATGATGATGATGATGATGATGATGATGATGATGTTGCTGATGATGATGTTGCTGATGATGATGTTGCTGATGATGATGTTGTTGATGATGTTGCTGATGATGTTGCTGATGATGTTGCTGATGATGTTGCTGATGATGTTGATGATGATGTTGATGATGATGTTGATGATGATGTTGATGATGATGTTGATGATGATGTTGCTGATGATGTTGCTGATGATGTTGCTGATGATGTTGCTGATGATGTTGCTGATGATGTTGCTGGTGATGTTGCTGATGATGTTGCTGATGATGTTGCTGATGATGACGTGAGACGGTGTGGTATGCCCGGAGGCGGTGTTGTATGCCCGGAGGCGGTGTTGTATGCCCGGAGGCGGTGTGGTATGCCCGGAGGCGGTGTTGTATGCCCGGAGGCGGTGTTGTATGCCCGGAGGCGGTGTGGTATGCCCGGAGGCGGTGTTGTATGCCCGGAGGCGGTGTTGTATGCCCTGAGGCGGTGTGGTATGCCCGGAGGCGGTGTAGTTTGCCCGGAGGCGGTGTTGTATGCCCGGAGGCGGTGTGGTATGCCCGGAGGCGGTGTAGTATGCCCGGAGGCGGTGTTGTATGCCCGGAGGCGGTGTGGTATGCCCGGAGGCGGTACAACACCGCCTCCGGGCATGATGATGATGATAATGATGATGATGATGATGATGATGATGATGATGATGATGATGATGATGATGATGATGATGATGATGATGATGATGATGATGATGATGATGATGATGATGATGATGATGATGATGATGATGATGATGATGATGATGATGATGATGATGATGATGATGATGATGATGATGATGATGATGATGATGATGATGAT
>JAXIVJ010000289.1:250000-252500 GCA_036785665.1 Chirona hameri | reverse complement strand
TGATGATGATGATGATGATGATGATGATGATGATGATGATGATGATGATGATGATGATGATGATGATGATGATGATGATGATGATGATGATGATGATGATGATGATGATGATGATGATGATGATGATGATGATGATGATGATGTTGCTGATGATGATGTTGCTGATGATGATGTTGCTGATGATGATGTTGTTGATGATGTTGCTGATGATGTTGCTGATGATGTTGCTGATGATGTTGCTGATGATGTTGATGATGATGTTGATGATGATGTTGATGATGATGTTGATGATGATGTTGATGATGATGTTGCTGATGATGTTGCTGATGATGTTGCTGATGATGTTGCTGATGATGTTGCTGATGATGTTGCTGGTGATGTTGCTGATGATGTTGCTGATGATGTTGCTGATGATGACGTGAGACGGTGTGGTATGCCCGGAGGCGGTGTTGTATGCCCGGAGGCGGTGTTGTATGCCCGGAGGCGGTGTGGTATGCCCGGAGGCGGTGTTGTATGCCCGGAGGCGGTGTTGTATGCCCGGAGGCGGTGTGGTATGCCCGGAGGCGGTGTTGTATGCCCGGAGGCGGTGTTGTATGCCCTGAGGCGGTGTGGTATGCCCGGAGGCGGTGTAGTTTGCCCGGAGGCGGTGTTGTATGCCCGGAGGCGGTGTGGTATGCCCGGAGGCGGTGTAGTATGCCCGGAGGCGGTGTTGTATGCCCGGAGGCGGTGTGGTATGCCCGGAGGCGGTACACCGGGCATGATGATGATGATAATGATGATGATGATGATGATGATGATGATGATGATGATGATGATGATGATGATGATGATGATGATGATGATGATGATGATGATGATGATGATGATGATGATGATGATGATGATGATGATGATGATGATGATGATGATGATGATGATGATGATGATGATGATGATGATGATGATGATGATGATGATGATGATGATGATGATGATGATGATGATGATGATGATGATGATGATGATGATGATGATGATGATGATGATGATGATGATGATGATGAAGATGATGATGTTGATGATGATGTTGATGATGATGTTGATGATGATGTTGATGATGATGTTGATGATGATGTTGATGATGATGTTGATGATGATGTTGATGATGATGTTCATGATGATGTTGATGTTGATGATGATGTTGATGATGATGTTGATGATGATGTTGATGATGATGTTGATGATGATGTTGCTGATGATGTTGCTGATGATGTTGCTGATGATGTTGCTGATGATGTTGCTGATGATGTTGCTGGTGAAGTTGCTGATGATGTTGCTGATGATGTTGCTGATGATGACGTGAGACGGTGTGGTATGCCCGGAGGCGGTGTTGTATGCCCGGAGGCGGTGTTGTATGCCCGGAGGCGGTGTGGTATGCCCGGAGGCGGTGTTGTATGCCCGGAGGCGGTGTTGTATGCCCGGAGGCGGTGTGATATGCCCGGAGGCGGTGTTGTATGCCCGGAGGCGGTGTTGTATGCCCTGAAGCGGTCTGGTATGCCCGGAGGCGGTTTAGTATGCCCGGAGGCGGTGTTGTATGCCCGGAGGCGGTGTGGTATGCCCGGAGGCGGTGCAGTATGCCCGGAGGCGGTGTTGTATGCCCGGAGGTGGTGTGGTATGCCCGGAGGCGGTGTAGTATGCCCGGAGGCGGTGTTGTTTGCCCGGAGGCGGTGTGGTATGCCCGGAGGCGGTGTAGTATGCCCGGAGGCGGTGTTGTATGCCCGGAGGCGGTGTGGTATGCCCGGAGGCGGTACAACACCGCCTCCGGGCATGATGATGATAATGATGATGATGATGATGATGATGATGATGATGATGATGATGATGATGATGATGATGATGATGATGATGATGATGATGATGATGATGATGATGATGTTGCTGATGATGATGTTGCTGATGATGATGTTGCTGATGATGATGTTGTTGATGATGTTGCTGATGATGTTGCTGATGATGTTGCTGATGATGTTGCTGATGATGTTGATGATGATGTTGATGATGATGTTGATGATGATGTTGATGATGATGTTGATGATGATGTTGCTGATGATGTTGCTGATGATGTTGCTGATGATGTTGCTGATGATGTTTCTGATGATGTTGCTGGTGATGTTGCTGATGATGTTGCTGATGATGTTGCTGATGATGACGTGAGACGGTGTGGTATGACCGGAGGCGGTGTTGTATGCCCGGAGGCGGTGTTGTATGCCCGGAGGCGGTGTGGTATGCCCGGAGGCGGTGTTGTATGCCCGGAGGCGGTGTTGTATGCCCGGAGGCGGTGTGGTATGCCCGGAGGCGGTGTTGTATGCCCGGAGGCGGTGTTGTATGCCCTGAGGCGGTCTGGTATGCCCGGAGGCGGTGTAGTATGCCCGGAGGCGGTGTTGTATGCCCGGAGGCGGTGTGGTATGCCCGGAGGCGGTGCAGTATGCCCGGAGGCGGTGTTGTACGCCCGGAGGCGGTG
>JAXIVJ010000289.1:245000-247500 GCA_036785665.1 Chirona hameri | reverse complement strand
GATGTTGTTGCTGATGATGTTGCTGATGATGTTGCTGATGATGTTGCTGATGATGTTGCTGATGATGTTGCTGGTGATGTTGCTGATGATGTTGCTGATGATGTTGCTGATGATGACGTGAGACGGTGTGGTATGCCCGGAGGCGGTGTTGTATGCCCGGAGGCGGTGTTGTATGCCCGGAGGCGGTGTGGTATGCCCGGAGGCGGTGTTGTATGCCCGGAGGCGGTGTTGTATGCCCGGAGGCGGTGTGGTATGCCCGGAGGCGGTGTTGTATGCCCGGAGGCGGTGTTGTATGCCCTGAGGCGGTCTGGTATGCCCGGAGGCGGTGTAGTATGCCCGGAGGCGGTGTTGTATGCCCGGAGGCGGTGTGGTATGCCCGGAGGCGGTGGAGTATGCCCGGAGGCGGTGTTGTATGCCCGGAGGCGGTGTGGTATGCCCGGAGGTGGTGTAGTATGCCCGGAGGCGGTGTTGTATGCCCGGAGGCGGTGTGGTATGCCCGGAGGCGGTGTAGTATGCCCGGAGGCGGTGTTGTATGCCCGGAGGCGGTGTGGTATGCCCGGAGGCGGTACAACACCGCCTCCGGGCATGATGATGATAATGATGATGATGATGATGATGATGATGATGATGATGATGATGATGATGATGATGATGATGATGATGATGATGATGATGATGATGATGATGATGATGATGATGATGATGATGATGATGATGATGATGATGATGATGATGATGATGATGATGATGATGATGATGATGATGATGATGATGATGATGATGATGATGATGATGATGTTGCTGATGATGATGTTGCTGATGATGATGTTGCTGCTGATGACGTTGTTGATGATGTTGCTGATGATGTTGCTGATGATGTTGCTGATGATGTTGCTGATGATGTTGATGATGATGTTGATGATGATGTTGATGATGATGTTGATGATGATGTTGATGATGATGTTGCTGATGATGTTGCTGATGATGTTGCTGATGATGTTGCTGATGATGTTGCTGGTGATGTTGCTGATGATGTTGCTGATGATGTTGCTGATGATGACGTGAGACGGTGTGGTATGCCCGGAGGCGGTGTTGTATGCCCGGAGGCGGTGTTGTATGCCCGGAGGCGGTGTGGTATGCCCGGAGGCGGTGTTGTATGCCCGGAGGCGGTGTTGTATGCCCGGAGGCGGTGTGGTATGCCCGGAGGCGGTGTTGTATGCCCGGAGGCGGTGTTGTATGCCCTGAGGCGGTCTGGTATGCCCGGAGGCGGTGTAGTATGCCCGGAGGCGGTGTTGTATGCCCGGAGGCGGTGTGGTATGCCCGGAGGCGGTGCAGTATGCCCGGAGGCGTTGTTGTATGCCCGGAGGCGGTGTGGTATGCCCGGAGGCGGTGTAGTATGCCCGGAGGCGGTGTTGTATGCCCGGAGGCGGTGTGGTATGCCCGGAAGCGGTGTAGTATGCCCGGAGGCGGTGTTGTATGCCCGGAGGCGGTGTGGTATGCCCGGAGGCGGTACAACACCGCCTCCGGGCATGATGATGATAATGATGATGATGATGATGATGATGATGATGATGATGATGATGATGATGATGATGATGATGATGATGATGATGATGATGATGATGATGATGATGATGATGATGATGATGATGATGATGATGATGATGATGATGATGATGATGATGATGATGATGATGATGATGATGATGATGATGATGATGATGATGATGATGATGATGATGATGATGATGATGATGATGATGATGATGATGATGTTGCTGATGATGATGTTGCTGATGATGATGTTGCTGATGATGATGTTGTTGATGATGTTGCTGATGATGTTGCTGATGATGTTGCTGATGATGTTGCTGATGATGTTGATGATGATGTTGATGATGATGTTGATGATGATGTTGATGATGATGTTGATGATGATGTTGCTGATGATGTTGCTGATGATGTTGCTGATGATGTTGCTGATGATGTTGCTGATGATGTTGCTGGTGATGTTGCTGATGATGTTGCTGATGATGTTGCTGATGATGACGTGAGACGGTGTGGTATGCCCGGAGGCGGTGTTGTATGCCCGGAGGCGGTGTTGTATGCCCGGAGGCGGTGTGGTATGCCCGGAGGCGGTGTTGTATGCCCGGAGGCGGTGTTGTATGCCCGGAGGCGGTGTGGTATGCCCGGAGGCGGTGTTGTATGCCCGGAGGCGGTGTTGTATGCCCTGAGGCGGTGTGGTATGCCCGGAGGCGGTGTAGTTTGCCCGGAGGCGGTGTTGTATGCCCGGAGGCGGTGTGGTATGCCCGGAGGCGGTGTAGTATGCCCGGAGGCGGTGTTGTATGCCCGGAGGCGGTGTGGTATGCCCGGAGGCGGTACAACACCGCCTCCGGGCATGATGATGATGATAATGATGATGATGATGATGATGATGATGATGATGATGATGATGATGATGATGATGATGATGATGATGATGATGATGATGATGATGATG
>JAXIVJ010000289.1:225000-242500 GCA_036785665.1 Chirona hameri | reverse complement strand
GGAGGCGGTGTAGTATGCCCGGAGGCGGTGTTGTATGCCCGGAGGCGGTGTGGTATGCCCGGAGGCGGTGTAGTATGCCCGGAGGCGGTGTTGTATGCCCGGAGGCGGTGTGGTATGCCCGGAGGCGGTGTAGTTTGCCCGGAGGCGGTGTTGTATGCCCGGAGGCGGTGTGGTATGCCCGGAGGCGGTGTAGTATGCCCGGAGGCGGTGTTGTATGCCCTGAGGCGGTCTGGTATGCCCGGAGGTGGTGTAGTATGCCCGGAGGCGGTGTTGTATGCCCGGAGGCGGTGTGGTATGCCCGGAGGCGGTGCAGTATGCCCGGAGGCGGTGTTGTATGCCCGGAGGCGGTGTGGTATGCCCGGAGGCGGTGTAGTATGCCCGGAGGCGGTGTTGTATGCCCGGAGGCGGTGTGGTATGCCCGGAGGTGGTGTAGTATGCCCGGAGGCGGTGTTGTATGCCCGGAGGCGGTGTGGTATGCCCGGAGGCGGTACAACACCGCCTCCGGGCATGATGATGATAATGATGATGATGATGATGATGATGATGATGATGATGATGATGATGATGATGATGATGATGATGATGATGATGATGATGATGATGATGATGATGATGATGATGATGATGATGATGATGATGATGATGATGATGATGATGATGATGATGATGATGATGATGATGATGATGATGATGATGATGATGATGATGATGATGATGATGATGATGATGATGATGATGATGATGTTGCTGATGATGATGTTGCTGATGATGATGTTGCTGATGATGATGTTGTTGATGATGTTGCTGATGATGTTGCTGATGATGTTGCTGATGATGTTGCTGATGATGTTGCTGATGATGTTGATGATGATGTTGATGATGATGTTGATGTTGATGATGATGTTAATGATGATGTTGATGATGATGTTGCTGATGATGTTGCTGATGATGTTGCTGATGATGTTGCTGGTGATGTTGCTGATGATGTTGCTGATGATGTTGCTGATGATGTTGCTGATGATGACGTGAGACGGTGTGGTATGCCCGTTTGCGGTGTTGTATGCCCGGAGGCGGTGTTGTATGCCCGGAGGCGGTGTGGTATGCCCGGAGGCGGTGTTGTATGCCCGGAGGCGGTGTTGTATGCCCGGAGGCGGTGTGGTATGCCCGGAGGCGGTGTAGTTTGCCCGGAGGCGGTGTTGTATGTCCGGAGGCGGTGTGGTATGCCCGGAGGCGGTGTAGTATGCCCGGAGGCGGTGTTGTATGCCCGGAGGCGGTGTGGTATGCCCGGAGGCGGTACAACACCGCCTCCGGGCATGATGATGATAATGATGATGATGATGATGATGATGATGATGATGATGATGATGATGATGATGATGATGATGATGATGATGATGATGATGATGATGATGATGATGATGATGATGATGATGATGATGATGATGATGATGATGATGATGATGATGATGATGATGATGATGATGATGATGATGATGATGATGATGATGATGATGATGATGATGATGATGATGATGATGATGATGATGATGATGATGATGATGATGATGATGATGATGATGATGATGATGATGATGATGATGATGATGATGATGATGATGATGATGATGATGATGATGATGATGATGATGATGATGATCATGATGATGATGTTGCTGATGATGATGTTGCTGATGATGATGTTGCTGTTGATGATGATGTTGATGATGATGTTGCTGATGATGTTGCTGATGATGTTGCTGATGATGTTGATGATGATGTTGCTGGTGATGTTGCTGATGATGTTGCTGATGATGTTGCTGATGATGTTGCTGATGATGACGTGAGACGGTGTGGTATGCCCGGAGGCGGTGTTGTATGCCCGGAGGCGGTGTTGTATGCCCGGAGGCGGTGTTGTATGCCCGGAGGCGGTGTAGTATGCCCGGAGGCGGTGTTGTATGCCCGGAGGCGGTGTGGTATGCCCGGAGGCGGTGTAGTATGCCCGGAGGCGGTGTTGTATGCCCGGAGGCGGTGTGGTATGCCCGGAGGCGGTGTAGTTTGCCCGGAGGCGGTGTTGTATGCCCGGAGGCGGTGTGGTATGCCCGGAGGCGGTGTAGTATGCCCGGAGGCGGTGTTGTATGCCCAGAGGCGGTGTGGTATGCCCGGAGGCGGTACAACACCGCCTCCGGGCATGATGATGATGATAATGATGATGATGATGATGATGATGATGATGATGATGATGATGATGATGATGATGATGATGATGATGATGATGATGATGATGATGATGATGATGATGATGATGATGATGATGATGATGATGATGATGATGATGATGATGATGATGATGATGATGATGATGATGATGATGATGATGATGATGATGATGATGATGATGATGATGATGATGATGATGATGATGATGATGATGATGATGATGATGATGATGATGATGATGATGATGAAGATGATGATGATGATGATGATGATGATGTTGCTGATGATGATGTTGCTGATGATGATGTTGCTGATGATGATGTTGTTGATGATGTTGCTCATGATGTTGATGATGATGTTGCTGATTATGTTGCTGATGATGTTGATGATGATGTTGATGATGATGTTGATGATGATGTTGATGATGATGTTGATGATGATGTTGATGATGATGTTGATGATGATGTTGATGATGATGTTGATGATGATGTTGATGATGATGTTGATGATGATGTTCATGATGATGTTGATGTTGATGATGATGTTGATGAGTATGTTGATGATGATGTTGATGATGATGTTGATGATGATGTTGCTGATGATGTTGCTGAAGATGTTGCTGATGATGTTGCTGATGATGTTGCTGATGATGTTGCTGGTGATGTTGCTGATGATGTTGCTGATGATGTTGCTGATCATGACGTGAGACGGTGTGGTATGCCCGGAGGCGGTGTTGTATGCCCGGAGGCGGTGTTGTATGCCCGGAGGCGGTGTGGTATGCCCGGAGGCGGTGTTGTATGCCCGGAGGCGGTGTTGTATGCCCGGAGGCGGTGTGATATGCCCGGAGGCGTTGTTGTATGCCCGGAGGCGGTGTTGTATGCCCTGAAGCGGTCTGGTATGCCCGGAGGCGGTTTAGTATGCCCGGAGGCGGTGTTGTATGCCCGGAGGCGGTGTGGTATGCCCGGAGGCGGTGCAGTATGCCCGGAGGCGGTGTTGTATGCCCGGAGGCGGTGTGGTATGCCCGGAGGCGGTGTAGTATGCCCGGAGGCGGTGTTGTTTGCCCGGAGGCGGTGTGGTATGCCCGGAGGCGGTGTAGTATGCCCGGAGGCGGTGTTGTATGCCCGGAGGCGGTGTGGTATGCCCGGAGGCGGTACAACACCGCCTCCGGGCATGATGATGATAATGATGATGATGATGATGATGATGATGATGATGATGATGATGATGATGATGATGATGATGATGATGATGATGATGATGATGATGATGATGATGATGATGATGATGTTGCTGATGATGATGTTGCTGATGATGATGTTGCTGATGATGATGTTGTTGATGATGTTGCTGATGATGTTGCTGATGATGTTGCTGATGATGTTGCTGATGATGTTGATGATGATGTTGATGATGATGTTGATGATGATGTTGATGATGATGTTGATGATGATGTTGCTGATGATGTTGCTGATGATGTTGCTGATGATGTTGCTGATGATGTTTTTGATGATGTTGCTGGTGATGTTGCTGATGATGTTGCTGATGATGTTGCTGATGATGACGTGAGACGGTGTGGTATGACCGGAGGCGGTGTTGTATGCCCGGAGGCGGTGTTGTATGCCCGGAGGCGGTGTGGTATGCCCGGAGGCGGTGTTGTATGCCCGGAGGCGGTGTTGTATGCCCGGAGGCGGTGTGGTATGCCCGGAGGCGGTGTTGTATGCCCGGAGGCGGTGTTGTATGCCCTGAGGCGGTCTGGTATGCCCGGAGGCGGTGTAGTATACCCGGAGGCGGTGTTGTATGCCCGGAGGCGGTGTGGTATGCCCGGAGGCGGTGCAGTATGCCCGGAGGCGGTGTTGTATGCCCGGAGGCGGTGTGGTATGCCCGGAGGCGGTGTAGTATGCCCGGAGGCGGTGTTGTATGCCCGGAGGCGGTGTGGTATGCCCGGAGGCGGTGTAGTATGCCCAGAGGCGGTGTTGTATGCCCGGAGGCGGTGTGGTATGCCCGGAGGCGGTACAACACCGCCTCCGGGCATGATGATGATAATGATGATGATGATGATGATGATGATGATGATGATGATGATGATGATGATGATGATGATGATGATGATGATGATGATGATGATGATGATGATGATGATGATGATGATGATGATGATGATGATGATGATGATGATGATGATGATGATGATGATGATGATGATGATGATGATGATGATGATGATGATGTTGCTGATGATGATGTTGCTGATGATGATGTTGCTGATGATGATGTTGTTGATGATGTTGCTGATGATGTTGCTGATGATGTTGCTGATGATGTTGCTGATGATGTTGATGATGATGTTGATGATGATGTTGATGATGATGTTGATGATGATGTTGATGATGATGTTGATGATGATGTTGATGATGATGTTGATGTTGATGATGATGTTAATGATGATGTTGATGATGATGTTGATGATGATGTTGCTGATGATGTTGCTGATGATGTTGCTGATGATGTTGCTGGTGATGTTGCTGATGATGTTGCTGATGATGTTGCTGATGATGTTGCTGATGATGACGTGAGACGGTGTGGTATGCCCGTTTGCGGTGTTGTATGCCCGGAGGCGGTGTTGTATGCCTGGAGGCGGAGTGGTATGCCCGGAGGCGGTGTTGTATGCCCGGAGGCGGTGTGGTATGCCCGGAGGCGGTGTAGTATGCCCGGAGGCGGTGTTGTATGCCCGGAGGCGGTGTGGTATGCCCGGAGGCGGTGTAGTATGCCCGGAGGCGGTGTTGTATGCCCGGAGGCGGTGTGGTATGCCCGGAGGCGGTGTAGTTTGCCCGGAGGCGGTGTTGTATGCCCGGAGGCGGTGTGGTATGCCCGGAGGCGGTGTAGTATGCCCGGAGGCGGTGTTGTATGCCCTGAGGCGGTCTGGTATGCCCGGAGGCGGTGTAGTATGCCCGGAGGCGGTGTTGTATGCCCGGAGGCGGTGTGGTATGCCCGGAGGCGGTGCAGTATGCCCGGAGGCGGTGTTGTATGCCCGGAGGCGGTGTGGTATGCCCGGAGGCGGTGTAGTATGCCCGGAGGCGGTGTTGTATGCCCGGAGGCGGTGTGGTATGCCCGGAGGCGGTGTAGTATGCCCGGAGGCGGTGTTGTATGCCCGGAGGCGGTGTGGTATGCCCGGAGGCGGTACAACACCGCCTCCGGGCATGATGATGATAATGATGATGATGATGATGATGATGATGATGATGATGATGATGATGATGATGATGATGATGATGATGATGATGATGATGATGATGATGATGATGATGATGATGATGATGATGATGATGATGATGATGATGATGATGATGATGATGATGATGATGATGATGATGATGATGATGATGATGATGATGATGATGATGATGATGATGATGATGATGTTGCTGATGATGATGTTGCTGATGATGATGTTGCTGATGATGATGTTGTTGATGATGTTGCTGATGATGTTGCTGATGATGTTGCTGATGATGTTGCTGATGATGTTGCTGATGATGTTGATGATGATGTTGATGATGATGTTGATGTTAATGATGATGTTAATGATGATGTTGATGATGATGTTGATGATGATGTTGCTGATGATGTTGCTGATGATGTTGCTGATGATGTTGCTGGTGATGTTGCTGATGATGTTGCTGATGATGTTGCTGATGATGTTGCTGATGATGACGTGAGACGGTGTGGTATGCCCGTTTGCGGTGTTGTATGCCCGGAGGCGGTGTTGTATGCCCGGAGGCGGTGTGGTATGCCCGGAGGCGGTGTTGTATGCCCGGAGGCGGTGTTGTATGCCCGGAGGCGGTGTGGTATGCCCGGAGGCGGTGTAGTTTGCCCGGAGGCGGTGTTGTATGCCCGGAGGCGGTGTGGTATGCCCGGAGGCGGTGTAGTATGCCCGGAGGCGGTGTTGTATGCCCGGAGGCGGTGTGGTATGCCCGGAGGCGGTACAACACCGCCTCCGGGCATGATGATGATAATGATGATGATGATGATGATGATGATGATGATGATGATGATGATGATGATGATGATGATGATGATGATGATGATGATGATGATGATGATGATGATGATGATGATGATGATGATGATGATGATGATGATGATGATGATGATGATGATGATGATGATGATGATGATGATGATGATGATGATGATGATGATGATGATGATGATGATGATGATGATGATGATGATGATGATGATGATGATGATGATGATGATGATGATGATGATGATGATGATGATGATGATGATGATGATGATGATGATGATGATGATGATGATGATGATGATGTTGCTGATGATGATGTTGCTGATGATGATGTTGCTGTTGATGATGATGTTGATGATGATGTTGCTGATGATGTTGCTGATGATGTTGCTGATGATGTTGATGATGATGTTGCTGGTGATGTTGCTGATGATGTTGCTGATGATGTTGCTGATGATGTTGCTGATGATGACGTGAGACGGTGTGGTATGCCCGGAGGCGGTGTTGTATGCCCGGAGGCGGTGTTGTATGCCCGGAGGCGGTGTGGTATGCCCGGAGGCGGTGTAGTATGCCCGGAGGCGGTGTTGTATGCCCGGAGGCGGTGTGGTATGCCCGGAGGCGGTGTAGTATGCCCGGAGGCGGTGTTGTATGCCCGGAGGCGGTGTGGTATGCCCGGAGGCGGTGTAGTTTGCCCGGAGGCGGTGTTGTATGCCCGGAGGCGGTGTGGTATGATGTTGATGATGATGTTGATGATGATGTTGATGATGATGTTGATGATGATGTTGATGATGATGTTGATGATGATGTTGATGATGATGTTCATGATGATGTTGATGTTGATGATGATGTTGATGAGTATGTTGATGATGATGTTGATGATGATGTTGATGATGATGTTGCTGATGATGTTGCTGATGATGTTGCTGATGATGTTGCTGATGATGTTGCTGATGATGTTGCTGGTGATGTTGCTGATGATGTTGCTGATGATGTTGCTGATCATGACGTGAGACGGTGTGGTATGCCCGGAGGCGGTGTTGTATGCCCGGAGGCGGTGTTGTATGCCCGGAGGCGGTGTGGTATGCCCGGAGGCGGTGTTGTATGCCCGGAGGCGGTGTTGTATGCCCGGAGGCGGTGTGATATGCCCGGAGGCGTTGTTGTATGCCCGGAGGCGGTGTTGTATGCCCTGAAGCGGTCTGGTATGCCCGGAGGCGGTTTAGTATGCCCGGAGGCGGTGTTGTATGCCCGGAGGCGGTGTGGTATGCCCGGAGGCGGTGCAGTATGCCCGGAGGCGGTGTTGTATGCCCGGAGGCGGTGTGGTATGCCCGGAGGCGGTGTAGTATGCCCGGAGGCGGTGTTGTTTGCCCGGAGGCGGTGTGGTATGCCCGGAGGCGGTGTAGTATGCCCGGAGGCGGTGTTGTATGCCCGGAGGCGGTGTGGTATGCCCGGAGGCGGTACAACACCGCCTCCGGGCATGATGATGATAATGATGATGATGATGATGATGATGATGATGATGATGATGATGATGATGATGATGATGATGATGATGATGATGATGATGATGATGATGATGATGATGATGTTGCTGATGATGATGTTGCTGATGATGATGTTGCTGATGATGATGTTGTTGATGATGTTGCTGATGATGTTGCTGATGATGTTGCTGATGATGTTGCTGATGATGTTGATGATGATGTTGATGATGATGTTGATGATGATGTTGATGATGATGTTGATGATGATGTTGCTGATGATGTTGCTGATGATGTTGCTGATGATGTTGCTGATGATGTTTTTGATGATGTTGCTGGTGATGTTGCTGATGATGTTGCTGATGATGTTGCTGATGATGACGTGAGACGGTGTGGTATGACCGGAGGCGGTGTTGTATGCCCGGAGGCGGTGTTGTATGCCCGGAGGCGGTGTGGTATGCCCGGAGGCGGTGTTGTATGCCCGGAGGCGGTGTTGTATGCCCGGAGGCGGTGTGGTATGCCCGGAGGCGGTGTTGTATGCCCGGAGGCGGTGTTGTATGCCCTGAGGCGGTCTGGTATGCCCGGAGGCGGTGTAGTATACCCGGAGGCGGTGTTGTATGCCCGGAGGCGGTGTGGTATGCCCGGAGGCGGTGCAGTATGCCCGGAGGCGGTGTTGTATGCCCGGAGGCGGTGTGGTATGCCCGGAGGCGGTGTAGTATGCCCGGAGGCGGTGTTGTATGCCCGGAGGCGGTGTGGTATGCCCGGAGGCGGTGTAGTATGCCCAGAGGCGGTGTTGTATGCCCGGAGGCGGTGTGGTATGCCCGGAGGCGGTACAACACCGCCTCCGGGCATGATGATGATAATGATGATGATGATGATGATGATGATGATGATGATGATGATGATGATGATGATGATGATGATGATGATGATGATGATGATGATGATGATGATGATGATGATGATGATGATGATGATGATGATGATGATGATGATGATGATGATGATGATGATGATGATGATGATGATGATGATGATGTTGCTGATGATGATGTTGCTGATGATGATGTTGCTGATGATGATGTTGTTGATGATGTTGCTGATGATGTTGCTGATGATGTTGCTGATGATGTTGCTGATGATGTTGATGATGATGTTGATGATGATGTTGATGATGATGTTGATGATGATGTTGATGATGATGTTGATGATGATGTTGATGATGATGTTGATGTTGATGATGATGTTAATGATGATGTTGATGATGATGTTGATGATGATGTTGCTGATGATGTTGCTGATGATGTTGCTGATGATGTTGCTGGTGATGTTGCTGATGATGTTGCTGATGATGTTGCTGATGATGTTGCTGATGATGACGTGAGACGGTGTGGTATGCCCGTTTGCGGTGTTGTATGCCCGGAGGCGGTGTTGTATGCCTGGAGGCGGAGTGGTATGCCCGGAGGCGGTGTTGTATGCCCGGAGGCGGTGTGGTATGCCCGGAGGCGGTGTAGTATGCCCGGAGGCGGTGTTGTATGCCCGGAGGCGGTGTGGTATGCCCGGAGGCGGTGTAGTATGCCCGGAGGCGGTGTTGTATGCCCGGAGGCGGTGTGGTATGCCCGGAGGCGGTGTAGTTTGCCCGGAGGCGGTGTTGTATGCCCGGAGGCGGTGTGGTATGCCCGGAGGCGGTGTAGTATGCCCGGAGGCGGTGTTGTATGCCCTGAGGCGGTCTGGTATGCCCGGAGGCGGTGTAGTATGCCCGGAGGCGGTGTTGTATGCCCGGAGGCGGTGTGGTATGCCCGGAGGCGGTGCAGTATGCCCGGAGGCGGTGTTGTATGCCCGGAGGCGGTGTGGTATGCCCGGAGGCGGTGTAGTATGCCCGGAGGCGGTGTTGTATGCCCGGAGGCGGTGTGGTATGCCCGGAGGCGGTGTAGTATGCCCGGAGGCGGTGTTGTATGCCCGGAGGCGGTGTGGTATGCCCGGAGGCGGTACAACACCGCCTCCGGGCATGATGATGATAATGATGATGATGATGATGATGATGATGATGATGATGATGATGATGATGATGATGATGATGATGATGATGATGATGATGATGATGATGATGATGATGATGATGATGATGATGATGATGATGATGATGATGATGATGATGATGATGATGATGATGATGATGATGATGATGATGATGATGATGATGATGATGATGATGATGATGATGTTGCTGATGTTGCTGATGATGATGTTGCTGATGATGATGTTGTTGATGATGTTGCTGATGATGTTGCTGATGATGTTGCTGATGATGTTGCTGATGATGTTGCTGATGATGTTGATGATGATGTTGATGATGATGTTGATGTTAATGATGATGTTAATGATGATGTTGATGATGATGTTGATGATGATGTTGCTGATGATGTTGCTGATGATGTTGCTGATGATGTTGCTGGTGATGTTGCTGATGATGTTGCTGATGATGTTGCTGATGATGTTGCTGATGATGACGTGAGACGGTGCGGTATGCCCGTTTGCGGTGTTGTATGCCCGGAGGCGGTGTTGTATGCCCGGAGGCGGTGTGGTATGCCCGGAGGCGGTGTTGTATGCCCGGAGGCGGTGTTGTATGCCCGGAGGCGGTGTGGTATGCCCGGAGGCGGTGTAGTTTGCCCGGAGGCGGTGTTGTATGCCCGGAGGCGGTGTGGTATGCCCGGAGGCGGTGTAGTATGCCCGGAGGCGGTGTTGTATGCCCGGAGGCGGTGTGGTATGCCCGGAGGCGGTACAACACCGCCTCCGGGCATGATGATGATAATGATGATGATGATGATGATGATGATGATGATGATGATGATGATGATGATGATGATGATGATGATGATGATGATGATGATGATGATGATGATGATGATGATGATGATGATGATGATGATGATGATGATGATGATGATGATGATGATGATGATGATGATGATGATGATGATGATGATGATGATGATGATGATGATGATGATGATGATGATGATGATGATGATGATGATGATGATGATGATGATGATGATGATGATGATGATGATGATGATGATGATGATGATGATGATGATGATGATGATGATGATGATGATGATGATGATGATGATGATGATGATGATGATGATGATGATGATGATGATGATGATGATGATGATGTTGCTGATGATGATGTTGCTGATGATGATGTTGCTGTTGATGATGATGTTGATGATGATGTTGCTGATGATGTTGCTGATGATGTTGCTGATGATGTTGATGATGATGTTGCTGGTGATGTTGCTGATGATGTTGCTGATGATGTTGCTGATGATGTTGCTGATGATGACGTGAGACGGTGTGGTATGCCCGGAGGCGGTGTTGTATGCCCGGAGGCGGTGTTGTATGCCCGGAGGCGGTGTGGTATGCCCGGAGGCGGTGTAGTATGCCCGGAGGCGGTGTTGTATGCCCGGAGGCGGTGTGGTATGCCCGGAGGCGGTGTAGTATGCCCGGAGGCGGTGTTGTATGCCCGGAGGCGGTGTGGTATGCCCGGAGGCGGTGTAGTTTGCCCGGAGGCGGTGTTGTATGCCCGGAGGCGGTGTGGTATGCCCGGAGGCGGTGTAGTATGCCCGGAGGCGGTGTTGTATGCCCAGAGGCGGTGTGGTATGCCCGGAGGCGGTACAACACCGCCTCCGGGCATGATGATGATGATAATGATGATGATGATGATGATGATGATGATGATGATGATGATGATGATGATGATGATGATGATGATGATGATGATGATGATGATGATGATGATGATGATGATGATGATGATGATGATGATGATGATGATGATGATGATGATGATGATGATGATGATGATGATGATGATGATGATGATGATGATGATGATGATGATGATGATGATGATGATGATGATGATGATGATGATGATGATGATGAAGATGATGATGATGATGATGATGATGATGTTGCTGATGATGATGTTGCTGATGATGATGTTGCTGATGATGATGTTGTTGATGATGTTGCTCATGATGTTGATGATGATGTTGCTGATTATGTTGCTGATGATGTTGATGATGATGTTGATGATGATGTTGATGATGATGTTGATGATGATGTTGATGATGATGTTGATGATGATGTTGATGTTGATGTTGATGATGATGTTGATGATGATGTTGATGATGATGTTCATGATGATGTTGATGTTGATGATCATGTTGATGATGATGTTGATGATGATGTTGATGATGATGTTGATGATGATGTTGATGATGATGTTGCTGATGATGTTGCTGATGATGTTGCTGATGATGTTGCTGATGATGTTGCTGATGATGTTGCTGGTGATGTTGCTGATGATGTTGCTGATGATGTTGCTGATGATGACGTGAGACGGTGTGGTATGCCCGGAGGCGGTGTTGTATGCCCGGAGGCGGTGTTGTATGCCCGGAGGCGGTGTGGTATGCCCGGAGGCGGTGTTGTATGCCCGGAGGCGGTGTTGTATGCCCGGAGGCGGTGTGGTATGTCCGGAGGCGGTGTTGTATGCCCGGAGGCGGTGTTGTATGCCCTGAGGCGGTCTGGTATGCCCGGAGGCGGTGTAGTATGCCCGGAGGCGGTGTTGTATGCCCGGAGGCGGTGTGGTATGCCCGGAGGCGGTGCAGTATGCCCGGAGGCGGTGTTGTATGCCCGGAGGCGGTGTGGTATGCCCGGAGGCGGTGTAGTATGCCCGGAGGCGGTGTTGTATGCCCGGAGGCGGTGTGGTATGCCCGGAGGCGGTGTAGTATGCCCGGAGGCGGTGTTGTATGCCCGGAGGCGGTGTGGTATGCCCGGAGGCGGTACAACACCGCCTCCGGGCATGATGATGATAATGATGATGATGATGATGATGATGATGATGATGATGATGATGATGATGATGATGATGATGATGATGATGATGATGATGATGATGATGATGATGATGATGATGATGATGATGATGATGATGATGATGATGATGATGATGATGATGATGATGATGATGATGATGATGACGATGATGATGATGATGATGATGATGATGATGATGATGATGATGATGTTGCTGATGATGATGTTGCTGATGATGATGTTGCTGATGATGATGTTGTTGATGATGTTGCTGATGATGTTGCTGATGATGTTGCTGATGATGTTGCTGATGATGTTGATGATGATGTTGATGATGATGTTGATGATGATGTTGATGATGATGTTGATGATGATGTTGCTGATGATGTTGCTGATGATGTTGCTGATGATGTTGCTGATGATGTTGCTGGTGATGTTGCTGATGATGTTGCTGATGATGTTGCTGATGATGACGTGAGACGGTGTGGTATGCCCGGAGGCGGTGTTGTATGCCCGGAGGCGGTGTTGTATGCCCGGAGGCGGTGTGGTATGCCCGGAGGCGGTGTTGTATGCCCGGAGGCGGTGTTGTATGCCCGGAGGCGGTGTGGTATGCCCGGAGGCGGTGTTGTATGCCCGGAGGCGGTGTTGTATGCCCTGAGGCGGTCTGGTATGCCCGGAGGCGGTGTAGTATGCCCGGAGGCGGTGTTGTATGCCCGGAGGCGGTGTGGTATGCCCGGAGGCGGTGCAGTATGCCCGGAGGCGTTGTTGTATGCCCGGAGGCGGTGTGGTATGCCCGGAGGCGGTGTAGTATGCCCGGAGGCGGTGTTGTATGCCCGGAGGCGGTGTGGTATGCCCGGAAGCGGTGTAGTATGCCCGGAGGCGGTGTTGTATGCCCGGAGGCGGTGTGGTATGCCCGGAGGCGGTACAACACCGCCTCCGGGCATGATGATGATAATGATGATGATGATGATGATGATGATGATGATGATGATGATGATGATGATGATGATGATGATGATGATGATGATGATGATGATGATGATGATGATGATGATGATGATGATGATGATGATGATGATGATGATGATGATGATGATGATGATGATGATGATGATGATGATGATGATGATGATGATGATGATGATGATGTTGCTGATGATGATGTTGCTGATGATGATGTTGCTGATGATGATGTTGTTGATGATGTTGCTGATGATGTTGCTGATGATGTTGCTGATGATGTTGATGATGATGTTGATGATGATGTTGATGTTAATGATGATGTTAATGATGATGTTGATGATGATGTTGATGATGATGTTGCTGATGATGTTGCTGATGATGTTGCTGATGATGTTGCTGGTGATGTTGCTGATGATGTTGCTGATGATGTTGCTGATGATGTTGCTGATGATGACGTGAGACGGTGTGGTATGCCCGTTTGCGGTGTTGTATGCCCGGAGGCGGTGTTGTATGCCCGGAGGCGGTGTGGTATGCCCGGAGGCGGTGTTGTATGCCCGGAGGCGGTGTTGTATGCCCGGAGGCGGTGTGGTATGCCCGGAGGCGGTGTAGTTTGCCCGGAGGCGGTGTTGTATGCCCGGAGGCGGTGTGGTATGCCCGGAGGCGGTGTAGTATGCCCGGAGGCGGTGTTGTATGCCCGGAGGCGGTGTGGTATGCCCGGAGGCGGTACAACACCGCCTCCGGGCATGATGATGATAATGATGATGATGATGATGATGATGATGATGATGATGATGATGATGATGATGATGATGATGATGATGATGATGATGATGATGATGATGATGATGATGATGATGATGATGATGATGATGATGATGATGATGATGATGATGATGATGATGATGATGATGATGATGATGATGATGATGATGATGATGATGATGATGATGATGATGATGATGATGATGATGATGATGATGATGATGATGATGATGATGATGATGATGATGATGATGATGATGATGATGATGATGATGATGATGATGATGATGATGATGATGATGATGATGATGATGATGATGATGATGATGATGATGTTGCTGATGATGATGTTGCTGATGATGATGTTGCTGTTGATGATGATGTTGATGATGATGTTGCTGATGATGTTGCTGATGATGTTGCTGATGATGTTGATGATGATGTTGCTGGTGATGTTGCTGATGATGTTGCTGATGATGTTGCTGATGATGTTGCTGATGATGACGTGAGACGGTGTGGTATGCCCGGAGGCGGTGTTGTATGCCCGGAGGCGGTGTTGTATGCCCGGAGGCGGTGTGGTAAGCCCGGAGGCGGTGTAGTATGCCCGGAGGCGGTGTTGTATGCCCGGAGGCGGTGTGGTATGCCCGGAGGCGGTGTAGTATGCCCGGAGGCGGTGTTGTATGCCCGGAGGCGGTGTGGTATGCCCGGAGGCGGTGTAGTTTGCCCGGAGGCGGTGTTGTATGCCCGGAGGCGGTGTGGTATGATGTTGATGATGATGTTGATGATGATGTTGATGATGATGTTGATGATGATGTTGATGATGATGTTGATGATGATGTTGATGATGATGTTCATGATGATGTTGATGTTGATGATGATGTTGATGAGTATGTTGATGATGATGTTGATGATGATGTTGATGATGATGTTGCTGATGATGTTGCTGATGATGTTGCTGATGATGTTGCTGATGATGTTGCTGATGATGTTGCTGGTGATGTTGCTGATGATGTTGCTGATGATGTTGCTGATCATGACGTGAGACGGTGTGGTATGCCCGGAGGCGGTGTTGTATGCCCGGAGGCGGTGTTGTATGCCCGGAGGCGGTGTGGTATGCCCGGAGGCGGTGTTGTATGCCCGGAGGCGGTGTTGTATGCCCGGAGGCGGTGTGATATGCCCGGAGGCGTTGTTGTATGCCCGGAGGCGGTGTTGTATGCCCTGAAGCGGTCTGGTATGCCCGGAGGCGGTTTAGTATGCCCGGAGGCGGTGTTGTATGCCCGGAGGCGGTGTGGTATGCCCGGAGGCGGTGCAGTATGCCCGGAGGCGGTGTTGTATGCCCGGAGGCGGTGTGGTATGCCCGGAGGCGGTGTAGTATGCCCGGAGGCGGTGTTGTTTGCCCGGAGGCGGTGTGGTATGCCCGGAGGCGGTGTAGTATGCCCGGAGGCGGTGTTGTATGCCCGGAGGCGGTGTGGTATGCCCGGAGGCGGTACAACACCGCCTCCGGGCATGATGATGATAATGATGATGATGATGATGATGATGATGATGATGATGATGATGATGATGATGATGATGATGATGATGATGATGATGATGATGATGATGATGATGATGATGTTGCTGATGATGATGTTGCTGATGATGATGTTGCTGATGATGATGTTGTTGATGATGTTGCTGATGATGTTGCTGATGATGTTGCTGATGATGTTGCTGATGATGTTGATGATGATGTTGATGATGATGTTGATGATGATGTTGATGATGATGTTGATGATGATGTTGCTGATGATGTTGCTGATGATGTTGCTGATGATGTTGCTGATGATGTTTTTGATGATGTTGCTGGTGATGTTGCTGATGATGTTGCTGATGATGTTGCTGATGATGACGTGAGACGGTGTGGTATGACCGGAGGCGGTGTTGTATGCCCGGAGGCGGTGTTGTATGCCCGGAGGCGGTGTGGTATGCCCGGAGGCGGTGTTGTATGCCCGGAGGCGGTGTTGTATGCCCGGAGGCGGTGTGGTATGCCCGGAGGCGGTGTTGTATGCCCGGAGGCGGTGTTGTATGCCCTGAGGCGGTCTGGTATGCCCGGAGGCGGTGTAGTATACCCGGAGGCGGTGTTGTATGCCCGGAGGCGGTGTGGTATGCCCGGAGGCGGTGCAGTATGCCCGGAGGCGGTGTTGTATGCCCGGAGGCGGTGTGGTATGCCCGGAGGCGGTGTAGTATGCCCGGAGGCGGTGTTGTATGCCCGGAGGCGGTGTGGTATGCCCGGAGGCGGTGTAGTATGCCCAGAGGCGGTGTTGTATGCCCGGAGGCGGTGTGGTATGCCCGGAGGCGGTACAACACCGCCTCCGGGCATGATGATGATAATGATGATGATGATGATGATGATGATGATGATGATGATGATGATGATGATGATGATGATGATGATGATGATGATGATGATGATGATGATGATGATGATGATGATGATGATGATGATGATGATGATGATGATGATGATGATGATGATGATGATGATGATGATGATGATGATGATGATGTTGCTGATGATGATGTTGCTGATGATGATGTTGCTGATGATGATGTTGTTGATGATGTTGCTGATGATGTTGCTGATGATGTTGCTGATGATGTTGCTGATGATGTTGATGATGATGTTGATGATGATGTTGATGATGATGTTGATGATGATGTTGATGATGATGTTGATGATGATGTTGATGATGATGTTGATGTTGATGATGATGTTAATGATGATGTTGATGATGATGTTGATGATGATGTTGCTGATGATGTTGCTGATGATGTTGCTGATGATGTTGCTGGTGATGTTGCTGATGATGTTGCTGATGATGTTGCTGATGATGTTGCTGATGATGACGTGAGACGGTGTGGTATGCCCGTTTGCGGTGTTGTATGCCCGGAGGCGGTGTTGTATGCCTGGAGGCGGAGTGGTATGCCCGGAGGCGGTGTTGTATGCCCGGAGGCGGTGTGGTATGCCCGGAGGCGGTGTAGTATGCCCGGAGGCGGTGTTGTATGCCCGGAGGCGGTGTGGTATGCCCGGAGGCGGTGTAGTATGCCCGGAGGCGGTGTTGTATGCCCGGAGGCGGTGTGGTATGCCCGGAGGCGGTGTAGTTTGCCCGGAGGC
>JAXIVJ010000289.1:197500-210000 GCA_036785665.1 Chirona hameri | reverse complement strand
GATGATGTTGCTGATGATGATGTTGTTGATGATGTTGCTGATGATGTTGCTGATGATGTTGCTGATGATGTTGATGATGATGTTGATGATGATGTTGATGTTAATGATGATGTTAATGATGATGTTGATGATGATGTTGATGATGATGTTGCTGATGATGTTGCTGATGATGTTGCTGATGATGTTGCTGGTGATGTTGCTGATGATGTTGCTGATGATGTTGCTGATGATGTTGCTGATGATGACGTGAGACGGTGTGGTATGCCCGTTTGCGGTGTTGTATGCCCGGAGGCGGTGTTGTATGCCCGGAGGCGGTGTGGTATGCCCGGAGGCGGTGTTGTATGCCCGGAGGCGGTGTTGTATGCCCGGAGGCGGTGTGGTATGCCCGGAGGCGGTGTAGTTTGCCCGGAGGCGGTGTTGTATGCCCGGAGGCGGTGTGGTATGCCCGGAGGCGGTGTAGTATGCCCGGAGGCGGTGTTGTATGCCCGGAGGCGGTGTGGTATGCCCGGAGGCGGTACAACACCGCCTCCGGGCATGATGATGATAATGATGATGATGATGATGATGATGATGATGATGATGATGATGATGATGATGATGATGATGATGATGATGATGATGATGATGATGATGATGATGATGATGATGATGATGATGATGATGATGATGATGATGATGATGATGATGATGATGATGATGATGATGATGATGATGATGATGATGATGATGATGATGATGATGATGATGATGATGATGATGATGATGATGATGATGATGATGATGATGATGATGATGATGATGATGATGATGATGATGATGATGATGATGATGATGATGATGATGATGATGATGATGATGATGATGATGATGATGATGTTGCTGATGATGATGTTGCTGATGATGATGTTGCTGTTGATGATGATGTTGATGATGATGTTGCTGATGATGTTGCTGATGATGTTGCTGATGATGTTGATGATGATGTTGCTGGTGATGTTGCTGATGATGTTGCTGATGATGTTGCTGATGATGTTGCTGATGATGACGTGAGACGGTGTGGTATGCCCGGAGGCGGTGTTGTATGCCCGGAGGCGGTGTTGTATGCCCGGAGGCGGTGTGGTATGCCCGGAGGCGGTGTAGTATGCCCGGAGGCGGTGTTGTATGCCCGGAGGCGGTGTGGTATGCCCGGAGGCGGTGTAGTATGCCCGGAGGCGGTGTTGTATGCCCGGAGGCGGTGTGGTATGCCCGGAGGCGGTGTAGTTTGCCCGGAGGCGGTGTTGTATGCCCGGAGGCGGTGTGGTATGCCCGGAGGCGGTGTAGTATGCCCGGAGGCGGTGTTGTATGCCCAGAGGCGGTGTGGTATGCCCGGAGGCGGTACAACACCGCCTCCGGGCATGATGATGATGATAATGATGATGATGATGATGATGATGATGATGATGATGATGATGATGATGATGATGATGATGATGATGATGATGATGATGATGATGATGATGATGATGATGATGATGATGATGATGATGATGATGATGATGATGATGATGATGATGATGATGATGATGATGATGATGATGATGATGATGATGATGATGATGATGATGATGATGATGATGATGATGATGATGATGATGATGATGATGATGATGATGATGATGAAGATGATGATGATGATGATGATGATGATGTTGCTGATGATGATGTTGCTGATGATGATGTTGCTGATGATGATGTTGTTGATGATGTTGCTCATGATGTTGATGATGATGTTGCTGATTATGTTGCTGATGATGTTGATGATGATGTTGATGATGATGTTGATGATGATGTTGATGATGATGTTGATGATGATGTTGATGATGATGTTGATGTTGATGTTGATGATGATGTTGATGATGATGTTGATGATGATGTTCATGATGATGTTGATGTTGATGATCATGTTGATGATGATGTTGATGATGATGTTGATGATGATGTTGATGATGATGTTGCTGATGATGTTGCTGTTGATGTTGCTGATGATGTTGCTGATGATGTTGCTGATGATGTTGCTGGTGATGTTGCTGATGATGTTGCTGATGATGTTGCTGATGATGACGTGAGACGGTGTGGTATGCCCGGAGGCGGTGTTGTATGCCCGGAGGCGGTGTTGTATGCCCGGAGGCGGTGTGGTATGCCCGGAGGCGGTGTTGTATGCCCGGAGGCGGTGTTGTATGCCCGGAGGCGGTGTGGTATGTCCGGAGGCGGTGTTGTATGCCCGGAGGCGGTGTTGTATGCCCTGAGGCGGTCTGGTATGCCCGGAGGCGGTGTAGTATGCCCGGAGGCGGTGTTGTATGCCCGGAGGCGGTGTGGTATGCCCGGAGGCGGTGCAGTATGCCCGGAGGCGGTGTTGTATGCCCGGAGGCGGTGTGGTATGCCCGGAGGCGGTGTAGTATGCCCGGAGGCGGTGTTGTATGCCCGGAGGCGGTGTGGTATGCCCGGAGGCGGTGTAGTATGCCCGGAGGCGGTGTTGTATGCCCGGAGGCGGTGTGGTATGCCCGGAGGCGGTACAACACCGCCTCCGGGCATGATGATGATAATGATGATGATGATGATGATGATGATGATGATGATGATGATGATGATGATGATGATGATGATGATGATGATGATGATGATGATGATGATGATGATGATGATGATGATGATGATGATGATGATGATGATGATGATGATGATGATGATGATGATGATGATGATGACGATGATGATGATGATGATGATGATGATGATGATGATGATGATGATGTTGCTGATGATGATGTTGCTGATGATGATGTTGCTGATGATGATGTTGTTGATGATGTTGCTGATGATGTTGCTGATGATGTTGCTGATGATGTTGCTGATGATGTTGATGATGATGTTGATGATGATGTTGATGATGATGTTGATGATGATGTTGTTGATGATGATGTTGCTGATGATGTTGCTGATGATGTTGCTGATGATGTTGCTGATGATGTTGCTGGTGATGTTGCTGATGATGTTGCTGATGATGTTGCTGATGATGACGTGAGACGGTGTGGTATGCCCGGAGGCGGTGTTGTATGCCCGGAGGCGGTGTTGTATGCCCGGAGGCGGTGTGGTATGCCCGGAGGCGGTGTTGTATGCCCGGAGGCGGTGTTGTATGCCCGGAGGCGGTGTGGTATGCCCGGAGGCGGTGTTGTATGCCCGGAGGCGGTGTTGTATGCCCTGAGGCGGTCTGGTATGCCCGGAGGCGGTGTAGTATGCCCGGAGGCGGTGTTGTATGCCCGGAGGCGGTGTGGTATGCCCGGAGGCGGTGCAGTATGCCCGGAGGCGTTGTTGTATGCCCGGAGGCGGTGTGGTATGCCCGGAGGCGGTGTAGTATGCCCGGAGGCGGTGTTGTATGCCCGGAGGCGGTGTGGTATGCCCGGAAGCGGTGTAGTATGCCCGGAGGCGGTGTTGTATGCCCGGAGGCGGTGTGGTATGCCCGGAGGCGGTACAACACCGCCTCCGGGCATGATGATGATAATGATGATGATGATGATGATGATGATGATGATGATGATGATGATGATGATGATGATGATGATGATGATGATGATGATGATGATGATGATGATGATGATGATGATGATGATGATGATGATGATGATGATGATGATGATGATGATGATGATGATGATGATGATGATGATGATGATGATGATGATGATGATGATGATGATGTTGCTGATGATGATGTTGCTGATGATGATGTTGCTGATGATGATGTTGTTGATGATGTTGCTGATGATGTTGCTGATGATGTTGCTGATGATGTTGCTGATGATGTTGATGATGATGTTGATGATGATGTTGATGATGATGTTGATGATGATGTTGATGATGATGTTGCTGATGATGTTGCTGATGATGTTGCTGATGATGTTGCTGATGATGTTGCTGATGATGTTGCTGGTGATGTTGCTGATGATGTTGCTGATGATGTTGCTGATGATGACGTGAGACGGTGTGGTATGCCCGGAGGCGGTGTTGTATGCCCGGAGGCGGTGTTGTATGCCCGGAGGCGGTGTGGTATGCCCGGAGGCGGTGTTGTATGCCCGGAGGCGGTGTTGTATGCCCGGAGGCGGTGTGGTATGCCCGGAGGCGGTGTTGTATGCCCGGAGGCGGTGTTGTATGCCCTGAGGCGGTGTGGTATGCCCGGAGGCGGTGTAGTTTGCCCGGAGGCGGTGTTGTATGCCTGGAGGCGGTGTGGTATGCCCGGAGGCGGTGTAGTATGCCCGGAGGCGGTGTTGTATGCCCGGAGGCGGTGTGGTATGCCCGGAGGCGGTACAACACCGCCTCCGGGCATGATGATGATGATAATGATGATGATGATGATGATGATGATGATGATGATGATGATGATGATGATGATGATGATGATGATGATGATGATGATGATGATGATGATGATGATGATGATGATGATGATGATGATGATGATGATGATGATGATGATGATGATGATGATGATGATGATGATGATGATGATGATGATGATGATGATGATGATGATGATGATGATGATGATGATGATGATGATGATGATGATGATGATGATGATGATGATGATGATGATGATGATGATGATGATGATGATGATGATGATGATGATGATGATGATGATGATGATGATGATGATGATGATGAAGATGATGATGTTGATGATGATGTTGATGATGATGTTGATGATGATGTTGATGATGATGTTGATGATGATGTTGATGATGATGTTGATGATGATGTTGATGATGATGTTGATGATGATGTTGATGATGATGTTCATGATGATGTTGATGTTGATGATGATGTTGATGAGTATGTTGATGATGATGTTGATGATGATGTTGATGATGATGTTGATGATGATGTTGCTGATGATGTTGCTGATGATGTTGCTGATGATGTTGCTGATGATGTTGCTGGTGATGTTGCTGATGATGTTGCTGATGATGTTGCTGATGATGACGTGAGACGGTGTGGTATGCCCGGAGGCGGTGTTGTATGCCCGGAGGCGGTGTTGTATGCCCGGAGGCGGTGTGGTATGCCCGGAGGCGGTGTTGTATGCCCGGAGGCGGTGTTGTATGCCTGGAGGCGGTGTGATATGCCCGGAGGCGGTGTTGTATGCCCGGAGGCGGTGTTGTATGCCCTGAAGCGGTCTGGTATGCCCGGAGGCGGTTTAGTCTGCCCGGAGGCGGTGCTGTATGCCCGGAGGCGGTGTGGTATGCCCGGAGGCGGCGCAGTATGCCCGGAGGCGGTGTTGTATGCCCGGAGGCGGTGTGGTATGCCCGGAGGCGGTGTAGTATGCCCGGAGGCGGTGTTGTTTGCCCGGAGGCGGTGTGGTATGCCCGGAGGCGGTGTAGTATGCCCGGAGGCGGTGTTGTATGCCCGGAGGCGGTGTGGTATGCCCGGAGGCGGTACAACACCGCCTCCGGGCATGATGATGATAATGATGATGATGATGATGATGATGATGATGATGATGATGATGATGATGATGATGATGATGATGATGATGATGATGATGATGATGATGATGATGATGATGTTGCTGATGATGATGTTGCTGATGATGATGTTGCTGATGATGATGTTGTTGATGATGTTGCTGATGATGTTGCTGATGATGTTGCTGATGATGTTGCTGATGATTTTGATGATGATGTTGATGATGATGTTGATGATGATGTTGATGATGATGTTGATGATGATGTTGCTGATGATGTTGCTGATGATGTTGCTGATGATGTTGCTGATGATGTTTCTGATGATGTTGCTGGTGATGTTGCTGATGATGTTGCTGATGATGTTGCTGATGATGACGTGAGACGGTGTGGTATGACCGGAGGCGGTGTTGTATGCCCGGAGGCGGTGTTGTATGCCCGGAGGCGGTGTGGTATGCCCGGAGGCGGTGTTGTATGCCCGGAGGCGGTGTTGTATGCCCGGAGGCGGTGTGGTATGCCCGGAGGCGGTGTTGTATGCCCGGAGGCGGTGTTGTATGCCCTGAGGCGGTCTGGTATGCCCGGAGGCGGTGTAGTATGCCCGGAGGCGGTGTTGTATGCCCGGAGGCGGTGTGGTATGCCCGGAGGCGGTGCAGTATGCCCGGAGGCGGTGTTGTATGCCCGGAGGCGGTGTGGTATGCCCGGAGGCGGTGTAGTATGCCCGGAGGCGGTGTTGTATGCCCGGAGGCGGTGTGGTATGCCCGGAGGCGGTGTAGTATGCCCGGAGGCGGTGTTGTATGCCCGGAGGCGGTGTGGTATGCCCGGAGGCGGTACAACACCGCCTCCGGGCATGATGATGATAATGATGATGATGATGATGATGATGATGATGATGATGATGATGATGATGATGATGATGATGATGATGATGATGATGATGATGATGATGATGATGATGATGATGATGATGATGATGATGATGATGATGATGATGATGATGATGATGATGATGATGATGATGATGATGATGATGATGATGATGATGATGATGATGATGATGATGATGATGATGATGATGATGATGATGTTGCTGATGATGATGTTGCTGATGATGATGTTGCTGATGATGATGTTGTTGATGATGTTGCTGATGATGTTGCTGATGATGTTGCTGATGATGTTGCTGATGATGTTGATGATGATGTTGATGATGATGTTGATGATGATGTTGATGATGATGTTGATGATGATGTTGATGATGATGTTGATGATGATGTTTATGATGATGTTGATGTTGATGATGATGTTAATGATGATGTTGATGATGATGTTGATGATGATGTTGCTGATGATGTTGCTGATGATGTTGCTGATGATGTTGCTGGTGATGTTGCTGATGATGTTGCTGATGATGTTGCTGATGATGTTGCTGATGATGACGTGAGACGGTGTGGTATGCCCGTTTGCGGTGTTGTATGCCCGGAGGCGGTGTTGTATGCCCGGAGGCGGTGTGGTATGCCCGGAGGCGGTGTTGTATGCCCGGAGGCGGTGTGGTATGCCCGGAGGCGGTGTGGTATGCCCGGAGGCGGTGTTGTATGCCCGGAGGCGGTGTTGTATGCCCTGAGGCGGTGTGGTATGCCCGGAGGCGGTGTAGTTTGCCCGGAGGCGGTGTTGTATGCCTGGAGGCGGTGTGGTATGCCCGGAGGCGGTGTAGTATGCCCGGAGGCGGTGTTGTATGCCCGGAGGCGGTGTGGTATGCCCGGAGGCGGTACAACACCGCCTCCGGGCATGATGATGATGATAATGATGATGATGATGATGATGATGATGATGATGATGATGATGATGATGATGATGATGATGATGATGATGATGATGATGATGATGATGATGATGATGATGATGATGATGATGATGATGATGATGATGATGATGATGATGATGATGATGATGATGATGATGATGATGATGATGATGATGATGATGATGATGATGATGATGATGATGATGATGATGATGATGATGATGATGATGATGATGATGATGATGATGATGATGATGATGATGATGATGATGATGATGATGATGATGATGATGATGATGATGATGATGATGATGATGATGAAGATGATGATGTTGATGATGATGTTGATGATGATGTTGATGATGATGTTGATGATGATGTTGATGATGATGTTGATGATGATGTTGATGATGATGTTGATGATGATGTTGATGATGATGTTGATGATGATGTTCATGATGATGTTGATGTTGATGATGATGTTGATGAGTATGTTGATGATGATGTTGATGATGATGTTGATGATGATGTTGATGATGATGTTGCTGATGATGTTGCTGATGATGTTGCTGATGATGTTGCTGATGATGTTGCTGGTGATGTTGCTGATGATGTTGCTGATGATGTTGCTGATGATGACGTGAGACGGTGTGGTATGCCCGGAGGCGGTGTTGTATGCCCGGAGGCGGTGTTGTATGCCCGGAGGCGGTGTGGTATGCCCGGAGGCGGTGTTGTATGCCCGGAGGCGGTGTTGTATGCCCGGAGGCGGTGTGATATGCCCGGAGGCGGTGTTGTATGCCCGGAGGCGGTGTTGTATGCCCTGAAGCGGTCTGGTATGCCCGGAGGCGGTTTAGTCTGCCCGGAGGCGGTGCTGTATGCCCGGAGGCGGTGTGGTATGCCCGGAGGCGGTGCAGTATGCCCGGAGGCGGTGTTGTATGCCCGGAGGCGGTGTGGTATGCCCGGAGGCGGTGTAGTATGCCCGGAGGCGGTGTTGTTTGCCCGGAGGCGGTGTGGTATGCCCGGAGGCGGTGTAGTATGCCCGGAGGCGGTGTTGTATGCCCGGAGGCGGTGTGGTATGCCCGGAGGCGGTACAACACCGCCTCCGGGCATGATGATGATAATGATGATGATGATGATGATGATGATGATGATGATGATGATGATGATGATGATGATGATGATGATGATGATGATGATGATGATGATGATGATGATGATGTTGCTGATGATGATGTTGCTGATGATGATGTTGCTGATGATGATGTTGTTGATGATGTTGCTGATGATGTTGCTGATGATGTTGCTGATGATGTTGCTGATGATTTTGATGATGATGTTGATGATGATGTTGATGATGATGTTGATGATGATGTTGATGATGATGTTGCTGATGATGTTGCTGATGATGTTGCTGATGATGTTGCTGATGATGTTTCTGATGATGTTGCTGGTGATGTTGCTGATGATGTTGCTGATGATGTTGCTGATGATGACGTGAGACGGTGTGGTATGACCGGAGGCGGTGTTGTATGCCTGGAGGCGGTGTTGTATGCCCGGAGGCGGTGTGGTATGCCCGGAGGCGGTGTTGTATGCCCGGAGGCGGTGTTGTATGCCCGGAGGCGGTGTGGTATGCCCGGAGGCGGTGTTGTATGCCCGGAGGCGGTGTTGTATGCCCTGAGGCGGTCTGGTATGCCCGGAGGCGGTGTAGTATGCCCGGAGGCGGTGTTGTATGCCCGGAGGCGGTGTGGTATGCCCGGAGGCGGTGCAGTATGCCCGGAGGCGGTGTTGTATGCCCGGAGGCGGTGTGGTATGCCCGGAGGCGGTGTAGTATGCCCGGAGGCGGTGTTGTATGCCCGGAGGCGGTGTGGTATGCCCGGAGGCGGTGTAGTATGCCCGGAGGCGGTGTTGTATGCCCGGAGGCGGTGTGGTATGCCCGGAGGCGGTACAACACCGCCTCCGGGCATGATGATGATAATGATGATGATGATGATGATGATGATGATGATGATGATGATGATGATGATGATGATGATGATGATGATGATGATGATGATGATGATGATGATGATGATGATGATGATGATGATGATGATGATGATGATGATGATGATGATGATGATGATGATGATGATGATGATGATGATGATGATGATGATGATGATGATGATGATGATGATGATGATGATGATGATGTTGCTGATGATGATGTTGCTGATGATGATGTTGCTGATGATGATGTTGTTGATGATGTTGCTGATGATGTTGCTGATGATGTTGCTGATGATGTTGCTGATGATGTTGATGATGATGTTGATGATGATGTTGATGATGATGTTGATGATGATGTTGATGATGATGTTGATGATGATGTTGATGATGATGTTTATGATGATGTTGATGTTGATGATGATGTTAATGATGATGTTGATGATGATGTTGATGATGATGTTGCTGATGATGTTGCTGATGATGTTGCTGATGATGTTGCTGGTGATGTTGCTGATGATGTTGCTGATGATGTTGCTGATGATGTTGCTGATGATGACGTGAGACGGTGTGGTATGCCCGTTTGCGGTGTTGTATGCCCGGAGGCGGTGTTGTATGCCCGGAGGCGGTGTGGTATGCCCGGAGGCGGTGTTGTATGCCCGGAGGCGGTGTGGTATGCCCGGAGGCGGTGTAGTATGCCCGGAGGCGGTGTTGTATGCCCGGAGGCGGTGTGGTATGCCCGGAGGCGGTGTAGTATGCCCGGAGGCGGTGTTGTATGCCCGGAGGCGGTGTGGTATGCCCGGAGGCGGTGTAGTTTGCCCGGAGGCGGTGTTGTATGCCCGGAGGCGGTGTGGTATGCCCGGAGGCGGTGTAGTATGCCCGGAGGCGGTGTTGTATGCCCGGAGGCGGTGTGGTATGCCCGGAGGCGGTACAACACCGCCTCCGGGCATGATGATGATGATAATGATGATGATGATGATGATGATGATGATGATGATGATGATGATGATGATGATGATGATGATGATGATGATGATGATGATGATGATGATGATGATGATGATGATGATGATGATGATGATGATGATGATGATGATGATGATGATGATGATGATGATGATGATGATGATGATGATGATGATGATGATGATGATGATGATGATGATGATGATGATGATGATGATGATGATGATGATGATGATGATGATGATGATGATGATGATGATGATGATGATGATGATGATGATGATGATGAAGATGATGATGATGATGATGATGATGATGTTGCTGATGATGATGTTGCTGATGATGATGTTGCTGATGATGATGTTGTTGATGATGTTGCTCATGATGTTGATAATGATGTTGCTGATTATGTTGCTGATGATGTTGATGATGATGTTGATGATGATGTTGATGATGATGTTGATGATGATGTTGATGATGATGTTGATGATGATGTTGATGTTGATGTTGATGATGATGTTGATGATGATGTTGATGATGATGTTCATGATGATGTTGATGTTGATGATGATGTTGATGATGATGTTGATGATGATGTTGATGATGATGTTGATGATGATGTTGCTGATGATGTTGCTGATGATGTTGCTGATTATGTTGCTGATGATGTTGCTGATGATGTTGCTGGTGATGTTGCTGATGATGTTGCTGATGATGTTGCTGATGATGACGTGAGACGGTGTGGTATGCCCGGAGGCGGTGTTGTATGCCCGGAGGCGGTGTTGTATGCCCGGAGGCGGTGTGGTATGCCCGGAGGCGGTGTTGTATGCCCGGAGGCGGTGTTGTATGCCCGGAGGCAGTGTGGTATGCCCGGAGGCGGTGTTGTATGCCCGGAGGCGGTGTTGTATGCCCTGAGGCGGTCTGGTATGCCCGGAGGCGGTGTAGTATGCCCGGAGGCGGTGTTGTATGCCCGGAGGCGGTGTGGTATGCCCGGAGGCGGTGCAGTATGCCCGGAGGCGGTGTTGTATGCCCGGAGGCGGTGTGGTATGCCCGGAGGCGGTGTAGTATGCCCGGAGGCGGTGTTGTATGCCCGGAGGCGGTGTGGTATGCCCGGAGGCGGTGTAGTATGCCCGGAGGCGGTGTTGTATGCCCGGAGGCGGTGTGGTATGCCCGGAGGCGGTACAACACCGCCTCCGGGCATGATGATGATAATGATGATGATGATGATGATGATGATGATGATGATGATGATGATGATGATGATGATGATGATGATGATGATGATGATGATGATGATGATGATGATGATGATGATGATGATGATGATGATGATGATGATGATGATGATGATGATGATGATGATGATGATGATGATGATGATGATGATGATGATGATGATGATGTTGCTGATGATGATGTTGCTGATGATGATGTTGCTGATGATGATGTTGTTGATGATGTTGCTGATGATGTTGCTGATGATGTTGCTGATGATGACGTGAGACGGTGTGGTATGCCCGGAGGCGGTGTTGTATGCCCGGAGGCGGTGTTGTATGCCCGGAGGCGGTGTGGTATGCCCGGAGGCGGTGTAGTATTCCCGGAGGCGGTGTTGTATGCCCGGAGGCGGTGTGATATGCCTGGAGGCGGTGTTGTATGCCCGGAGGCGGTGTTGTATGCCCTGAAGCGGTCTGGTATGCCCGGAGGCGGTTTAGTCTGCCCGGAGGCGGTGTTGTATGCCCGGAGGCGGTGTGGTATGCCCGGAGGCGGTGCAGTATGCCCGGAGGCGGTGTTGTATGCCCGGAGGCGGTGTGGTATGCCCGGAGGCGGTGTAGTATGCCCGGAGGCGGTGTTGTTTGCCCGGAGGCGGTGTGGTATGCCCGGAGGCGGTGTAGTATGCCCGGAGGCGGTGTTGTATGCCCGGAGGCGGTGTGGTATGCCCGGAGGCGGTACAACACCGCCTCCGGGCATGATGATGATAATGATGATGATGATGATGATGATGATGATGATGATGATGATGATGATGATGATGATGATGATGATGATGATGATGATGATGATGATGTTGATGATGATGTTGCTGATGATGTTGCTGATGATGTTGCTGATGATGTTGCTGATGATGTTGCTGGTGATGTTGCTGATGATGTTGCTGATGATGTTGCTGATGATGACGTGAGACGGTGTGGTATGCCCGGAGGCGGTGTTGTATGCCCGGAGGCGGTGTTGTATGCCCGGAGGCGGTGTGGTAT
>JAXIVJ010000289.1:185000-192500 GCA_036785665.1 Chirona hameri | reverse complement strand
ATGATGATGATAATGATGATGATGATGATGATGATGATGATGATGATGATGATGATGATGATGATGATGATGATGATGTTGCTGATGATGATGTTGCTGATGATGATGTTGCTGATGATGATGTTGTTGATGATGTTGCTGATGATGTTGCTGATGATGTTGCTGATGATGTTGCTGATGATGTTGATGATGATGTTGATGATGATGTTGATGATGATGTTGATGATGATGTTGATGATGATGTTGATGATGATGTTGATGATGATGTTTATGATGATGTTGATGTTGATGATGATGTTAATGATGATGTTGATGTTGATGATGATGTTGATGATGATGTTGCTGATGATGTTGCTGATGATGTTGCTGATGATGTTGCTGGTGATGTTGCTGATGATGTTGCTGATGATGTTGCTGATGATGTTGCTGATGATGACGTGAGACGGTGTGGTATGCCCGTTTGCGGTGTTGTATGCCCGGAGGCGGTGTTGTATGCCCGGAGGCGGTGTGGTATGCCCGGAGGCGGTGTTGTATGCCCGGAGGCGGTGTGGTATGCCCGGAGGCGGTGTAGTATGCCCGGAGGCGGTGTTGTATGCCCGGAGGCGGTGTGGTATGCCCGGAGGCGGTGTAGTATGCCCGGAGGCGGTGTTGTATGCCCGGAGGCGGTGTGGTATGCCCGGAGGCGGTGTAGTTTGCCCGGAGGCGGTGTTGTATGCCCGGAGGCGGTGTGGTATGCCCGGAGGCGGTGTAGTATGCCCGGAGGCGGTGTTGTATGCCCGGAGGCGGTGTGGTATGCCCGGAGGCGGTACAACACCGCCTCCGGGCATGATGATGATGATAATGATGATGATGATGATGATGATGATGATGATGATGATGATGATGATGATGATGATGATGATGATGATGATGATGATGATGATGATGATGATGATGATGATGATGATGATGATGATGATGATGATGATGATGATGATGATGATGATGATGATGATGATGATGATGATGATGATGATGATGATGATGATGATGATGATGATGATGATGATGATGATGATGATGATGATGATGATGATGATGATGATGATGATGATGATGATGATGATGATGATGATGATGATGATGATGATGATGATGATGATGATGATGATGATGATGATGATGATGTTGCTGATGATGATGTTGCTGATGATGATGTTGCTGATGATGATGTTGTTGATGATGTTGCTCATGATGTTGATGATGATGTTGCTGATTATGTTGCTGATGATGTTGATGATGATGTTGATGATGATGTTGATGATGATGTTGATGATGATGTTGATGATGATGTTGATGATGATGTTGATGTTGATGTTGATGATGATGTTGATGATGATGTTGATGATGATGTTCATGATGATGTTGATGTTGATGATGATGTTGATGATGATGTTGATGATGATGTTGATGATGATGTTGATGATGATGTTGCTGATGATGTTGCTGATGATGTTGCTGATGATGTTGCTGATGATGTTGCTGATGATGTTGCTGGTGATGTTGCTGATGATGTTGCTGATGATGTTGCTGATGATGACGTGAGACGGTGTGGTATGCCCGGAGGCGGTGTTGTATGCCCGGAGGCGGTGTTGTATGCCCGGAGGCGGTGTGGTATGCCCGGAGGCGGTGTTGTATGCCCGGAGGCGGTGTTGTATGCCCGGAGGCAGTGTGGTATGCCCGGAGGCGGTGTTGTATGCCCGGAGGCGGTGTTGTATGCCCTGAGGCGGTCTGGTATGCCCGGAGGCGGTGTAGTATGCCCGGAGGCGGTGTTGTATGCCCGGAGGCGGTGTGGTATGCCCGGAGGCGGTGCAGTATGCCCGGAGGCGGTGTTGTATGCCCGGAGGCGGTGTGGTATGCCCGGAGGCGGTGTAGTATGCCCGGAGGCGGTGTTGTATGCCCGGAGGCGGTGTGGTATGCCCGGAGGCGGTGTAGTATGCCCGGAGGCGGTGTTGTATGCCCGGAGGCGGTGTGGTATGCCCGGAGGCGGTACAACACCGCCTCCGGGCATGATGATGATAATGATGATGATGATGATGATGATGATGATGATGATGATGATGATGATGATGATGATGATGATGATGATGATGATGATGTGATGATGATGATAATGATGATGATGATGATGATGATGATGATGATGATGATGATGATGATGATGATGATGATGATGATGATGATGATGATGATGATGATGATGATGTTGCTGATGATGATGTTGCTGATGATGATGTTGCTGATGATGATGTTGTTGATGATGTTGCTGATGATGTTGCTGATGATGTTGCTGATGATGACGTGAGACGGTGTGGTATGCCCGGAGGCGGTGTTGTATGCCCGGAGGCGGTGTTGTATGCCCGGAGGCGGTGTGGTATGCCCGGAGGCGGTGTAGTATGCCCGGAGGCGGTGTTGTATGCCCGGAGGCGGTGTGATATGCCTGGAGGCGGTGTTGTATGCCCGGAGGCGGTGTTGTATGCCCTGAAGCGGTCTGGTATGCCCGGAGGCGGTTTAGTCTGCCCGGAGGCGGTGTTGTATGCCCGGAGGCGGTGTGGTATGCCCGGAGGCGGTGCAGTATGCCCGGAGGCGGTGTTGTATGCCCGGAGGCGGTGTGGTATGCCCGGAGGCGGTGTAGTATGCCCGGAGGCGGTGTTGTTTGCCCGGAGGCGGTGTGGTATGCCCGGAGGCGGTGTAGTATGCCCGGAGGCGGTGTTGTATGCCCGGAGGCGGTGTGGTATGCCCGGAGGCGGTACAACACCGCCTCCGGGCATGATGATGATAATGATGATGATGATGATGATGATGATGATGATGATGATGATGATGATGATGATGATGATGATGATGATGATGATGATGATGATGATGTTGATGATGATGTTGCTGATGATGTTGCTGATGATGTTGCTGATGATGTTGCTGATGATGTTGCTGGTGATGTTGCTGATGATGTTGCTGATGATGTTGCTGATGATGACGTGAGACGGTGTGGTATGCCCGGAGGCGGTGTTGTATGCCCGGAGGCGGTGTTGTATGCCCGGAGGCGGTGTGGTATGCCCGGAGGCGGTGTTGTATGCCCGGAGGCGGTGTTGTATGCCCGTAGGCGGTGTGGTATGCCCGGAGGCGGTGTTGTATGCCCGGAGGCGGTGTTGTATGCCCTGAGGCGGTCTGGTATGCCCGGAGGCGGTGTAGTATGCCCGGAGGCGGTGTTGTATGCCCGGAGGCGGTGTGGTATGCCCGGAGGCGGTGCAGTATGCCCGGAGGCGTTGTTGTATGCCCGGAGGCGGTGTGGTATGCCCGGAGGCGGTGTAGTATGCCCGGAGGCGGTGTTGTATGCCCGGAGGCGGTGTGGTATGCCCGGTAGCGGTGTAGTATGCCCGGAGGCGGTGTTGTATGCCCGGAGGCGGTGTGGTATGCCCGGAGGCGGTACAACACCGCCTCCGGGCATGATGATGATAATGATGATGATGATGATGATGATGATGATGATGATGATGATGATGATGATGATGATGATGATGATGATGATGATGATGATGATGATGATGATGATGATGATGATGATGATGATGATGATGATGATGATGATGATGATGATGATGATGATGATGATGATGATGATGATGATGATGATGATGATGATGATGATGATGTTGCTGATGATGATGTTGCTGATGATGATGTTGCTGATGATGATGTTGTTGATGATGTTGCTGATGATGTTGCTGATGATGTTGCTGATGATGACGTGAGACGGTGTGGTATGCCCGGAGGCGGTGTTGTATGCCCGGAGGCGGTGTTGTATGCCCGGAGGCGGTGTGGTATGCCCGGAGGCGGTGTAGTATGCCCGGAGGCGGTGTTGTATGCCCGGAGGCGGTGTGATATGCCCGGAGGCGGTGTTGTATGCCCGGAGGCGGTGTTGTATGCCCTGAAGCGGTCTGGTATGCCCGGAGGCGGTTTAGTCTGCCCGGAGGCGGTGTTGTATGCCCGGAGGCGGTGTGGTATGCCCGGAGGCGGTGCAGTATGCCTGGAGGCGGTGTTGTATGCCCGGAGGCGGTGTGGTATGCCCGGAGGCGGTGTAGTATGCCCGGAGGCGGTGTTGTTTGCCCGGAGGCGGTGTGGTATGCCCGGAGGCGGTGTAGTATGCCCGGAGGCGGTGTTGTATGCCCGGAGGCGGTGTGGTATGCCCGGAGGCGGTACAACACCGCCTCCGGGCATGATGATGATAATGATGATGATGATGATGATGATGATGATGATGATGATGATGATGATGATGATGATGATGATGATGATGATGATGATGATGATGATGATGATGATGATGTTGCTGATGATGATGTTGCTGATGATGATGTTGCTGATGATGATGTTGTTGATGATGTTGCTGATGATGTTGCTGATGATGTTGCTGATGATGTTGCTGATGATGTTGATGATGATGTTGATGATGATGTTGATGATGATGTTGATGATGATGTTGATGATGATGTTGCTGATGATGTTGCTGATGATGTTGCTGATGATGTTGCTGATGATGTTTCTGATGATGTTGCTGGTGATGTTGCTGATGATGTTGCTGATGACGTTGCTGATGATGACGTGAGACGGTGTGGTATGACCGGAGGCGGTGTTGTATGCCCGGAGGCGGTGTTGTATGCCCTGAGGCGGTCTGGTATGCCCGGAGGCGGTGTAGTATGCCCGGAGGCGGTGTTGTATGCCCGGAGGCGGTGTGGTATGCCCGGAGGCGGTGCAGTATGCCCGGAGGCGGTGTTGTATGCCCGGAGGCGGTGTGGTATGCCCGGAGGCGGTGTAGTATGCCCGGAGGCGGTGTTGTATGCCCGGAGGCGGTGTGGTATGCCCGGAGGCGGTGTAGTATGCCCGGAGGCGGTGTTGTATGCCCGGAGGCGGTGTGGTATGCCCGGAGGCGGTACAACACCGCCTCCGGGCATGATGATGATAATGATGATGATGATGATGATGATGATGATGATGATGATGATGATGATGATGATGATGATGATGATGATGATGATGATGATGTGATGATGATGATGATGATGATGATGATGATGATGATGATGATGATGATGATGATGATGATGATGATGATGATGATGATGATGATGATGATGATGATGATGATGATGTTGCTGATGATGATGTTGCTGATGATGATGTTGCTGATGATGATGTTGTTGATGATGTTGCTGATGATGTTGCTGATGATGTTGCTGATGATGACGTGAGACGGTGTGGTATGCCCGGAGGCGGTGTTGTATGCCCGGAGGCGGTGTTGTATGCCCGGAGGCGGTGTGGTATGCCCGGAGGCGGTGTAGTATGCCCGGAGGCGGTGTTGTATGCCCGGAGGCGGTGTGATATGCCTGGAGGCGGTGTTGTATGCCCGGAGGCGGTGTTGTATGCCCTGAAGCGGTCTGGTATGCCCGGAGGCGGTTTAGTCTGCCCGGAGGCGGTGTTGTATGCCCGGAGGCGGTGTGGTATGCCCGGAGGCGGTGCAGTATGCCCGGAGGCGGTGTTGTATGCCCGGAGGCGGTGTGGTATGCCCGGAGGCGGTGTAGTATGCCCGGAGGCGGTGTTGTTTGCCCGGAGGCGGTGTGGTATGCCCGGAGGCGGTGTAGTATGCCCGGAGGCGGTGTTGTATGCCCGGAGGCGGTGTGGTATGCCCGGAGGCGGTACAACACCGCCTCCGGGCATGATGATGATAATGATGATGATGATGATGATGATGATGATGATGATGATGATGATGATGATGATGATGATGATGATGATGATGATGATGATGATGATGTTGATGATGATGTTGCTGATGATGTTGCTGATGATGTTGCTGATGATGTTGCTGATGATGTTGCTGGTGATGTTGCTGATGATGTTGCTGATGATGTTGCTGATGATGACGTGAGACGGTGTGGTATGCCCGGAGGCGGTGTTGTATGCCCGGAGGCGGTGTTGTATGCCCGGAGGCGGTGTGGTATGCCCGGAGGCGGTGTTGTATGCCCGGAGGCGGTGTTGTATGCCCGTAGGCGGTGTGGTATGCCCGGAGGCGGTGTTGTATGCCCGGAGGCGGTGTTGTATGCCCTGAGGCGGTCTGGTATGCCCGGAGGCGGTGTAGTATGCCCGGAGGCGGTGTTGTATGCCCGGAGGCGGTGTGGTATGCCCGGAGGCGGTGCAGTATGCCCGGAGGCGTTGTTGTATGCCCGGAGGCGGTGTGGTATGCCCGGAGGCGGTGTAGTATGCCCGGAGGCGGTGTTGTATGCCCGGAGGCGGTGTGGTATGCCCGGTAGCGGTGTAGTATGCCCGGAGGCGGTGTTGTATGCCCGGAGGCGGTGTGGTATGCCCGGAGGCGGTACAACACCGCCTCCGGGCATGATGATGATAATGATGATGATGATGATGATGATGATGATGATGATGATGATGATGATGATGATGATGATGATGATGATGATGATGATGATGATGATGATGATGATGATGATGATGATGATGATGATGATGATGATGATGATGATGATGATGATGATGATGATGATGATGATGATGATGATGATGATGATGATGATGATGTTGCTGATGATGATGTTGCTGATGATGATGTTGCTGATGATGATGTTGTTGATGATGTTGCTGATGATGTTGCTGATGATGTTGCTGATGATGACGTGAGACGGTGTGGTATGCCCGGAGGCGGTGTTGTATGCCCGGAGGCGGTGTTGTATGCCCGGAGGCGGTGTGGTATGCCCGGAGGCGGTGTAGTATGCCCGGAGGCGGTGTTGTATGCCCGGAGGCGGTGTGATATGCCCGGAGGCGGTGTTGTATGCCCGGAGGCGGTGTTGTATGCCCTGAAGCGGTCTGGTATGCCCGGAGGCGGTTTAGTCTGCCCGGAGGCGGTGTTGTATGCCCGGAGGCGGTGTGGTATGCCCGGAGGCGGTGCAGTATGCCTGGAGGCGGTGTTGTATGCCCGGAGGCGGTGTGGTATGCCCGGAGGCGGTGTAGTATGCCCGGAGGCGGTGTTGTTTGCCCGGAGGCGGTGTGGTATGCCCGGAGGCGGTGTAGTATGCCCGGAGGCGGTGTTGTATGCCCGGAGGCGGTGTGGTATGCCCGGAGGCGGTACAACACCGCCTCCGGGCATGATGATGATAATGATGATGATGATGATGATGATGATGATGATGATGATGATGATGATGATGATGATGATGATGATGATGATGATGATGATGATGATGATGATGATGATGATGATGTTGCTGATGATGATGTTGCTGATGATGATGTTGCTGATGATGATGTTGTTGATGATGTTGCTGATGATGTTGCTGATGATGTTGCTGATGATGTTGCTGATGATGTTGATGATGATGTTGATGATGATGTTGATGATGATGTTGATGATGATGTTGATGATGATGTTGCTGATGATGTTGCTGATGATGT
>JAXIVJ010000289.1:170000-175000 GCA_036785665.1 Chirona hameri | reverse complement strand
GATGATGATGTTGTTGATGATGTTGCTGATGATGTTGCTGATGATGTTGCTGATGATGTTGCTGATGATGTTGATGATGATGTTGATGATGATGTTGATGATGATGTTGATGATGATGTTGATGATGATGTTGATGATGATGTTGATGATGATGTTTATGATGATGTTGATGTTGATGATGATGTTAATGATGATGTTGATGATGATGTTGATGATGATGTTGCTGATGATGTTGCTGATGATGTTGCTGATGATGTTGCTGGTGATGTTGCTGATGATGTTGCTGATGATGTTGCTGATGATGTTGCTGATGATGACGTGAGACGGTGTGGTATGCCCGTTTGCGGTGTTGTATGCCCGGAGGCGGTGTTGTATGCCCGGAGGCGGTGTGGTATGCCCGGAGGCGGTGTTGTATGCCCGGAGGCGGTGTGGTATGCCCGGAGGCGGTGTAGTATGCCCGGAGGCGGTGTTGTATGCCCGGAGGCGGTGTGGTATGCCCGGAGGCGGTGTAGTATGCCCGGAGGCGGTGTTGTATGCCCGGAGGCGGTGTGGTATGCCCGGAGGCGGTGTAGTTTGCCCGGAGGCGGTGTTGTATGCCCGGAGGCGGTGTGGTATGCCCGGAGGCGGTGTAGTATGCCCGGAGGCGGTGTTGTATGCCCGGAGGCGGTGTGGTATGCCCGGAGGCGGTACAACACCGCCTCCGGGCATGATGATGATGATAATGATGATGATGATGATGATGATGATGATGATGATGATGATGATGATGATGATGATGATGATGATGATGATGATGATGATGATGATGATGATGATGATGATGATGATGATGATGATGATGATGATGATGATGATGATGATGATGATGATGATGATGATGATGATGATGATGATGATGATGATGATGATGATGATGATGATGATGATGATGATGATGATGATGATGATGATGATGATGATGATGATGATGATGATGATGATGATGATGATGATGATGATGATGATGATGATGATGATGATGATGATGATGAAGATGATGATGATGATGATGATGATGATGTTGCTGATGATGATGTTGCTGATGATGATGTTGCTGATGATGATGTTGTTGATGATGTTGCTCATGATGTTGATGATGATGTTGCTGATTATGTTGCTGATGATGTTGATGATGATGTTGATGATGATGTTGATGATGATGTTGATGATGATGTTGATGATGATGTTGATGATGATGTTGATGTTGATGTTGATGATGATGTTGATGATGATGTTGATGATGATGTTCATGATGATGTTGATGTTGATGATGATGTTGATGATGATGTTGATGATGATGTTGATGATGATGTTGATGATGATGTTGCTGATGATGTTGCTGATGATGTTGCTGATTATGTTGCTGATGATGTTGCTGATGATGTTGCTGGTGATGTTGCTGATGATGTTGCTGATGATGTTGCTGATGATGACGTGAGACGGTGTGGTATGCCCGGAGGCGGTGTTGTATGCCCGGAGGCGGTGTTGTATGCCCGGAGGCGGTGTGGTATGCCCGGAGGCGGTGTTGTATGCCCGGAGGCGGTGTTGTATGCCCGGAGGCAGTGTGGTATGCCCGGAGGCGGTGTTGTATGCCCGGAGGCGGTGTTGTATGCCCTGAGGCGGTCTGGTATGCCCGGAGGCGGTGTAGTATGCCCGGAGGCGGTGTTGTATGCCCGGAGGCGGTGTGGTATGCCCGGAGGCGGTGCAGTATGCCCGGAGGCGGTGTTGTATGCCCGGAGGCGGTGTGGTATGCCCGGAGGCGGTGTAGTATGCCCGGAGGCGGTGTTGTATGCCCGGAGGCGGTGTGGTATGCCCGGAGGCGGTGTAGTATGCCCGGAGGCGGTGTTGTATGCCCGGAGGCGGTGTGGTATGCCCGGAGGCGGTACAACACCGCCTCCGGGCATGATGATGATAATGATGATGATGATGATGATGATGATGATGATGATGATGATGATGATGATGATGATGATGATGATGATGATGATGATGATGATGATGATGATGATGATGATGATGATGATGATGATGATGATGATGATGATGATGATGATGATGATGATGATGATGATGATGATGATGATGATGATGATGATGATGTTGCTGATGATGATGTTGCTGATGATGATGTTGCTGATGATGATGTTGTTGATGATGTTGCTGATGATGTTGCTGATGATGTTGCTGATGATGACGTGAGACGGTGTGGTATGCCCGGAGGCGGTGTTGTATGCCCGGAGGCGGTGTTGTATGCCCGGAGGCGGTGTGGTATGCCCGGAGGCGGTGGTGTAGTATGCCCGGAGGCGGTGTTGTATGCCCGGAGGCGGTGTGATATGCCTGGAGGCGGTGTTGTATGCCCGGAGGCGGTGTTGTATGCCCTGAAGCGGTCTGGTATGCCCGGAGGCGGTTTAGTCTGCCCGGAGGCGGTGTTGTATGCCCGGAGGCGGTGTGGTATGCCCGGAGGCGGTGCAGTATGCCCGGAGGCGGTGTTGTATGCCCGGAGGCGGTGTGGTATGCCCGGAGGCGGTGTAGTATGCCCGGAGGCGGTGTTGTTTGCCCGGAGGCGGTGTGGTATGCCCGGAGGCGGTGTAGTATGCCCGGAGGCGGTGTTGTATGCCCGGAGGCGGTGTGGTATGCCCGGAGGCGGTACAACACCGCCTCCAGGCATGATGATGATAATGATGATGATGATGATGATGATGATGATGATGATGATGATGATGATGATGATGATGATGATGATGATGATGATGATGATGATGATGTTGATGATGATGTTGCTGATGATGTTGCTGATGATGTTGCTGATGATGTTGCTGATGATGTTGCTGGTGATGTTGCTGATGATGTTGCTGATGATGTTGCTGATGATGACGTGAGACGGTGTGGTATGCCCGGAGGCGGTGTTGTATGCCCGGAGGCGGTGTTGTATGCCCGGAGGCGGTGTGGTATGCCCGGAGGCGGTGTTGTATGCCCGGAGGCGGTGTTGTATGCCCGTAGGCGGTGTGGTATGCCCGGAGGCGGTGTTGTATGCCCGGAGGCGGTGTTGTATGCCCTGAGGCGGTCTGGTATGCCCGGAGGCGGTGTAGTATGCCCGGAGGCGGTGTTGTATGCCCGGAGGCGGTGTGGTATGCCCGGAGGCGGTGCAGTATGCCCGGAGGCGTTGTTGTATGCCCGGAGGCGGTGTGGTATGCCCGGAGGCGGTGTAGTATGCCCGGAGGCGGTGTTGTATGCCCGGAGGCGGTGTGGTATGCCCGGTAGCGGTGTAGTATGCCCGGAGGCGGTGTTGTATGCCCGGAGGCGGTGTGGTATGCCCGGAGGCGGTACAACACCGCCTCCGGGCATGATGATGATAATGATGATGATGATGATGATGATGATGATGATGATGATGATGATGATGATGATGATGATGATGATGATGATGATGATGATGATGATGATGATGATGATGATGATGATGATGATGATGATGATGATGATGATGATGATGATGATGATGATGATGATGATGATGATGATGATGATGATGATGTTGCTGATGATGATGTTGCTGATGATGATGTTGCTGATGATGATGTTGTTGATGATGTTGCTGATGATGTTGCTGATGATGTTGCTGATGATGACGTGAGACGGTGTGGTATGCCCGGAGGCGGTGTTGTATGCCCGGAGGCGGTGTTGTATGCCCGGAGGCGGTGTGGTATGCCCGGAGGCGGTGTAGTATGCCCGGATGCGGTGTTGTATGCCCGGAGGCGGTGTGATATGCCCGGAGGCGGTGTTGTATGCCCGGAGGCGGTGTTGTATGCCCTGAAGCGGTCTGGTATGCCCGGAGGCGGTTTAGTCTGCCCGGAGGCGGTGTTGTATGCCCGGAGGCGGTGTGGTATGCCCGGAGGCGGTGCAGTATGCCCGGAGGCGGTGTTGTATGCCCGGAGGCGGTGTGGTATGCCCGGAGGCGGTGTAGTATGCCCGGAGGCGGTGTTGTTTGCCCGGAGGCGGTGTGGTATGCCCGGAGGCGGTGTAGTATGCCCGGAGGCGGTGTTGTATGCCCGGAGGCGGTGTGGTATGCCCGGAGGCGGTACAACACCGCCTCCGGGCATGATGATGATAATGATGATGATGATGATGATGATGATGATGATGATGATGATGATGATGATGATGATGATGATGATGATGATGATGATGATGATGATGATGATGATGTTGCTGATGATGATGTTGCTGATGATGATGTTGCTGATGATGATGTTGTTGATGATGTTGCTGATGATGTTGCTGATGATGTTGCTGATGATGTTGCTGATGATGTTGATGATGATGTTGATGATGATGTTGATGATGATGTTGATGATGATGTTGATGATGATGTTGCTGATGATGTTGCTGATGATGTTGCTGATGATGTTGCTGATGATGTTTCTGATGATGTTGCTGGTGATGTTGCTGATGATGTTGCTGATGACGTTGCTGATGATGACGTGAGACGGTGTGGTATGACCGGAGGCGGTGTTGTATGCCCGGAGGCGGTGTTGTATGCCCGGAGGCGGTGTGGTATGCCCGGAGGCGGTGTTGTATGCCCGGAGGCGGTGTTGTATGCCCGGAGGCGGTGTGGTATGCCCGGAGGCGGTGTTGTATGCCCGGAGGCGGTGTTGTATGCCCTGAGGCGGTCTGGTATGCCCGGAGGCGGTGTAGTATGCCCGGAGGCGGTGTTGTATGCCCGGAGGCGGTGTGGTATGCCCGGAGGCGGTGCAGTATGCCCGGAGGCGGTGTTGTATGCCCGGAGGCGGTGTGGTATGCCCGGAGGCGGTGTAGTATGCCCGGAGGCGGTGTTGTATGCCCGGAGGCGGTGTGGTATGCCCGGAGGCGGTGTAGTATGCCCGGAGGCGGTGTTGTATGCCCGGAGGCGGTGTGGTATGCCCGGAGGCGGTACAACACCGCCTCCGGGCATGATGATGATA
>JAXIVJ010000289.1:157500-160000 GCA_036785665.1 Chirona hameri | reverse complement strand
CCGGAGGCGGTGTTGTATGCCCGGAGGCGGTGTGGTATGCCCGGAGGCGGTGCAGTATGCCCGGGGGCGGTGTTGTATGCCCGGAGGCGGTGTGGTATGCCCGAAGGCGGTGTAGTATGCCCGGAGGCGGTGTTGTATGCCCGGAGGCGGTGTGGTATGCCCGGAGGCGGTGTAGTATGCCCGGAGGCGGTGTTGTATGCCCGGAGGCGGTGTGGTATGCCCGGGGGCGGTACAACACCGCCTCCGGGCATGATGATGATAATGATGATGATGATGATGATGATGATGATGATGATGATGATGATGATGATGATGATGATGATGATGATGATGATGATGATGATGATGATGATGATGATGATGATGATGATGATGATGATGATGATGATGATGATGATGATGATGATGATGATGATGATGATGATGATGATGATGATGATGATGATGATGATGATGATGATGATGATGATGATGTTGCTGATGATGATGTTGCTGATGATGATGTTGCTGCTGATGATGTTGTTGATGATGTTGCTGATGATGTTGCTGATGATGTTGCTGATGATGTTGCTGATGATGTTGATGATGATGTTGATGATGATGTTGATGATGATGTTGATGATGATGTTGATGATGATGTTGCTGATGATGTTGCTGATGATGTTGCTGATGATGTTGCTGATGATGTTGCTGGTGATGTTGCTGATGATGTTGCTGATGATGTTGCTGATGATGACGTGAGACGGTGTGGTATGCCCGGAGGCGGTGTTGTATGCCCGGAGGCGGTGTTGTATGCCCGGAGGCGGTGTGGTATGCCCGGAGGCGGTGTTGTATGCCCGGAGGCGGTGTTGTATGCCCGTAGGCGGTGTGGTATGCCCGGAGGCGGTGTTGTATGCCCGGAGGCGGTGTTGTATGCCCTGAGGCGGTCTGGTATGCCCGGAGGCGGTGTAGTATGCCCGGAGGCGGTGTTGTATGCCCGGAGGCGGTGTGGTATGCCCGGAGGCGGTGCAGTATGCCCGGAGGCGTTGTTGTATGCCCGGAGGCGGTGTGGTATGCCCGGAGGCGGTGTAGTATGCCCGGAGGCGGTGTTGTATGCCCGGAGGCGGTGTGGTATGCCCGGTAGCGGTGTAGTATGCCCGGAGGCGGTGTTGTATGCCCGGAGGCGGTGTGGTATGCCCGGAGGCGGTACAACACCGCCTCCGGGCATGATGATGATAATGATGATGATGATGATGATGATGATGATGATGATGATGATGATGATGATGATGATGATGATGATGATGATGATGATGATGATGATGATGATGATGATGATGATGATGATGATGATGATGATGATGATGATGATGATGATGATGATGATGATGATGATGATGATGATGATGATGATGATGATGATGATGATGTTGCTGATGATGATGTTGCTGATGATGATGTTGCTGATGATGATGTTGTTGATGATGTTGCTGATGATGTTGCTGATGATGTTGCTGATGATGACGTGAGACGGTGTGGTATGCCCGGAGGCGGTGCTGTATGCCCGGAGGCGGTGTTGTATGCCCGGAGGCGGTGTGGTATGCCCGGAGGCGGTGTAGTATGCCCGGAGGCGGTGTTGTATGCCCGGAGGCGGTGTGATATACCCGGAGGCGGTGTTGTATGCCCGGAGGCGGTGTTGTATGCCCTGAAGCGGTCTGGTATGCCCGGAGGCGGTTTAGTCTGCCCGGAGGCGGTGTTGTATGCCCGGAGGCGGTGTGGTATGCCCGGAGGCGGTGCAGTATGCCCGGAGGCGGTGTTGTATGCCCGGAGGCGGTGTGGTATGCCCGGAGGCGGTGTAGTATGCCCGGAGGCGGTGTTGTTTGCCCGGAGGCGGTGTGGTATGCCCGGAGGCGGTGTAGTATGCCCGGAGGCGGTGTTGTATGCCCGGAGGCGGTGTGGTATGCCCGGAGGCGGTACAACACCGCCTCCGGGCATGATGATGATAATGATGATGATGATGATGATGATGATGATGATGATGATGATGATGATGATGATGATGATGATGATGATGATGATGATGATGATGATGATGATGATGATGATGTTGCTGATGATGATGTTGCTGATGATGATGTTGCTGATGATGATGTTGTTGATGATGTTGCTGATGATGTTGCTGATGATGTTGCTGATGATGTTGCTGATGATGTTGATGATGATGTTGATGATGATGTTGATGATGATGTTGATGATGATGTTGATGATGATGTTGCTGATGATGTTGCTGATGATGTTGCTGATGATGTTGCTGATGATGTTTCTGATGATGTTGCTGGTGATGTTGCTGATGATGTTGCTGATGATGTTGCTGATGATGACGTGAGACGGTGTGGTATGACCGGAGGCGGTGTTGTATGCCCGGAGGCGGTGTTGTATGCCCGGAGGCGGTGTGGTATGCCCGGAGGCGGTGTTGTATGCCCGGAGGCGGTGTTGTATGCCCGGAGACGGTGTGGTATGC
>JAXIVJ010000289.1:85000-152500 GCA_036785665.1 Chirona hameri | reverse complement strand
GGTGTGGTATGCCCGGAGGCGGTGTAGTATGCCCGGAGGCGGTGTTGTATGCCCGGAGGCGGTGTGGTATGCCCGGAGGCGGTGTAGTATGCCCGGAGGCGGTGTTGTATGCCCGGAGGCGGTGTGGTATGCCCGGAGGCGGTACAACACCGCCTCCGGGCATGATGATGATAATGATGATGATGATGATGATGATGATGATGATGATGATGATGATGATGATGATGATGATGATGATGATGATGATGATGATGATGATGATGATGATGATGATGATGATGATGATGATGATGATGATGATGATGATGATGATGATGATGATGATGATGATGATGATGATGATGATGATGATGATGATGATGATGATGATGATGATGTTGCTGATGATGATGTTGCTGATGATGATGTTGCTGATGATGATGTTGTTGATGATGTTGCTGATGATGTTGCTGATGATGTTGCTGATGATGTTGCTGATGATGTTGATGATGATGTTGATGATGATGTTGATGATGATGTTGATGATGATGTTGATGATGATGTTGCTGATGATGTTGCTGATGATGTTGCTGATGATGTTGCTGATGATGTTGCTGGTGATGTTGCTGATGATGTTGCTGATGATGTTGCTGATGATGACGTGAGACGGTGTGGTATGCCCGGAGGCGGTGTTGTATGCCCGGTGCGGTGTTGTATGCCCGGAGGCGGTGTGGTATGCCCGGAGGCGGTGTTGTATGCCCGGAGGCGGTGTTGTATGCCCGTAGGCGGTGTGGTATGCCCGGAGGCGGTGTTGTATGCCCGGAGGCGGTGTTGTATGCCCTGAGGCGGTCTGGTATGCCCGGAGGCGGTGTAGTATGCCCGGAGGCGGTGTTGTATGCCCGGAGGCGGTGTGGTATGCCCGGAGGCGGTGCAGTATGCCCGGAGGCGTTGTTGTATGCCCGGAGGCGGTGTGGTATGCCCGGAGGCGGTGTAGTATGCCCGGAGGCGGTGTTGTATGCCCGGAGGCGGTGTGGTATGCCCGGTAGCGGTGTAGTATGCCCGGAGGCGGTGTTGTATGCCCGGAGGCGGTGTGGTATGCCCGGAGGCGGTACAACACCGCCTCCGGGCATGATGATGATAATGATGATGATGATGATGATGATGATGATGATGATGATGATGATGATGATGATGATGATGATGATGATGATGATGATGATGATGATGATGATGATGATGATGATGATGATGATGATGATGATGATGATGATGATGATGATGATGATGATGATGATGATGATGATGTTGCTGATGATGATGTTGCTGATGATGATGTTGCTGATGATGATGTTGTTGATGATGTTGCTGATGATGTTGCTGATGATGTTGCTGATGATGACGTGAGACGGTGTGGTATGCCCGGAGGCGGTGTTGTATGCCCGGAGGCGGTGTTGTATGCCCGGAGGCGGTGTGGTATGCCCGGAGGCGGTGTAGTATGCCCGGAGGCGGTGTTGTATGCCCGGAGGCGGTGTGATATGCCTGGAGGCGGTGTTGTATGCCCGGAGGCGGTGTTGTATGCCCTGAAGCGGTCTGGTATGCCCGGAGGCGGTTTAGTCTGCCCGGAGGCGGTGTTGTATGCCCGGAGGCGGTGTGGTATGCCCGGAGGCGGTGCAGTATGCCCGGAGGCGGTGTTGTATGCCCGGAGGCGGTGTGGTATGCCCGGAGGCGGTGTAGTATGCCCGGAGGCGGTGTTGTTTGCCCGGAGGCGGTGTGGTATGCCCGGAGGCGGTGTAGTATGCCCGGAGGCGGTGTTGTATGCCCGGAGGCGGTGTGGTATGCCCGGAGGCGGTACAACACCGCCTCCGGGCATGATGATGATAATGATGATGATGATGATGATGATGATGATGATGATGATGATGATGATGATGATGATGATGATGATGATGATGATGATGATGATGATGATGATGATGATGATGATGATGATGATGTTGCTGATGATGATGATGATGATGATGATGATGATGATGATGATGATGATGATGATGATGATGATGATGATGATGATGATGATGATGTTGCTGATGATGATGTTGCTGATGATGATGTTGCTGATGATGATGTTGTTGATGATGTTGCTGATGATGTTGCTGATGATGTTGCTGATGATGTTGCTGATGATGTTGATGATGATGTTGATGATGATGTTGATGATGATGTTGATGATGATGTTGATGATGATGTTGCTGATGATGTTGCTGATGATGTTGCTGATGATGTTGCTGATGATGTTTCTGATGATGTTGCTGGTGATGTTGCTGATGATGTTGCTGATGATGTTGCTGATGATGACGTGAGACGGTGTGGTATGACCGGAGGCGGTGTTGTATGCCCGGAGGCGGTGTTGTATGCCCGGAGGCGGTGTGGTATGCCCGGAGGCGGTGTTGTATGCCCGGAGGCGGTGTTGTATGCCCGGAGGCGGTGTGGTATGCCCGGAGGCGGTGTTGTATGCCCGGAGGCGGTGTTGTATGCCCTGAGGTCTGGTATGCCCGGAGGCGGTGTAGTATGCCCGGAGGCGGTGTTGTATGCCCGGAGGCGGTGTGGTATGCCCGGAGGCGGTGCAGTATGCCCGGAGGCGGTGTTGTATGCCCGGAGGCGGTGTGGTATGCCCGGAGGCGGTGTAGTATGCCCGGAGGCGGTGTTGTATGCCCGGAGGCGGTGTGGTATGCCCGGAGGCGGTGTAGTATGCCCGGAGGCGGTGTTGTATGCCCGGAGGCGGTGTGGTATGCCCGGAGGCGGTACAACACCGCCTCCGGGCATGATGATGATAATGATGATGATGATGATGATGATGATGATGATGATGATGATGATGATGATGATGATGATGATGATGATGATGATGATGATGATGATGATGATGATGATGATGATGATGATGATGATGATGATGATGATGATGATGATGATGATGATGATGATGATGATGATGATGATGATGATGATGATGATGATGATGATGATGATGATGATGATGATGATGATGATGATGATGATGATGATGATGATGATGATGATGATGATGATGATGATGTTGCTGATGATGATGTTGCTGATGATGATGTTGCTGATGATGATGTTGTTGATGATGTTGCTGATGATGTTGCTGATGATGTTGCTGATGATATTGCTGATGATGTTGATGATGATGTTGATGATGATGTTGATGATGATGTTGATGATGATGTTGATGATGATGATGATGATGTTGATGATGATGTTGATGATGATGTTGATGTTGATGATGATGTTAATGATGATGTTGATGATGATGTTGATGATGATGTTGCTGATGATGTTGCTGATGATGTTGCTGATGATGTTGCTGGTGATGTTGCTGATGATGTTGCTGATGATGTTGCTGATGATGTTGCTGATGATGACGTGAGACGGTGTGGTATGCCCGTTTGCGGTGTTGTATGCCCGGAGGCGGTGTTGTATGCCCGGAGGCGGTGTGGTATGCCCGGAGGCGGTGTTGTATGCCCGGAGGCGGTGTGGTATGCCCAGAGGCGGTGTAGTATGCCCGGAGGCGGTGTTGTATGCCCGGAGGCGGTGTGGTATGCCCGGAGGCGGTGTAGTATGCCCGGAGGCGGTGTTGTATGCCCGGAGGCGGTGTGGTATGCCCGGAGGCGGTGTAGTTTGCCCGGAGGCGGTGTTGTATGCCCGGAGGCGGTGTGGTATGCCCGGAGGCGGTGTAGTATGCCCGGAGGCGGTGTTGTATGCCCGGAGGCGGTGTGGTATGCCCGGAGGCGGTACAACACCGCCTCCGGGCATGATGATGATGATAATGATGATGATGATGATGATGATGATGATGATGATGATGATGATGATGATGATGATGATGATGATGATGATGATGATGATGATGATGATGATGATGATGATGATGATGATGATGATGATGATGATGATGATGATGATGATGATGATGATGATGATGATGATGATGATGATGATGATGATGATGATGATGATGATGATGATGATGATGATGATGATGATGATGATGATGATGATGATGATGATGATGATGATGATGATGATGATGATGATGATGATGATGATGATGATGATGAAGATGATGATGATGATGATGATGATGATGTTGCTGGTGATGATGTTGCTGATGATGATGTTGCTGATGATGATGTTGTTGATGATGTTGCTCATGATGTTGATGATGATGTTGCTGATTATGTTGCTGATGATGTTGATGATGATGTTGATGATGATGTTGATGATGATGTTGATGATGATGTTGATGATGATGTTGATGATGATGTTGATGTTGATGATGATGTTGATGATGATGTTGATGATGATGTTCATGATGATGTTGATGTTGATGATGATGTTGATGATGATGTTGATGATGATGTTGATGATGATGTTGATGATGATGTTGCTGATGATGTTGCTGATGATGTTGCTGATGATGTTGCTGATGATGTTTCTGATGATGTTGCTGGTGATGTTGCTGATGATGTTGCTGATGATGTTGCTGATGATGACGTGAGACGGTGTGGTATGCCCGGAGGCGGTGTTGTATGCCCGGAGGCGGTGTTGTATGCCCGGAGGCGGTGTTGTATGCCCGGAGGCGGTGTTGTATGCCCGGAGGCGGTGTGGTATGCCCGGAGGCGGTGTTGTATGCCCGGAGGCGGTGTTGTATGCCCTGAGGCGGTCTGGTATGCCCGGAGGCGGTGTAGTATGCCCGGAGGCGGTGTTGTATGCCCGGAGGCGGTGTGGTATGCCCGGAGGCGGTGCAGTATGCCCGGAGGCGGTGTTGTATGCCCGGAGGCGGTGTGGTATGCCCGGAGGCGGTGTAGTATGCCCGGAGGCGGTGTTGTATGCCCGGAGGCGGTGTGGTATGCCCGGAGGCGGTGTAGTATGCCCGGAGGCGGTGTTGTATGCCCGGAGGCGGTGTGGTATGCCCGGAGGCGGTACAACACCGCCTCCGGGCATGATGATGATAATGATGATGATGATGATGATGATGATGATGTTGTTGATGATGTTGCTCATGATGTTGATGATGATGTTGCTGATTATGTTGCTGATGATGTTGATGATGATGTTGATGATGATGTTGATGATGATGTTGCTGATGATGATGTTGCTGATGATGATGTTGCTGATGATGATGTTGTTGATGATGTTGCTGATGATGTTGCTGATGATGTTGCTGATGATGTTGCTGATGATGTTGATGATGATGTTGATGATGATGTTGATGATGATGTTGATGATGATGTTGATGATGATGTTGCTGATGATGTTGCTGATGATGTTGCTGATGATGTTGCTGATGATGTTGCTGGTGATGTTGCTGATGATGTTGCTGATGATGTTGCTGATGATGACGTGAGACGGTGTGGTATGCCCGGAGGCGGTGTTGTATGCCCGGAGGCGGTGTTGTATGCCCGGAGGCGGTGTGGTATGCCCGGAGGCGGTGTTGTATGCCCGGAGGCGGTGTTGTATGCCCGTAGGCGGTGTGGTATGCCCGGAGGCGGTGTTGTATGCCCGGAGGCGGTGTTGTATGCCCTGAGGCGGTCTGGTATGCCCGGAGGCGGTGTAGTATGCCCGGAGGCGGTGTTGTATGCCCGGAGGCGGTGTGGTATGCCCGGAGGCGGTGCAGTATGCCCGGAGGCGTTGTTGTATGCCCGGAGGCGGTGTGGTATGCCCGGAGGCGGTGTAGTATGCCCGGAGGCGGTGTTGTATGCCCGGAGGCGGTGTGGTATGCCCGGTAGCGGTGTAGTATGCCCGGAGGCGGTGTTGTATGCCCGGAGGCGGTGTGGTATGCCCGGAGGCGGTACAACACCGCCTCCGGGCATGATGATGATAATGATGATGATGATGATGATGATGATGATGATGATGATGATGATGATGATGATGATGATGATGATGATGATGATGATGATGATGATGATGATGATGATGATGATGATGATGATGATGATGATGATGATGATGATGATGATGATGATGATGATGATGATGATGATGATGATGATGATGATGATGATGATGATGATGATGTTGCTGATGATGATGTTGCTGATGATGATGTTGCTGATGATGATGTTGTTGATGATGATGCTGATGATGTTGCTGATGATGTTGCTGATGATGACGTGAGACGGTGTGGTATGCCCGGAGGCGGTGTTGTATGCCCGGAGGCGGTGTTGTATGCCCGGAGGCGGTGTGGTATGCCCGGAGGCGGTGTAGTATGCCCGGAGGCGGTGTTGTATGCCCGGAGGCGGTGTGATATACCCGGAGGCGGTGTTGTATGCCCGGAGGCGGTGTTGTATGCCCTGAAGCGGTCTGGTATGCCCGGAGGCGGTTTAGTCTGCCCGGAGGCGGTGTTGTATGCCCGGAGGCGGTGTGGTATGCCCGGAGGCGGTGCAGTATGCCCGGAGGCGGTGTTGTATGCCCGGAGGCGGTGTGGTATGCCCGGATGCGGTGTAGTATGCCCGGAGGCGGTGTTGTTTGCCCGGAGGCGGTGTGGTATGCCCGGAGGCGGTGTAGTATGCCCGGAGGCGGTGTTGTATGCCCGGAGGCGGTGTGGTATGCCCGGAGGCGGTACAACACCGCCTCCGGGCATGATGATGATAATGATGATGATGATGATGATGATGATGATGATGATGATGATGATGATGATGATGATGATGATGATGATGATGATGATGATGATGATGATGATGATGTTGCTGATGATGATGTTGCTGATGATGATGTTGCTGATGATGATGTTGTTGATGATGTTGCTGATGATGTTGCTGATGATGTTGCTGATGATGTTGCTGATGATGTTGATGATGATGTTGATGATGATGTTGATGATGATGTTGATGATGATGTTGATGATGATGTTGATGATGATGTTGCTGATGATGTTGCTGATGATGTTGCTGATGATGTTTCTGATGATGTTGCTGGTGATGTTGCTGATGATGTTGCTGATGATGTTGCTGATGATGACGTGAGACGGTGTGGTATGACCGGAGGCGGTGTTGTATGCCCGGAGGCGGTGTTGTATGCCCGGAGGCGGTGTGGTATGCCCGGAGGCGGTGTTGTATGCCCGGAGGCGGTGTTGTATGCCCGGAGGCGGTGTGGTATGCCCGGAGGCGGTGTTGTATGCCCGGAGGCGGTGTTGTATGCCCTGAGGCGGTCTGGTATGCCCGGAGGCGGTGTAGTATGCCCGGAGGCGGTGTTGTATGCCCGGAGGCGGTGTGGTATGCCCGGAGGCGGTGCAGTATGCCCGGAGGCGGTGTTGTATGCCCGGAGGCGGTGTGGTATGCCCGGAGGCGGTGTAGTATGCCCGGAGGCGGTGTTGTATGCCCGGAGGCGGTGTGGTATGCCCGGAGGCGGTGTAGTATGCCCGGAGGCGGTGTTGTATGCCCGGAGGCGGTGTGGTATGCCCGGAGGCGGTACAACACCGCCTCCGGGCATGATGATGATAATGATGATGATGATGATGATGATGATGATGATGATGATGATGATGATGATGATGATGATGATGATGATGATGATGATGTTGCTGATGATGATGTTGCTGATGATGATGTTGCTGATGATGATGTTGTTGATGATGTTGCTGATGATGTTGCTGATGATGTTGCTGATGATGTTGCTGATGATGTTGATGATGATGTTGATGATGATGTTGATGATGATGTTGATGATGATGTTGATGATGATGTTGATGATGATGTTGATGATGATGTTGATGATGATGTTGATGTTGATGATGATGTTAATGATGATGTTGATGATGATGTTGATGATGATGTTGCTGATGATGTTGCTGATGATGTTGCTGATGATGTTGCTGGTGATGTTGCTGATGATGTTGCTGATGATGTTGCTGATGATGTTGCTGATGATGACGTGAGACGGTGTGGTATGCCCGTTTGCGGTGTTGTATGCCCGGAGGCGGTGTTGTATGCCCGGAGGCGGTGTGGTATGCCCGGAGGCGGTGTTGTATGCCCGGAGGCGGTGTGGTATGCCCGGAGGCGGTGTAGTATGCCCGGAGGCGGTGTTGTATGCCCGGAGGCGGTGTGGTATGCCCGGAGGCGGTGTAGTATGCCCGGAGGCGGTGTTGTATGCCCGGAGGCGGTGTGGTATGCCCGGAGGCGGTGTAGTTTGCCCGGAGGCGGTGTTGTATGCCCGGAGGCGGTGTGGTATGCCCGGAGGCGGTGTAGTATGCCCGGAGGCGGTGTTGTATGCCCGGAGGCGGTGTGGTATGCCCGGAGGCGGTGCAGTATGCCCGGAGGCGTTGTTGTATGCCCGGAGGCGGTGTGGTATGCCCGGAGGCGGTGTAGTATGCCCGGAGGCGGTGTTGTATGCCCGGAGGCGGTGTGGTATGCCCGGTAGCGGTGTAGTATGCCCGGAGGCGGTGTTGTATGCCCGGAGGCGGTGTGGTATGCCCGGAGGCGGTACAACACCGCCTCCGGGCATGATGATGATAATGATGATGATGATGATGATGATGATGATGATGATGATGATGATGATGATGATGATGATGATGATGATGATGATGATGATGATGATGATGATGATGATGATGATGATGATGATGATGATGATGATGATGATGATGATGATGATGATGATGATGATGATGATGATGATGATGATGATGATGATGATGTTGCTGATGATGATGTTGCTGATGATGATGTTGCTGATGATGATGTTGTTGATGATGTTGCTGATGATGTTGCTGATGATGTTGCTGATGATGACGTGAGACGGTGTGGTATGCCCGGAGGCGGTGTTGTATGCCCGGAGGCGGTGTTGTATGCCCGGAGGCGGTGTGGTATGCCCGGAGGCGGTGTAGTATGCCCGGAGGCGGTGTTGTATGCCCGGAGGCGGTGTGATATGCCTGGAGGCGGTGTTGTATGCCCGGAGGCGGTGTTGTATGCCCTGAAGCGGTCTGGTATGCCCGGAGGCGGTTTAGTCTGCCCGGAGGCGGTGTTGTATGCCCGGAGGCGGTGTGGTATGCCCGGAGGCGGTGCAGTATGCCCGGAGGCGGTGTTGTATGCCCGGAGGCGGTGTGGTATGCCCGGAGGCGGTGTAGTATGCCCGGAGGCGGTGTTGTTTGCCCGGAGGCGGTGTGGTATGCCCGGAGGCGGTGTAGTATGCCCGGAGGCGGTGTTGTATGCCCGGAGGCGGTGTGGTATGCCCGGAGGCGGTACAACACCGCCTCCGGGCATGATGATGATAATGATGATGATGATGATGATGATGATGATGATGATGATGATGATGATGATGATGATGATGATGATGATGATGATGATGATGATGATGATGATGATGATGTTGCTGATGATGATGATGATGATGATGATGATGATGATGATGATGATGATGATGATGATGATGATGATGATGATGATGATGATGATGTTGCTGATGATGATGTTGCTGATGATGATGTTGCTGATGATGATGTTGTTGATGATGTTGCTGATGATGTTGCTGATGATGTTGCTGATGATGTTGCTGATGATGTTGATGATGATGTTGATGATGATGTTGATGATGATGTTGATGATGATGTTGATGATGATGTTGCTGATGATGTTGCTGATGATGTTGCTGATGATGTTGCTGATGATGTTTCTGATGATGTTGCTGGTGATGTTGCTGATGATGTTGCTGATGATGTTGCTGATGATGACGTGAGACGGTGTGGTATGACCGGAGGCGGTGTTGTATGCCCGGAGGCGGTGTTGTATGCCCGGAGGCGGTGTGGTATGCCCGGAGGCGGTGTTGTATGCCCGGAGGCGGTGTTGTATGCCCGGAGGCGGTGTGGTATGCCCGGAGGCGGTGTTGTATGCCCGGAGGCGGTGTTGTATACCCTGAGGCGGTCTGGTATGCCCGGAGGCGGTGTAGTATGCCCGGAGGCGGTGTTTTATGCCCGGAGGCGGTGTGGTATGCCCGGAGGCGGTGCAGTATGCCCGGAGGCGGTGTTGTATGCCCGGAGGCGGTGTGGTATGCCCGGAGGCGGTGTAGTATGCCCGGAGGCGGTGTTGTATGCCCGGAGGCGGTGTGGTATGCCCGGAGGCGGTGTAGTATGCCCGGAGGCGGTGTTGTATGCCCGGAGGCGGTGTGGTATGCCCGGAGGCGGTACAACACCGCCTCCGGGCATGATGATGATAATGATGATGATGATGATGATGATGATGATGATGATGATGATGATGATGATGATGATGATGATGATGATGATGATGATGATGATGATGATGATGATGATGATGATGATGATGATGATGATGATGATGATGATGATGATGATGATGATGATGATGATGATGATGATGATGATGATGATGATGATGATGATGATGATGATGATGATGATGATGATGATGATGATGATGATGATGATGTGTGCTGATGATGATGTTGCTGATGATGATGTTGCTGATGATGATGTTGTTGATGATGTTGCTGATGATGTTGCTGATGATGTTGCTGATGATATTGCTGATGATGTTGATGATGATGTTGATGATGATGTTGATGATGATGTTGATGATGATGTTGATGATGATGATGATGATGTTGATGATGATGTTGATGATGATGTTGATGTTGATGATGATGTTAATGATGATGTTGATGATGATCTTGATGATGATGTTGCTGATGATGTTGCTGATGATGTTGCTGATGATGTTGCTGGTGATGTTGCTGATGATGTTGCTGATGATGTTGCTGATGATGTTGCTGATGATGACGTGAGACGGTGTGGTATGCCCGTTTGCGGTGTTGTATGCCCGGAGGCGGTGTTGTATGCCCGGAGGCGGTGTGGTATGCCCGGAGGCGGTGTTGTATGCCCGGAGGCGGTGTGGTATGCCCAGAGGCGGTGTAGTATGCCCGGAGGCGGTGTTGTATGCCCGGAGGCGGTGTGGTATGCCCGGAGGCGGTGTAGTATGCCCGGAGGCGGTGTTGTATGCCCGGAGGCGGTGTGGTATGCCCGGAGGCGGTGTAGTTTGCCCGGAGGCGGTGTTGTATGCCCGGAGGCGGTGTGGTATGCCCGGAGGCGGTGTAGTATGCCCGGAGGCGGTGTTGTATGCCCGGAGGCGGTGTGGTATGCCCGGAGGCGGTACAACACCGCCTCCGGGCATGATGATGATGATAATGATGATGATGATGATGATGATGATGATGATGATGATGATGATGATGATGATGATGATGATGATGATGATGATGATGATGATGATGATGATGATGATGATGATGATGATGATGATGATGATGATGATGATGATGATGATGATGATGAAGATGATGATGATGATGATGATGATGATGTTGCTGGTGATGATGTTGCTGATGATGATGTTGCTGATGATGATGTTGTTGATGATGTTGCTCATGATGTTGATGATGATGTTGCTGATTATGTTGCTGATGATGTTGATGATGATGTTGATGATGATGTTGATGATGATGTTGATGATGATGTTGATGATGATGTTGATGATGATGTTGATGTTGATGTTGATGATGATGTTGATGATGATGTTGATGATGATGTTCATGATGATGTTGATGTTGATGATGATGTTGATGATGATGTTGATGATGATGTTGATGATGATGTTGATGATGATGTTGCTGATGATGTTGCTGATGATGTTGCTGATGATGTTGCTGATGATGTTGCTGATGATGTTGCTGGTGATGTTGCTGATGATGTTGCTGATGATGTTGCTGATGATGACGTGAGACGGTGTGGTATGCCCGGAGGCGGTGTTGTATGCCCGGAGGCGGTGTTGTATGCCCGGAGGCGGTGTTGTATGCCCGGAGGCGGTGTTGTATGCCCGGAGGCGGTGTGGTATGCCCGGAGGCGGTGTTGTATGCCCGGAGGCGGTGTTGTATGCCCTGAGGCGGTCTGGTATGCCCGGAGGCGGTGTAGTATGCCCGGAGGCGGTGTTGTATGCCCGGAGGCGGTGTGGTATGCCCGGAGGCGGTGCAGTATGCCCGGAGGCGGTGTTGTATGCCCGGAGGCGGTGTGGTATGCCCGGAGGCGGTGTAGTATGCCCGGAGGCGGTGTTGTATGCCCGGAGGCGGTGTGGTATGCCCGGAGGCGGTGTAGTATGCCCGGAGGCGGTGTTGTATGCCCGGAGGCGGTGTGGTATGCCCGGAGGCGGTACAACACCGCCTCCGGGCATGATGATGATAATGATGATGATGATGATGATGATGATGATGATGATGATGATGATGATGATGATGATGATGATGATGATGATGATGATGATGATGATGATGATGATGATGATGATGATGATGATGATGATGATGATGATGATGATGATGATGATGATGATGATGATGATGATGATGATGATGATGATGATGATGATGATGATGATGTTGCTGATGATGATGTTGCTGATGATGATGTTGCTGATGATGATGTTGCTGATGATGTTGCTGATGATGTTGCTGATGATGTTGCTGATGATGTTGATGATGATGTTGATGATGATGTTGATGATGATGTTGATGATGATGTTGATGATGATGTTGATGATGATGTTGCTGATGATGTTGCTGATGATGTTGCTGATGATGTTGCTGATGATGTTGCTGGTGATGTTGCTGATGATGTTGCTGATGATGTTGCTGATGATGACGTGAGACGGTGTGGTATGCCCGGAGGCGGTGTTGTATGCCCGGAGGCGGTGTTGTATGCCCGGAGGCGGTGTGGTATGCCCGGAGGCGGTGTTGTATGCCCGGAGGCGGTGTTGTATGCCCGTAGGCGGTGTGGTATGCCCGGAGGCGGTGTTGTATGCCCGGAGGCGGTGTTGTATGCCCTGAGGCGGTCTGGTATGCCCGGAGGCGGTGTAGTATGCCCGGAGGCGGTGTTGTATGCCCGGAGGCGGTGTGGTATGCCCGGAGGCGGTGCAGTATGCCCGGAGGCGTTGTTGTATGCCCGGAGGCGGTGTGGTATGCCCGGAGGCGGTGTAGTATGCCCGGAGGCGGTGTTGTATGCCCGGAGGCGGTGTGGTATGCCCGGTAGCGGTGTAGTATGCCCGGAGGCGGTGTTGTATGCCCGGAGGCGGTGTGGTATGCCCGGAGGCGGTACAACACCGCCTCCGGGCATGATGATGATAATGATGATGATGATGATGATGATGATGATGATGATGATGATGATGATGATGATGATGATGATGATGATGATGATGATGATGATGATGATGATGATGATGATGATGATGATGATGATGATGATGATGATGATGATGATGATGATGATGATGATGATGATGATGATGATGATGATGATGATGATGATGATGATGATGATGATGATGATGATGATGATGATGATGATGATGATGTTGCTGATGATGATGTTGCTGATGATGATGTTGCTGATGATGATGTTGTTGATGATGTTGCTGATGATGTTGCTGATGATGTTGCTGATGATGTTGCTGATGATGTTGATGATGATGTTGATGATGATGTTGATGATGATGTTGATGATGATGTTGATGATGATGTTGATGATGATGTTGATGATGATGTTTATGATGATGTTGATGTTGATGATGATGTTAATGATGATGTTGATGATGATGTTGATGATGATGTTGCTGATGATGTTGCTGATGATGTTGCTGATGATGTTGCTGGTGATGTTGCTGATGATGTTGCTGATGATGTTGCTGATGATGTTGCTGATGATGACGTGAGACGGTGTGGTATGCCCGTTTGCGGTGTTGTATGCCCGGAGGCGGTGTTGTATGCCCGGAGGCGGTGTGGTATGCCCGGAGGCGGTGTTGTATGCCCGGAGGCGGTGTGGTATGCCCGGAGGCGGTGTAGTATGCCCGGAGGCGGTGTTGTATGCCCGGAGGCGGTGTGGTATGCCCGGAGGCGGTGTAGTATGCCCGGAGGCGGTGTTGTATGCCCGGAGGCGGTGTGGTATGCCCGGAGGCGGTGTAGTTTGCCCGGAGGCGGTGTTGTATGCCCGGAGGCGGTGTGGTATGCCCGGAGGCGGTGTAGTATGCCCGGAGGCGGTGTTGTATGCCCGGAGGCGGTGTGGTATGCCCGGAGGCGGTACAACACCGCCTCCGGGCATGATGATGATGATAATGATGATGATGATGATGATGATGATGATGATGATGATGATGATGATGATGATGATGATGATGATGATGATGATGATGATGATGATGATGATGATGATGATGATGATGATGATGATGATGATGATGATGATGATGATGATGATGATGATGATGATGATGATGATGATGATGATGATGATGATGATGATGATGATGATGATGATGATGATGATGATGATGATGATGATGATGATGATGATGATGATGATGATGATGATGATGATGATGATGATGATGATGATGATGATGAAGATGATGATGATGATGATGATGATGATGTTGCTGATGATGATGTTGCTGATGATGATGTTGCTGATGATGATGTTGTTGATGATGTTGCTCATGATGTTGATGATGATGTTGCTGATTATGTTGCTGATGATGTTGATGATGATGTTGATGATGATGTTGATGATGATGTTGATGATGATGTTGATGATGATGTTGATGATGATGTTGATGTTGATGTTGATGATGATGTTGATGATGATGTTCATGATGATGTTCATGATGATGTTGATGTTGATGATGATGTTGATGATGATGTTGATAATGATGTTGATGATGATGTTGATGATGATGTTGCTGATGATGTTGCTGATGATGTTGCTGATGATGTTGCTGATGATGTTGCTGATGATGTTGCTGGTGATGTTGCTGATAATGTTGCTGATGATGTTGCTGATGATGACGTGAGACGGTGTGGTATGCCCGGAGGCGGTGTTGTATGCCCGGAGGCGGTGTTGTATGCCCGGAGGCGGTGTGGTATGCCCGGAGGCGGTGTTGTATGCCCGGAGGCGGTGTTGTATGCCCGGAGGCAGTGTGGTATGCCCGGAGGCGGTGTTGTATGCCCGGAGGCGGTGTTGTATGCCCTGAGGCGGTCTGGTATGCCCGGAGGCGGTGTAGTATGCCCGGAGGCGGTGTTGTATGCCCGGAGGCGGTGTGGTATGCCCGGAGGCGGTGCAGTATGCCCGGAGGCGGTGTTGTATGCCCGGAGGCGGTGTGGTATGCCCGGAGGCGGTGTAGTATGCCCGGAGGCGGTGTTGTATGCCCGGAGGCGGTGTGGTATGCCCGGAGGCGGTGTAGTATGCCCGGAGGCGGTGTTGTATGCCCGGAGGCGGTGTGGTATGCCCGGAGGCGGTACAACACCGCCTCCGGGCATGATGATGATAATGATGATGATGATGATGATGATGATGATGATGATGATGATGATGATGATGATGATGATGATGATGATGATGATGTGATGATGATGATGATGATGATGATGATGATGATGATGATGATGATGATGATGATGATGATGATGATGATGATGATGATGATGATGATGATGATGATGATGATGATGTTGCTGATGATGATGTTGCTGATGATGATGTTGCTGATGATGATGTTGTTGATGATGTTGCTGATGATGTTGCTGATGATGTTGCTGATGATGACGTGAGACGGTGTGGTATGCCCGGAGGCGGTGTGGTATGCCCGGAGGCGGTGTTGTATGCCCGGAGGCGGTGTGGTATGCCCGGAGGCGGTGTAGTATGCCCGGAGGCGGTGTTGTATGCCCGGAGGCGGTGTGATATGCCTGGAGGCGGTGTTGTATGCCCGGAGGCGGTGTTGTATGCCCTGAAGCGGTCTGGTATGCCCGGAGGCGGTTTAGTCTGCCCGGAGGCGGTGTTGTATGCCCGGAGGCGGTGTGGTATGCCCGGAGGCGGTGCAGTATGCCCGGAGGCGGTGTTGTATGCCCGGAGGCGGTGTGGTATGCCCGGAGGCGGTGTAGTATGCCCGGAGGCGGTGTTGTTTGCCCGGAGGCGGTGTGGTATGCCCGGAGGCGGTGTAGTATGCCCGGAGGCGGTGTTGTATGCCCGGAGGCGGTGTGGTATGCCCGGAGGCGGTACAACACCGCCTCCGGGCATGATGATGATAATGATGATGATGATGATGATGATGATGATGATGATGATGATGATGATGATGATGATGATGATGATGATGATGATGATGATGATGATGATGATGATGATGATGATGATGATGATGATGATGATGATGATGATGATGATGATGATGATGATGATGATGATGATGATGATGATGATGTTGCTGATGATGATGTTGCTGATGATGATGTTGCTGCTGATGATGTTGTTGATGATGTTGCTGATGATGTTGCTGATGATGTTGCTGATGATGTTGCTGATGATGTTGATGATGATGTTGATGATGATGTTGATGATGATGTTGATGATGATGTTGATGATGATGTTGCTGATGATGTTGCTGATGATGTTGCTGATGATGTTGCTGATGATGTTGCTGGTGATGTTGCTGATGATGTTGCTGATGATGTTGCTGATGATGACGTGAGACGGTGTGGTATGCCCGGAGGCGGTGTTGTATGCCCGGAGGCGGTGTTGTATGCCCGGAGGCGGTGTGGTATGCCCGGAGGCGGTGTTGTATGCCCGGAGGCGGTGTTGTATGCCCGTAGGCGGTGTGGTATGCCCGGAGGCGGTGTTGTATGCCCGGAGGCGGTGTTGTATGCCCTGAGGCGGTCTGGTATGCCCGGAGGCGGTGTAGTATGCCCGGAGGCGGTGTTGTATGCCCGGAGGCGGTGTGGTATGCCCGGAGGCGGTGCAGTATGCCCGGAGGCGTTGTTGTATGCCCGGAGGCGGTGTGGTATGCCCGGAGGCGGTGTAGTATGCCCGGAGGCGGTGTTGTATGCCCGGAGGCGGTGTGGTATGCCCGGTAGCGGTGTAGTATGCCCGGAGGCGGTGTTGTATGCCCGGAGGCGGTGTGGTATGCCCGGAGGCGGTACAACACCGCCTCCGGGCATGATGATGATAATGATGATGATGATGATGATGATGATGATGATGATGATGATGATGATGATGATGATGATGATGATGATGATGATGATGATGATGATGATGATGATGATGATGATGATGATGATGATGATGATGATGATGATGATGATGATGATGATGATGATGATGATGATGATGATGATGATGATGATGATGATGATGATGATGATGTTGCTGATGATGATGTTGCTGATGATGATGTTGCTGATGATGATGTTGTTGATGATGTTGCTGATGATGTTGCTGATGATGTTGCTGATGATGTTGCTGATGATGTTGCTGATGATGTTGATGATGATGTTGATGATGATGTTGATGATGATGTTGATGATGATGTTGATGATGATGTTGCTGATGATGTTGCTGATGATGTTGCTGATGATGTTGCTGATGATGTTTCTGATGATGTTGCTGGTGATGTTGCTGATGATGTTGCTGATGATGTTGCTGATGATGACGTGAGACGGTGTGGTATGACCGGAGGCGGTGTTGTATGCCCGGAGGCGGTGTTGTATGCCCGGAGGCGGTGTGGTATGCCCGGAGGCGGTGTTGTATGCCCGGAGGCGGTGTTGTATGCCCGGAGGCGGTGTGGTATGCCCGGAGGCGGTGTTGTATGCCCGGAGGCGGTGTTGTATGCCCTGAGGCGGTCTGGTATGCCCGGAGGCGGTGTAGTATGCCCGGAGGCGGTGTTGTATGCCCGGAGGCGGTGTGGTATGCCCGGAGGCGGTGCAGTATGCCCGGAGGCGGTGTTGTATGCCCGGAGGCGGTGTGGTATGCCCGGAGGCGGTGTAGTATGCCCGGAGGCGGTGTTGTATGCCCGGAGGCGGTGTGGTATGCCCGGAGGCGGTGTAGTATGCCCGGAGGCGGTGTTGTATGCCCGGAGGCGGTGTGGTATGCCCGGAGGCGGTACAACACCGCCTCCGGGCATGATGATGATAATGATGATGATGATGATGATGATGATGATGATGATGATGATGATGATGATGATGATGATGATGATGATGATGATGATGATGATGATGATGATGATGATGATGATGATGATGATGATGATGATGATGATGATGATGATGATGATGATGATGATGATGATGATGATGATGATGATGATGATGATGATGATGATGATGATGTGTGCTGATGATGATGTTGCTGATGATGATGTTGCTGATGATGATGTTGTTGATGATGTTGCTGATGATGTTGCTGATGATGTTGCTGATGATGTTGCTGATGATGTTGATGATGATGTTGATGATGATGTTGATGATGATGTTGATGATGATGTTGATGATGATGTTGATGATGATGTTGATGATGATGTTGATGATGATGTTGATGTTGATGATGATGTTAATGATGATGTTGATGATGATGTTGATGATGATGTTGCTGATGATGTTGCTGATGATGTTGCTGATGATGTTGCTGGTGATGTTGCTGATGATGTTGCTGATGATGTTGCTGATGATGTTGCTGATGATGACGTGAGACGGTGTGGTATGCCCGTTTGCGGTGTTGTATGCCCGGAGGCGGTGTTGTATGCCCGGAGGCGGTGTGGTATGCCCGGAGGCGGTGTTGTATGCCCGGAGGCGGTGTGGTATGCCCGGAGGCGGTGTAGTATGCCCGGAGGCGGTGTTGTATGCCCGGAGGCGGTGTGGTATGCCCGGAGGCGGTGTAGTATGCCCGGAGGCGGTGTTGTATGCCCGGAGGCGGTGTGATATGCCCGGAGGCGGTGTTGTATGCCCGGAGGCGGTGTTGTATGCCCTGAAGCGGTCTGGTATGCCCGGAGGCGGTTTAGTCTGCCCGGAGGCGGTGTTGTATGCCCGGAGGCGGTGTGGTATGCCCGGAGGCGGTGCAGTATGCCCGGAGGCGGTGTTGTATGCCCGGAGGCGGTGTGGTATGCCCGGAGGCGGTGTAGTATGCCCGGAGGCGGTGTTTGTTTGCCCGGAGGCGGTGTGGTATGCCCGGAGGCGGTGTAGTATGCCCGGAGGCGGTGTTGTATGCCCGGAGGCGGTGTGGTATGCCCGGAGGCGGTACAACACCGCCTCCGGGCATGATGATGATAATGATGATGATGATGATGATAATGATGATGATGATGATGATGATGATGATGATGATGATGATGATGATGATGATGATGATGATGATGATGATGATGATGATGATGATGTTGCTGATGATGATGTTGCTGATGATGATGTTGCTGATGATGATGTTGTTGATGATGTTGCTGATGATGTTGCTGATGATGTTGCTGATGATGTTGCTGATGATTTTGATGATGATGTTGATGGATGATGTTGATGATGATGTTGATGATGATGTTGATGATGATGTTGCTGATGATGTTGCTGATGATGTTGCTGATGATGTTGCTGATGATGTTTCTGATGATGTTGCTGGTGATGTTGCTGATGATGTTGCTGATGATGTTGCTGATGATGACGTGAGACGGTGTGGTATGACCGGAGGCGGTGTTGTATGCCCGGAGGCGGTGTTGTATGCCCGGAGGCGGTGTGGTATGCCCGGAGGCGGTGTTGTATGCCCGGAGGCGGTGTTGTATGCCCGGAGGCGGTGTGGTATGCCCGGAGGCGGTGTTGTATGCCCGGAGGCGGTGTTGTATGCCCTGAGGCGGTGTTGTATGCCCGGAGACGGTGTGGTATGACCGGAGGCGGTGTTGTATGCCCGGAGGCGGTGTTGTATGCCCGGAGGCGGTGTGGTATGCCCGGAGGCGGTGTTGTATGCCCGGAGGCGGTGTGGTATGCCCGGAGGCGGTGTAGTATGCCCGGAGGCGGTGTTGTATGCCCGGAGGCGGTGTGGTATGCCCGGAGGCGGTGTAGTATGTCCGGAGGCGGTGTTGTATGCCCGGAGGCGGTGTGGTATGCCCGGAGGCGGTACAACACCGCCTCCGGGCATGATGATGATAATGATGATGATGATGATGATGATGATGATGATGATGATGATGATGATGATGATGATGATGATGATGATGATGATGATGATGATGATGATGATGATGATGATGATGATGATGATGATGATGATGATGATGATGATGATGATGATGATGATGATGATGATGATGATGATGATGATGATGATGATGATGATGATGATGATGATGATGATGATGATGATGATGATGATGATGATGATGATGATGTTGCTGATGATGATGTTGCTGATGATGATGTTGCTGATGATGATGTTGTTGATGATGTTGCTGATGATGTTGCTGATGATGTTGCTGATGATGTTGCTGATGATGTTGATGATGATGTTGATGATGATGTTGATGATGATGTTGATGATGATGTTGATGATGATGTTGATGATGATGTTGATGATGATGTTGATGATGATGTTGATGTTGATGATGATGTTAATGATGATGTTGATGATGATGTTGATGATGATGTTGCTGATGATGTTGCTGATGATGTTGCTGATGATGTTGCTGGTGATGTTGCTGATGATGTTGCTGATGATGTTGCTGATGATGTTGCTGATGATGACGTGAGACGGTGTGGTATGCCCGTTTGCGGTGTTGTATGCCCGGAGGCGGTGTTGTATGCCCGGAGGCGGTGTGGTATGCCCGGAGGCGGTGTAGTATGCCCGGAGGCGGTGTTGTATGCCCGGAGGCGGTGTGGTATGCCCGGAGGCGGTGTAGTTTGCCCGGAGGCGGTGTTGTATGCCCGGAGGCGGTGTGGTATGCCCGGAGGCGGTGTAGTATGCCCGGAGGCGGTGTGGTATGCCCGGAGGCGGTACAACACCGCCTCCGGGCATGATGATGATGATAATGATGATGATGATGATGATGATGATGATGATGATGATGATGATGATGATGATGATGATGATGATGATGATGATGATGATGATGATGATGATGATGATGATGATGATGATGATGATGATGATGATGATGATGATGATGATGATGATGATGATGATGATGATGATGATGATGATGATGATGATGATGATGATGAAGATGATGATGATGATGATGATGATGATGATGATGATGATGATGATGATGATGATGATGATGATGATGATGATGATGATGATGATGATGATGATGATGATGATGAAGATGATGATGATGATGATGATGATGATGTTGCTGATGATGATGTTGCTGATGATGATGTTGCTGATGATGATGTTGTTGATGATGTTGCTCATGATGTTGATGATGATGTTGCTGATTATGTTGCTGATGATGTTGATGATGATGTTGATGATGATGTTGATGATGATGTTGATGATGATGTTGATGATGATGTTGATGATGATGTTGATGTTGATGTTGATGATGATGTTGATGATGATGTTGATGATGATGTTCATGATGATGTTGATGTTGATGATGATGTTGATGATGATGTTGATGATGATGTTGATGATGATGTTGATGATGATGTTGCTGATGATGTTGCTGATGATGTTGCTGATGATGTTGCTGATGATGTTGCTGATGATGTTGCTGGTGATGTTGCTGATGATGTTGCTGATGATGTTGCTGATGATGACGTGAGACGGTGTGGTATGCCCGGAGGCGGTGTTGTATGCCCGGAGGCGGTGTTGTATGCCCGGAGGCGGTGTGGTATGCCCGGAGGCGGTGTTGTATGCCCGGAGGCGGTGTTGTATGCCCGGAGGCAGTGTGGTATGCCCGGAGGCGGTGTTGTATGCCCGGAGGCGGTGTTGTATGCCCTGAGGCGGTCTGGTATGCCCGGAGGCGGTGTAGTATGCCCGGAGGCGGTGTTGTATGCCCGGAGGCGGTGTGGTATGCCCGGAGGCGGTGCAGTATGCCCGGAGGCGGTGTTGTATGCCCGGAGGCGGTGTGGTATGCCCGGAGGCGGTGTAGTATGCCCGGAGGCGGTGTTGTATGCCCGGAGGCGGTGTGGTATGCCCGGAGGCGGTGTAGTATGCCCGGAGGCGGTGTTGTATGCCCGGAGGCGGTGTGGTATGCCCGGAGGCGGTACAACACCGCCTCCGGGCATGATGATGATAATGATGATGATGATGATGATGATGATGATGATGATGATGATGATGATGATGATGATGATGATGATGATGATGATGATGATGATGATGATGATGATGATGATGATGATGATGATGATGATGATGATGATGATGATGATGATGATGATGATGATGATGATGATGATGATGATGATGATGATGATGATGATGATGATGATGATGATGATGATGTTGCTGATGATGATGTTGCTGATGATGATGTTGCTGATGATGATGTTGTTGATGATGTTGCTGATGATGTTGCTGATGATGTTGCTGATGATGTTGCTGATGATGTTGATGATGATGTTGATGATGATGTTGATGATGATGTTGATGATGATGTTGATGATGATGTTGCTGATGATGTTGCTGATGATGTTGCTGATGATGTTGCTGATGATGTTGCTGGTGATGTTGCTGATGATGTTGCTGATGATGTTGCTGATGATGACGTGAGACGGTGTGGTATGCCCGGAGGCGGTGTTGTATGCCCGGAGGCGGTGTTGTATGCCCGGAGGCGGTGTGGTATGCCCGGAGGCGGTGTTGTATGCCCGGAGGCGGTGTTGTATGCCCGTAGGCGGTGTGGTATGCCCGGAGGCGGTGTTGTATGCCCGGAGGCGGTGTTGTATGCCCTGAGGCGGTCTGGTATGCCCGGAGGCGGTGTAGTATGCCCGGAGGCGGTGTTGTATGCCCGGAGGCGGTGTGGTATGCCCGGAGGCGGTGCAGTATGCCCGGAGGCGTTGTTGTATGCCCGGAGGCGGTGTGGTATGCCCGGAGGCGGTGTAGTATGCCCGGAGGCGGTGTTGTATGCCCGGAGGCGGTGTGGTATGCCCGGTAGCGGTGTAGTATGCCCGGAGGCGGTGTTGTATGCCCGGAGGCGGTGTGGTATGCCCGGAGGCGGTACAACACCGCCTCCGGGCATGATGATGATAATGATGATGATGATGATGATGATGATGATGATGATGATGATGATGATGATGATGATGATGATGATGATGATGATGATGATGATGATGATGATGATGATGATGATGATGATGATGATGATGATGATGATGATGATGATGATGATGATGATGATGATGATGATGATGATGTTGCTGATGATGATGTTGCTGATGATGATGTTGCTGATGATGATGTTGTTGATGATGTTGCTGATGATGTTGCTGATGATGTTGCTGATGATGACGTGAGACGGTGTGGTATGCCCGGAGGCGGTGTTGTATGCCCGGAGGCGGTGTTGTATGCCCGGAGGCGGTGTGGTATGCCCGGAGGCGGTGTAGTATGCCCGGAGGCGGTGTTGTATGCCCGGAGGCGGTGTGATATGCCTGGAGGCGGTGTTGTATGCCCGGAGGCGGTGTTGTATGCCCTGAAGCGGTCTGGTATGCCCGGAGGCGGTTTAGTCTGCCCGGAGGCGGTGTTGTATGCCCGGAGGCGGTGTGGTATGCCCGGAGGCGGTGCAGTATGCCCGGAGGCGGTGTTGTATGCCCGGAGGCGGTGTGGTATGCCCGGAGGCGGTGTAGTATGCCCGGAGGCGGTGTTGTTTGCCCGGAGGCGGTGTGGTATGCCCGGAGGCGGTGTAGTATGCCCGGAGGCGGTGTTGTATGCCCGGAGGCGGTGTGGTATGCCCGGAGGCGGTACAACACCGCCTCCGGGCATGATGATGATAATGATGATGATGATGATGATGATGATGATGATGATGATGATGATGATGATGATGATGATGATGATGATGATGATGATGATGATGATGATGATGATGATGATGATGTTGCTGATGATGATGTTGCTGATGATGATGTTGCTGATGATGATGTTGTTGATGATGTTGCTGATGATGTTGCTGATGATGTTGCTGATGATGTTGCTGATGATGTTGATGATGATGTTGATGATGATGTTGATGATGATGTTGATGATGATGTTGATGATGATGTTGCTGATGATGTTGCTGATGATGTTGCTGATGATGTTGCTGATGATGTTTCTGATGATGTTGCTGGTGATGTTGCTGATGATGTTGCTGATGATGTTGCTGATGATGACGTGAGACGGTGTGGTATGACCGGAGGCGGTGTTGTATGCCCGGAGGCGGTGTTGTATGCCCGGAGGCGGTGTGGTATGCCCGGAGGCGGTGTTGTATGCCCGGAGGCGGTGTTGTATGCCCGGAGGCGGTGTGGTATGCCCGGAGGCGGTGTTGTATGCCCGGAGGCGGTGTTGTATGCCCTGAGGCGGTCTGGTATGCCCGGAGGCGGTGTAGTATGCCCGGAGGCGGTGTTGTATGCCCGGAGGCGGTGTGGTATGCCCGGAGGCGGTGCAGTATGCCCGGAGGCGGTGTTGTATGCCCGGAGGCGGTGTGGTATGCCCGGAGGCGGTGTAGTATGCCCGGAGGCGGTGTTGTATGCCCGGAGGCGGTGTGGTATGCCCGGAGGCGGTGTAGTATGCCCGGAGGCGGTGTTGTATGCCCGGAGGCGGTGTGGTATGCCCGGAGGCGGTACAACACCGCCTCCGGGCATGATGATGATAATGATGATGATGATGATGATGATGATGATGATGATGATGATGATGATGATGATGATGATGATGATGATGATGATGATGATGATGATGATGATGATGATGATGATGATGATGATGATGATGATGATGATGATGATGATGATGATGATGATGATGATGATGATGATGATGATGATGATGATGATGATGATGATGATGATGATGATGATGTTGCTGATGATGATGTTGCTGATGATGATGTTGCTGATGATGATGTTGTTGATGATGTTGCTGATGATGTTGCTGATGATGTTGCTGATGATATTGCTGATGATGTTGATGATGATGTTGATGATGATGTTGATGATGATGTTGATGATGATGTTGATGATGATGATGATGATGTTGATGATGATGTTGATGATGATGTTGATGTTGATGATGATGTTAATGATGATGTTGATGATGATGTTGATGATGATGTTGCTGATGATGTTGCTGATGATGTTGCTGATGATGTTGCTGGTGATGTTGCTGATGATTTTGCTGATGATGTTGCTGATGATGTTGCTGATGATGACGTGAGACGGTGTGGTATGCCCGTTTGCGGTGTTGTATGCCCGGAGGCGGTGTTGTATGCCCGGAGGCGGTGTGGTATGCCCGGAGGCGGTGTTGTATGCCCGGAGGCGGTGTGGTATGCCCGGAGGCGGTGTAGTATGCCCGGAGGCGGTGTTGTATGCCCGGAGGCGGTGTGGTATGCCCGGAGGCGGTGTAGTATGCCCGGAGGCGGTGTTGTATGCCCGGAGGCGGTGTGGTATGCCCGGAGGCGGTGTAGTTTGCCCGGAGGCGGTGTTGTATGCCCGGAGGCGGTGTGGTATGCCCGGAGGCGGTGTAGTATGCCCGGAGGCGGTGTTGTATGCCCGGAGGCGGTGTGGTATGCCCGGAGGCGGTACAACACCGCCTCCGGGCATGATGATGATGATAATGATGATGATGATGATGATGATGATGATGATGATGATGATGATGATGATGATGATGATGATGATGATGATGATGATGATGATGATGATGATGATGATGATGATGATGATGATGATGATGATGATGATGATGATGATGATGATGATGATGATGATGATGATGATGATGATGATGATGATGATGATGATGATGATGATGATGATGATGATGATGATGATGATGATGATGATGATGATGATGATGATGATGATGATGATGATGATGATGATGATGATGATGATGATGAAGATGATGATGATGATGATGATGATGATGTTGCTGGTGATGATGTTGCTGATGATGATGTTGCTGATGATGATGTTGTTGATGATGTTGCTCATGATGTTGATGATGATGTTGCTGATTATGTTGCTGATGATGTTGATGATGATGTTGATGATGATGTTGATGATGATGTTGATGATGATGTTGATGATGATGTTGATGATGATGTTGATGTTGATGTTGATGATGATGTTGATGATGATGTTGATGATGATGTTCATGATGATGTTGATGTTGATGATGATGTTGATGATGATGTTGATGATGATGTTGATGATGATGTTGATGATGATGTTGCTGATGATGTTGCTGATGATGTTGCTGATGATGTTGCTGATGATGTTGCTGATGATGTTGCTGGTGATGTTGCTGATGATGTTGCTGATGATGTTGCTGATGATGACGTGAGACGGTGTGGTATGCCCGGAGGCGGTGTTGTATGCCCGGAGGCGGTGTTGTATGCCCGGAGGCGGTGTTGTATGCCCGGAGGCGGTGTTGTATGCCCGGAGGCGGTGTGGTATGCCCGGAGGCGGTGTTGTATGCCCGGAGGCGGTGTTGTATGCCCTGAGGCGGTCTGGTATGCCCGGAGGCGGTGTAGTATGCCCGGAGGCGGTGTTGTATGCCCGGAGGCGGTGTGGTATGCCCGGAGGCGGTGCAGTATGCCCGGAGGCGGTGTTGTATGCCCGGAGGCGGTGTGGTATGCCCGGAGGCGGTGTAGTATGCCCGGAGGCGGTGTTGTATGCCCGGAGGCGGTGTGGTATGCCCGGAGGCGGTGTAGTATGCCCGGAGGCGGTGTTGTATGCCCGGAGGCGGTGTGGTATGCCCGGAGGCGGTACAACACCGCCTCCGGGCATGATGATGATAATGATGATGATGATGATGATGATGATGATGATGATGATGATGATGATGATGATGATGATGATGATGATGATGATGATGATGATGATGATGATGATGATGATGATGATGATGATGATGATGATGATGATGATGATGATGATGATGATGATGATGATGATGATGATGATGATGATGATGATGATGATGATGTTGCTGATGATGATGTTGCTGATGATGATGTTGCTGATGATGATGTTGTTGATGATGTTGCTGATGATGTTGCTGATGATGTTGCTGATGATGTTGCTGATGATGTTGATGATGATGTTGATGATGATGTTGATGATGATGTTGATGATGATGTTGATGATGATGTTGATGATGATGTTGCTTGCTGATGATGTTGCTGATGATGTTGCTGGTGATGTTGCTGATGATGTTGCTGATGATGTTGCTGATGATGACGTGAGACGGTGTGGTATGCCCGGAGGCGGTGTTGTATGCCCGGAGGCGGTGTTGTATGCCCGGAGGCGGTGTGGTATGCCCGGAGGCGGTGTTGTATGCCCGGAGGCGGTGTTGTATGCCCGTAGGCGGTGTGGTATGCCCGGAGGCGGTGTTGTATGCCCGGAGGCGGTGTTGTATGCCCTGAGGCGGTCTGGTATGCCCGGAGGCGGTGTAGTATGCCCGGAGGCGGTGTTGTATGCCCGGAGGCGGTGTGGTATGCCCGGAGGCGGTGCAGTATGCCCGGAGGCGTTGTTGTATGCCCGGAGGCGGTGTGGTATGCCCGGAGGCGGTGTAGTATGCCCGGAGGCGGTGTTGTATGCCCGGAGGCGGTGTGGTATGCCCGGTAGCGGTGTAGTATGCCCGGAGGCGGTGTTGTATGCCCGGAGGCGGTGTGGTATGCCCGGAGGCGGTACAACACCGCCTCCGGGCATGATGATGATAATGATGATGATGATGATGATGATGATGATGATGATGATGATGATGATGATGATGATGATGATGATGATGATGATGATGATGATGATGATGATGATGATGATGATGATGATGATGATGATGATGATGATGATGATGATGATGATGATGATGATGATGATGATGATGATGATGATGTTGCTGATGATGATGTTGCTGATGATGATGTTGCTGATGATGATGTTGTTGATGATGTTGCTGATGATGTTGCTGATGATGTTGCTGATGATGACGTGAGACGGTGTGGTATGCCCGGAGGCGGTGTTGTATGCCCGGAGGCGGTGTTGTATGCCCGGAGGCGGTGTGGTATGCCCGGAGGCGGTGTAGTATGCCCGGAGGCGGTGTTGTATGCCCGGAGGCGGTGTGATATACCCGGAGGCGGTGTTGTATGCCCGGAGGCGGTGTTGTATGCCCTGAAGCGGTCTGGTATGCCCGGAGGCGGTTTAGTCTGCCCGGAGGCGGTGTTGTATGCCCGGAGGCGGTGTGGTATGCCCGGAGGCGGTGCAGTATGCCCGGAGGCGGTGTTGTATGCCCGGAGGCGGTGTGGTATGCCCGGAGGCGGTGTAGTATGCCCGGAGGCGGTGTTGTTTGCCCGGAGGCGGTGTGGTATGCCCGGAGGCGGTGTAGTATGCCCGGAGGCGGTGTTGTATGCCCGGAGGCGGTGTGGTATGCCCGGAGGCGGTACAACACCGCCTCCGGGCATGATGATGATAATGATGATGATGATGATGATGATGATGATGATGATGATGATGATGATGATGATGATGATGATGATGATGATGATGATGATGATGATGTTGCTGATGATGATGTTGCTGATGATGATGTTGCTGATGATGATGTTGTTGATGATGTTGCTGATGATGTTGCTGATGATGTTGCTGATGATGTTGCTGATGATGTTGATGATGATGTTGATGATGATGTTGATGATGATGTTGATGATGATGTTGATGATGATGTTGCTGATGATGTTGCTGATGATGTTGCTGATGATGTTGCTGATGATGTTTCTGATGATGTTGCTGGTGATGTTGCTGATGATGTTGCTGATGATGTTGCTGATGATGACGTGAGACGGTGTGGTATGACCGGAGGCGGTGTTGTATGCCCGGAGGCGGTGTTGTATGCCCGGAGGCGGTGTGGTATGCCCGGAGGCGGTGTTGTATGCCCGGAGGCGGTGTTGTATGCCCGGAGGCGGTGTGGTATGCCCGGAGGCGGTGTTGTATGCCCGGAGGCGGTGTTGTATGCCCTGAGGCGGTCTGGTATGCCCGGAGGCGGTGTAGTATGCCCGGAGGCGGTGTTGTATGCCCGGAGGCGGTGTGGTATGCCCGGAGGCGGTGCAGTATGCCCGGAGGCGGTGTTGTATGCCCGGAGGCGGTGTGGTATGCCCGGAGGCGGTGTAGTATGCCCGGAGGCGGTGTTGTATGCCCGGAGGCGGTGTGGTATGCCCGGAGGCGGTGTAGTATGCCCGGAGGCGGTGTTGTATGCCCGGAGGCGGTGTGGTATGCCCGGAGGCGGTACAACACCGCCTCCGGGCATGATGATGATAATGATGATGATGATGATGATGATGATGATGATGATGATGATGATGATGATGATGATGATGATGATGATGATGATGATGTTGCTGATGATGATGTTGCTGATGATGATGTTGCTGATGATGATGTTGTTGATGATGTTGCTGATGATGTTGCTGATGATGTTGCTGATGATGTTGCTGATGATGTTGATGATGATGTTGATGATGATGTTGATGATGATGTTGATGATGATGTTGATGATGATGTTGATGATGATGTTGATGATGATGTTGATGATGATGTTGATGTTGATGATGATGTTAATGATGATGTTGATGATGATGTTGATGATGATGTTGCTGATGATGTTGCTGATGATGTTGCTGATGATGTTGCTGGTGATGTTGCTGATGATGTTGCTGATGATGTTGCTGATGATGTTGCTGATGATGACGTGAGACGGTGTGGTATGCCCGTTTGCGGTGTTGTATGCCCGGAGGCGGTGTTGTATGCCCGGAGGCGGTGTGGTATGCCCGGAGGCGGTGTTGTATGCCCGGAGGCGGTGTGGTATGCCCGGAGGCGGTGTAGTATGCCCGGAGGCGGTGTTGTATGCCCGGAGGCGGTGTGGTATGCCCGGAGGCGGTGTAGTATGCCCGGAGGCGGTGTTGTATGCCCGGAGGCGGTGTGGTATGCCCGGAGGCGGTGTAGTTTGCCCGGAGGCGGTGTTGTATGCCCGGAGGCGGTGTGGTATGCCCGGAGGCGGTGTAGTATGCCCGGAGGCGGTGTTGTATGCCCGGAGGCGGTGTGGTATGCCCGGAGGCGGTACAACACCGCCTCCGGGCATGATGATGATGATAATGATGATGATGATGATGATGATGATGATGATGATGATGATGATGATGATGATGATGATGATGATGATGATGATGATGATGATGATGATGATGATGATGATGATGATGATGATGATGATGATGATGATGATGATGATGATGATGATGATGATGATGATGATGATGATGATGATGATGATGATGATGATGATGATGATGATGATGATGATGATGATGATGATGATGATGATGATGATGATGATGATGATGATGATGATGATGAAGATGATGATGATGATGATGATGATGATGATGATGATGATGATGATGAAGATGATGATGATGATGATGATGATGATGTTGCTGATGATGATGTTGCTGATGATGATGTTGCTGATGATGATGTTGTTGATGATGTTGCTCATGATGTTGATGATGATGTTGCTGATTATGTTGCTGATGATGTTGATGATGATGTTGATGATGATGTTGATGATGATGTTGATGATGATGTTGATGATGATGTTGATGATGATGTTGATGTTGATGTTGATGATGATGTTGATGATGATGTTGATGATGATGTTCATGATGATGTTGATGTTGATGATGATGTTGATGATGATGTTGATGATGATGTTGATGATGATGTTGATGATGATGTTGCTGATGATGTTGCTGATGATGTTGCTGATGATGTTGCTGATGATGTTGCTGATGATGTTGCTGATGATGTTGCTGATGATGTTGATGATGATGTTGATGATGATGTTGATGATGATGTTGATGATGATGTTGATGATGATGTTGCTGATGATGTTGCTGATGATGTTGCTGATGATGTTGCTGATGATGTTTCTGATGATGTTGCTGGTGATGTTGCTGATGATGTTGCTGATGATGTTGCTGATGATGACGTGAGACGGTGTGGTATGCCCGGAGGCGGTGTTGTATGCCCGGAGGCGGTGTGGTATGCCCGGAGGCGGTGTAGTATGCCCGGAGGCGGTGTTGTTTGCCCGGAGGCGGTGTGGTATGCCCGGAGGCGGTGTAGTATGCCCGGAGGCGGTGTTGTATGCCCGGAGGCGGTGTGGTATGCCCGGAGGCGGTACAACACCGCCTCCGGGCATGATGATGATAATGATGATGATGATGATGATGATGATGATGATGATGATGATGATGATGATGATGATGATGATGATGATGATGATGATGATGATGATGATGTTGCTGATGATGATGTTGCTGATGATGATGTTGCTGATGATGATGTTGTTGATGATGTTGCTGATGATGTTGCTGATGATGTTGCTGATGATGTTGCTGATGATGTTGATGATGATGTTGATGATGATGTTGATGATGATGTTGATGATGATGTTGATGATGATGTTGCTGATGATGTTGCTGATGATGTTGCTGATGATGTTGCTGATGATGTTTCTGATGATGTTGCTGGTGATGTTGCTGATGATGTTGCTGATGATGTTGCTGATGATGACGTGAGACGGTGTGGTATGACCGGAGGCGGTGTTGTATGCCCGGAGGCGGTGTTGTATGCCCGGAGGCGGTGTGGTATGCCCGGAGGCGGTGTTGTATGCCCGGAGGCGGTGTTGTATGCCCGGAGGCGGTGTGGTATGCCCGGAGGCGGTGTTGTATGCCCGGAGGCGGTGTTGTATGCCCTGAGGCGGTCTGGTATGCCCGGAGGTGGTGTAGTATGCCCGGAGGCGGTGTTGTATGCCCGGAGGCGGTGTGGTATGCCCGGAGGCGGTGCAGTATGCCCGGAGGCGGTGTTGTATGCCCGGAGGCGGTGTGGTATGCCCGGAGGCGGTGTAGTATGCCCGGAGGCGGTGTTGTATGCCCGGAGGCGGTGTGGTATGCCCGGAGGCGGTGTAGTATGCCCGGAGGCGGTGTTGTATGCCCGGAGGCGGTGTGGTATGCCCGGAGGCGGTACAACACCGCCTCCGGGCATGATGATGATAATGATGATGATGATGATGATGATGATGATGATGATGATGATGATGATGATGATGATGATGATGATGATGATGATGATGATGATGATGATGATGATGATGATGATGATGATGATGATGATGATGATGATGATGATGATGATGATGATGATGATGATGATGATGATGATGATGATGATGATGATGATGATGATGATGATGATGATGATGATGTTGCTGATGATGATGTTGCTGATGATGATGTTGCTGATGATGATGTTGTTGATGATGTTGCTGATGATGTTGCTGATGATGTTGCTGATGATGTTGCTGATGATGTTGATGATGATGTTGATGATGATGTTGATGATGATGTTGATGATGATGTTGATGATGATGTTGATGATGATGTTGCTGATGATGTTGCTGATGATGTTGCTGATGATGTTGCTGGTGATGTTGCTGATGATGTTGCTGATGATGTTGCTGATGATGACGTGAGACGGTGTGGTATGCCCGGAGGCGGTGTTGTATGCCCGGAGGCGGTGTTGTATGCCCGGAGGCGGTGTGGTATGCCCGGAGGCGGTGTTGTATGCCCGGAGGCGGTGTTGTATGCCCGTAGGCGGTGTGGTATGCCCGGAGGCGGTGTTGTATGCCCGGAGGCGGTGTTGTATGCCCTGAGGCGGTCTGGTATGCCCGGAGGCGGTGTAGTATGCCCGGAGGCGGTGTTGTATGCCCGGAGGCGGTGTGGTATGCCCGGAGGCGGTGCAGTATGCCCGGAGGCGTTGTTGTATGCCCGGAGGCGGTGTGGTATGCCCGGAGGCGGTGTAGTATGCCCGGAGGCGGTGTTGTATGCCCGGAGGCGGTGTGGTATGCCCGGTAGCGGTGTAGTATGCCCGGAGGCGGTGTTGTATGCCCGGAGGCGGTGTGGTATGCCCGGAGGCGGTACAACACCGCCTCCGGGCATGATGATGATAATGATGATGATGATGATGATGATGATGATGATGATGATGATGATGATGATGATGATGATGATGATGATGATGATGATGATGATGATGATGATGATGATGATGATGATGATGATGATGATGATGATGATGATGATGATGATGATGATGATGATGATGATGATGATGATGATGATGTTGCTGATGATGATGTTGCTGATGATGATGTTGCTGATGATGATGTTGTTGATGATGTTGCTGATGATGTTGCTGATGATGTTGCTGATGATGACGTGAGACGGTGTGGTATGCCCGGAGGCGGTGTTGTATGCCCGGAGGCGGTGTTGTATGCCCGGAGGCGGTGTGGTATGCCCGGAGGCGGTGTAGTATGCCCGGAGGCGGTGTTGTATGCCCGGAGGCGGTGTGATATACCCGGAGGCGGTGTTGTATGCCCGGAGGCGGTGTTGTATGCCCTGAAGCGGTCTGGTATGCCCGGAGGCGGTTTAGTCTGCCCGGAGGCGGTGTTGTATGCCCGGAGGCGGTGTGGTATGCCCGGAGGCGGTGCAGTATGCCCGGAGGCGGTGTTGTATGCCCGGAGGCGGTGTGGTATGCCCGGAGGCGGTGTAGTATGCCCGGAGGCGGTGTTGTTTGCCCGGAGGCGGTGTGGTATGCCCGGAGGCGGTGTAGTATGCCCGGAGGCGGTGTTGTATGCCCGGAGGCGGTGTGGTATGCCCGGAGGCGGTACAACACCGCCTCCGGGCATGATGATGATAATGATGATGATGATGATGATGATGATGATGATGATGATGATGATGATGATGATGATGATGATGATGATGATGATGATGATGATGATGTTGCTGATGATGATGTTGCTGATGATGATGTTGCTGATGATGATGTTGTTGATGATGTTGCTGATGATGTTGCTGATGATGTTGCTGATGATGTTGCTGATGATGTTGCTGATGATGTTGATGATGATGTTGATGATGATGTTGATGATGATGTTGATGATGATGTTGATGATGATGTTGCTGATGATGTTGCTGATGATGTTGCTGATGATGTTGCTGATGATGTTTCTGATGATGTTGCTGGTGATGTTGCTGATGATGTTGCTGATGATGTTGCTGATGATGACGTGAGACGGTGTGGTATGACCGGAGGCGGTGTTGTATGCCCGGAGGCGGTGTTGTATGCCCGGAGGCGGTGTGGTATGCCCGGAGGCGAGGCGGTGTTGTATGCCCGGAGGCGGTGTGGTATGCCCGGAGGCGGTGTTGTATGCCCGGAGGCGGTGTTGTATGCCCTGAGGCGGTCTGGTATGCCCGGAGGCGGTGTAGTATGCCCGGAGGCGGTGTTGTATGCCCGGAGGCGGTGTGGTATGCCCGGAGGCGGTGCAGTATGCCCGGAGGCGGTGTTGTATGCCCGGAGGCGGTGTGGTATGCCCGGAGGCGGTGTAGTATGCCCGGAGGCGGTGTTGTATGCCCGGAGGCGGTGTGGTATGCCCGGAGGCGGTGTAGTATGCCCGGAGGCGGTGTTGTATGCCCGGAGGCGGTGTGGTATGCCCGGAGGCGGTACAACACCGCCTCCGGGCATGATGATGATAATGATGATGATGATGATGATGATGATGATGATGATGATGATGATGATGATGATGATGATGATGATGATGATGATGATGTTGCTGATGATGATGTTGCTGATGATGATGTTGCTGATGATGATGTTGTTGATGATGTTGCTGATGATGTTGCTGATGATGTTGCTGATGATGTTGCTGATGATGTTGATGATGATGTTGATGATGATGTTGATGATGATGTTGATGATGATGTTGATGATGATGTTGATGATGATGTTGATGATGATGTTGATGATGATGTTGATGTTGATGATGATGTTAATGATGATGTTGATGATGATGTTGATGATGATGTTGCTGATGATGTTGCTGATGATGTTGCTGATGATGTTGCTGGTGATGTTGCTGATGATGTTGCTGATGATGTTGCTGATGATGTTGCTGATGATGACGTGAGACGGTGTGGTATGCCCGTTTGCGGTGTTGTATGCCCGGAGGCGGTGTTGTATGCCCGGAGGCGGTGTGGTATGCCCGGAGGCGGTGTTGTATGCCCGGAGGCGGTGTGGTATGCCCGGAGGCGGTGTAGTATGCCCGGAGGCGGTGTTGTATGCCCGGAGGCGGTGTGGTATGCCCGGAGGCGGTGTAGTATGCCCGGAGGCGGTGTTGTATGCCCGGAGGCGGTGTGGTATGCCCGGAGGCGGTGTAGTTTGCCCGGAGGCGGTGTTGTATGCCCGGAGGCGGTGTGGTATGCCCGGAGGCGGTGTAGTATGCCCGGAGGCGGTGTTGTATGCCCGGAGGCGGTGTGGTATGCCCGGAGGCGGTACAACACCGCCTCCGGGCATGATGATGATGATAATGATGATGATGATGATGATGATGATGATGATGATGATGATGATGATGATGATGATGATGATGATGATGATGATGATGATGATGATGATGATGATGATGATGATGATGATGATGATGATGATGATGATGATGATGATGATGATGATGATGATGATGATGATGATGATGATGATGATGATGATGATGATGATGATGATGATGATGATGATGATGATGATGATGATGATGATGATGATGATGATGATGATGATGATGATGATGATGAAGATGATGATGATGATGATGATGATGATGATGATGATGATGATGATGAAGATGATGATGATGATGATGATGATGATGTTGCTGATGATGATGTTGCTGATGATGATGTTGCTGATGATGATGTTGTTGATGATGTTGCTCATGATGTTGATGATGATGTTGCTGATTATGTTGCTGATGATGTTGATGATGATGTTGATGATGATGTTGATGATGATGTTGATGATGATGTTGATGATGATGTTGATGATGATGTTGATGTTGATGTTGATGATGATGTTGATGATGATGTTGATGATGATGTTCATGATGATGTTGATGTTGATGATGATGTTGATGATGATGTTGATGATGATGTTGATGATGATGTTGATGATGATGTTGCTGATGATGTTGCTGATGATGTTGCTGATGATGTTGCTGATGATGTTGCTGATGATGTTGCTGGTGATGTTGCTGATGATGTTGCTGATGATGTTGCTGATGATGACGTGAGACGGTGTGGTATGCCCGGAGGCGGTGTTGTATGCCCGGAGGCGGTGTTGTATGCCCGGAGGCGGTGTGGTATGCCCGGAGGCGGTGTTGTATGCCCGGAGGCGGTGTTGTATGCCCGGAGGCAGTGTGGTATGCCCGGAGGCGGTGTTGTATGCCCGGAGGCGGTGTTGTATGCCCTGAGGCGGTCTGGTATGCCCGGAGGCGGTGTAGTATGCCCGGAGGCGGTGTTGTATGCCCGGAGGCGGTGTGGTATGCCCGGAGGCGGTGCAGTATGCCCGGAGGCGGTGTTGTATGCCCGGAGGCGGTGTGGTATGCCCGGAGGCGGTGTAGTATGCCCGGAGGCGGTGTTGTATGCCCGGAGGCGGTGTGGTATGCCCGGAGGCGGTGTAGTATGCCCGGAGGCGGTGTTGTATGCCCGGAGGCGGTGTGGTATGCCCGGAGGCGGTACAACACCGCCTCCGGGCATGATGATGATAATGATGATGATGATGATGATGATGATGATGATGATGATGATGATGATGATGATGATGATGATGATGATGATGATGATGATGATGATGATGATGATGATGATGATGATGATGATGATGATGATGATGATGATGATGATGATGATGATGATGATGATGATGATGATGATGATGATGATGATGATGATGATGTTGCTGATGATGATGTTGCTGATGATGATGTTGCTGATGATGATGTTGTTGATGATGTTGCTGATGATGTTGCTGATGATGTTGCTGATGATGTTGCTGATGATGTTGATGATGATGTTGATGATGATGTTGATGATGATGTTGATGATGATGTTGATGATGATGTTGCTGATGATGTTGCTGATGATGTTGCTGATGATGTTGCTGATGATGTTGCTGGTGATGTTGCTGATGATGTTGCTGATGATGTTGCTGATGATGACGTGAGACGGTGTGGTATGCCCGGAGGCGGTGTTGTATGCCCGGAGGCGGTGTTGTATGCCCGGAGGCGGTGTGGTATGCCCGGAGGCGGTGTTGTATGCCCGGAGGCGGTGTTGTATGCCCGTAGGCGGTGTGGTATGCCCGGAGGCGGTGTTGTATGCCCGGAGGCGGTGTTGTATGCCCTGAGGCGGTCTGGTATGCCCGGAGGCGGTGTAGTATGCCCGGAGGCGGTGTTGTATGCCCAGAGGCGGTGTGGTATGCCCGGAGGCGGTGCAGTATGCCCGGAGGCGTTGTTGTATGCCCGGAGGCGGTGTGGTATGACCGGAGGCGGTGTAGTATGCCCGGAGGCGGTGTTGTATGCCCGGAGGCGGTGTGGTATGCCCGGTAGCGGTGTAGTATGCCCGGAGGCGGTGTTGTATGCCCGGAGGCGGTGTGGTATGCCCGGAGGCGGTACAACACCGCCTCCGGGCATGATGATGATAATGATGATGATGATGATGATGATGATGATGATGATGATGATGATGATGATGATGATGATGATGATGATGATGATGATGATGATGATGATGATGATGATGATGATGATGATGATGATGATGATGATGATGATGATGATGATGATGATGATGATGATGATGATGATGATGATGATGATGATGATGATGATGATGTTGCTGATGATGATGTTGCTGATGATGATGTTGCTGATGATGATGTTGTTGATGATGTTGCTGATGATGTTGCTGATGATGTTGCTGATGATGACGTGAGACGGTGTGGTATGACCGGAGGCGGTGTTGTATGCCCGGAGGCGGTGTTGTATGCCCGGAGGCGGTGTGGTATGCCCGGAGGCGGTGTTGTATGCCCGGAGGCGGTGTTGTATGCCCGGAGGCGGTGTGGTATGCCCGGAGGCGGTGTAGTATGCCCGGAGGCGGTGTTGTATGCCCGGAGGCGGTGTGGTATGCCCGGAGGCGGTACAACACCGCCTCCGGGCATGATGATGATAATGATGATGATGATGATGATGATGATGATGATGATGATGATGATGATGATGATGATGATGATGATGATGATGATGATGATGATGATGATGATGATGATGATGATGTTGCTGATGATGATGTTGCTGATGATGATGTTGCTGATGATGATGTTGTTGATGATGTTGCTGATGATGTTGCTGATGATGTTGCTGATGATGTTGCTGATGATGTTGATGATGATGTTGATGATGATGTTGATGATGATGTTGATGATGATGTTGATGATGATGTTGCTGATGATGTTGCTGATGATGTTGCTGATGATGTTGCTGATGATGTTTCTGATGATGTTGCTGGTGATGTTGCTGATGATGTTGCTGATGATGTTGCTGATGATGACGTGAGACGGTGTGGTATGACCGGAGGCGGTGTTGTATGCCCGGAGGCGGTGTTGTATGCCCGGAGGCGGTGTGGTATGCCCGGAGGCGGTGTTGTATGCCCGGAGGCGGTGTTGTATGCCCGGAGGCGGTGTGGTATGCCCGGAGGCGGTGTTGTATGCCCGGAGGCGGTGTTGTATGCCCTGAGGCGGTCTGGTATGCCCGGAGGTGGTGTAGTATGCCCGGAGGCGGTGTTGTATGCCCGGAGGCGGTGTGGTATGCCCGGAGGCGGTGCAGTATGCCCGGAGGCGGTGTTGTATGCCCGGAGGCGGTGTGGTATGCCCGGAGGCGGTGTAGTATGCCCGGAGGCGGTGTTGTATGCCCGGAGGCGGTGTGGTATGCCCGGAGGCGGTGTAGTATGCCCGGAGGCGGTGTTGTATGCCCGGAGGCGGTGTGGTATGCCCGGAGGCGGTACAACACCGCCTCCGGGCATGATGATGATAATGATGATGATGATGATGATGATGATGATGATGATGATGATGATGATGATGATGATGATGATGATGATGATGATGATGATGATGATGATGATGATGATGATGATGATGATGATGATGATGATGATGATGATGATGATGATGATGATGATGATGATGATGATGATGATGATGATGATGATGATGATGATGATGATGTTGCTGATGATGATGTTGCTGATGATGATGTTGCTGATGATGATGTTGTTGATGATGTTGCTGATGATGTTGCTGATGATGTTGCTGATGATATTGCTGATGATGTTGATGATGATGTTGATGATGATGTTGATGATGATGTTGATGATGATGTTGATGATGATGATGATGATGTTGATGATGATGTTGATGATGATGTTGATGTTGATGATGATGTTAATGATGATGTTGATGATGATGTTGATGATGATGTTGCTGATGATGTTGCTGATGATGTTGCTGATGATGTTGCTGGTGATGTTGCTGATGATGTTGCTGATGATGTTGCTGATGATGTTGCTGATGATGACGTGAGACGGTGTGGTATGCCCGTTTGCGGTGTTGTATGCCCGGAGGCGGTGTTGTATGCCCGGAGGCGGTGTGGTATGCCCGGAGGCGGTGTTGTATGCCCGGAGGCGGTGTGGTATGCCCGGAGGCGGTGTAGTATGCCCGGAGGCGGTGTTGTATGCCCGGAGGCGGTGTGGTATGCCCGGAGGCGGTGTAGTATGCCCGGAGGCGGTGTTGTATGCCCGGAGGCGGTGTGGTATGCCCGGAGGCGGTGTAGTTTGCCCGGAGGCGGTGTTGTATGCCCGGAGGCGGTGTGGTATGCCCGGAGGCGGTGTAGTATGCCCGGAGGCGGTGTTGTATGCCCGGAGGCGGTGTGGTATGCCCGGAGGCGGTACAACACCGCCTCCGGGCATGATGATGATGATAATGATGATGATGATGATGATGATGATGATGATGATGATGATGATGATGATGATGATGATGATGATGATGATGATGATGATGATGATGATGATGATGATGATGATGATGATGATGATGATGATGATGATGATGATGATGATGATGATGATGATGATGATGATGATGATGATGATGATGATGATGATGATGATGATGATGATGATGATGATGATGATGATGATGATGATGATGATGATGATGATGATGATGATGATGATGATGATGATGATGATGATGATGATGATGATGATGATGATGATGATGATGATGATGATGATGATGATGATGATGATGATGATGATGATGATGATGATGATGATGATGATGATGATGATGATGATGATGATGATGATGATGAAGATGATGATGATGATGATGATGATGATGTTGCTGGTGATGATGTTGCTGATGATGATGTTGCTGATGATGATGTTGTTGATGATGTTGCTCATGATGTTGATGATGATGTTGCTGATTATGTTGCTGATGATGTTGATGATGATGTTGATGATGATGTTGATGATGACGTTGATGATGATGTTGATGATGATGTTGATGATGATGTTGATGTTGATGTTGATGATGATGTTGATGATGATGTTGATGATGATGTTCATGATGATGTTGCTGTTGATGATGATGTTGATGATGATGTTGATGATGATGTTGATGATGATGTTGATGATGATGTTGCTGATGATGTTGCTGATGATGTTGCTGATGATGTTGCTGATGATGTTGCTGATGATGTTGCTGGTGATGTTGCTGATGATGTTGCTGATGATGTTGCTGATGATGACGTGAGACGGTGTGGTATGCCCGGAGGCGGTGTTGTATGCCCGGAGGCGGTGTTGTATGCCCGGAGGCGGTGTTGTATGCCCGGAGGCGGTGTTGTATGCCCGGAGGCGGTGCGGTATGGGTATGCCCGGAGGCGGTGTTGTATGCCCGGAGGCGGTGTTGTATGCCCTGAGGCGGTCTGGTATGCCCGGAGGCGGTGTAGTATGCCCGGAGGCGGTGTTGTATGCCCGGAGGCGGTGTGGTATGCCCGGAGGCGGTGCAGTATGCCCGGAGGCGGTGTTGTATGCCCGGAGGCGGTGTGGTATGCCCGGAGGCGGTGTAGTATGCCCGGAGGCGGTGTTGTATGCCCGGAGGCGGTGTGGTATGCCCGGAGGCGGTGTAGTATGCCCGGAGGCGGTGTTGTATGCCCGGAGGCGGTGTGGTATGCCCGGAGGCGGTACAACACCGCCTCCGGGCATGATGATGATAATGATGATGATGATGATGATGATGATGATGATGATGATGATGATGATGATGATGATGATGATGATGATGATGATGATGATGATGATGATGATGATGATGATGATGATGATGATGATGATGATGATGATGATGATGATGATGATGATGATGATGATGATGATGATGATGATGATGATGATGTTGCTGATGATGATGTTGCTGATGATGATGTTGCTGATGATGATGTTGTTGATGATGTTGCTGATGATGTTGCTGATGATGTTGCTGATGATGTTGCTGATGATGTTGATGATGATGTTGATGATGATGTTGATGATGATGTTGATGATGATGTTGATGATGATGTTGCTGATGATGTTGCTGATGATGTTGCTGATGATGTTGCTGATGATGTTGCTGGTGATGTTGCTGATGATGTTGCTGATGATGTTGCTGATGATGACGTGAGACGGTGTGGTATGCCCGGAGGCGGTGTTGTATGCCCGGAGGCGGTGTTGTATGCCCGGAGGCGGTGTGGTATGCCCGGAGGCGGTGTTGTATGCCCGGAGGCGGTGTTGTATGCCCGTAGGCGGTGTGGTATGCCCGGAGGCGGTGTTGTATGCCCGGAGGCGGTGTTGTATGCCCTGAGGCGGTCTGGTATGCCCGGAGGCGGTGTAGTATGCCCGGAGGCGGTGTTGTATGCCCGGAGGCGGTGTGGTATGCCCGGAGGCGGTGCAGTATGCCCGGAGGCGTTGTTGTATGCCCGGAGGCGGTGTGGTATGCCCGGAGGCGGTGTAGTATGCCCGGAGGCGGTGTTGTATGCCCGGAGGCGGTGTGGTATGCCCGGTAGCGGTGTAGTATGCCCGGAGGCGGTGTTGTATGCCCGGAGGCGGTGTGGTATGCCCGGAGGCGGTACAACACCGCCTCCGGGCATGATGATGATAATGATGATGATGATGATGATGATGATGATGATGATGATGATGATGATGATGATGATGATGATGATGATGATGATGATGATGATGATGATGATGATGATGATGATGATGATGATGATGATGATGATGATGATGATGATGATGATGATGATGATGATGATGATGTTGCTGATGATGATGTTGCTGATGATGATGTTGCTGATGATGATGTTGTTGATGATGTTGCTGATGATGTTGCTGATGATGTTGCTGATGATGACGTGAGACGGTGTGGTATGCCCGGAGGCGGTGTTGTATGCCCGGAGGCGGTGTTGTATGCCCGGAGGCGGTGTGGTATGCCCGGAGCCGGTGTAGTATGCCCGGAGGCGGTGTTGTATGCCCGGAGGCGGTGTGATATACCCGGAGGCGGTGTTGTATGCCCGGAGGCGGTGTTGTATGCCCTGAAGCGGTCTGGTATGCCCGGAGGCGGTTTAGTCTGCCCGGAGGCGGTGTTGTATGCCCGGAGGCGGTGTGGTATGCCCGGAGGCGGTGCAGTATGCCCGGAGGCGGTGTTGTATGCCCGGAGGCGGTGTGGTATGCCCGGAGGCGGTGTAGTATGCCCGGAGGCGGTGTTGTTTGCCCGGAGGCGGTGTGGTATGCCCGGAGGCGGTGTAGTATGCCCGGAGGCGGTGTTGTATGCCCGGAGGCGGTGTGGTATGCCCGGAGGCGGTACAACACCGCCTCCGGGCATGATGATGATAATGATGATGATGATGATGATGATGATGATGATGATGATGATGATGATGATGATGATGATGATGATGATGATGATGATGATGATGATGATGATGATGATGTTGCTGATGATGATGTTGCTGATGATGATGTTGCTGATGATGATGTTGTTGATGATGTTGCTGATGATGTTGCTGATGATGTTGCTGATGATGTTGCTGATGATGTTGATGATGATGTTGATGATGATGTTGATGATGATGTTGATGATGATGTTGATGATGATGTTGCTGATGATGTTGCTGATGATGTTGCTGATGATGTTGCTGATGATGTTTCTGATGATGTTGCTGGTGATGTTGCTGATGATGTTGCTGATGATGTTGCTGATGATGACGTGAGACGGTGTGGTATGACCGGAGGCGGTGTTGTATGCCCGGAGGCGGTGTTGTATGCCCGGAGGCGGTGTGGTATGCCCGGAGGCGGTGTTGTATGCCCGGAGGCGGTGTTGTATGCCCGGAGGCGGTGTGGTATGCCCGGAGGCGGTGTTGTATGCCCGGAGGCGGTGTTGTATGCCCTGAGGCGGTCTGGTATGCCCGGAGGCGGTGTAGTATGCCCGGAGGCGGTGTTGTATGCCCGGAGGCGGTGTGGTATGCCCGGAGGCGGTGCAGTATGCCCGGAGGCGGTGTTGTATGCCCGGAGGCGGTGTGGTATGCCCGGAGGCGGTGTAGTATGCCCGGAGGCGGTGTTGTATGCCCGGAGGCGGTGTGGTATGCCCGGAGGCGGTGTAGTATGCCCGGAGGCGGTGTTGTATGCCCGGAGGCGGTGTGGTATGCCCGGAGGCGGTACAACACCGCCTCCGGGCATGATGATGATAATGATGATGATGATGATGATGATGATGATGATGATGATGATGATGATGATGATGATGATGATGATGATGATGATGATGATGATGATGATGATGATGATGATGTTGCTGATGATGATGTTGCTGATGATGATGTTGCTGATGATGATGTTGTTGATGATGTTGCTGATGATGTTGCTGATGATGTTGCTGATGATGTTGCTGATGATGTTGATGATGATGTTGATGATGATGTTGATGATGATGTTGATGATGATGTTGATGATGATGTTGATGTTGCTGATGATGTTGCTGATGATGTTGCTGATGACGTTGCTGGTGATGTTGCTGATGATGTTGCTGATGATGTTGCTGATGATGTTGCTGGTGATGTTGCTGATGATGTTGCTGATGATGTTGCTGATGATGTTGCTGATGATGACGTGAGACGGTGTGGTATGCCCGTTTGCGGTGTTGTATGCCCGGAGGCGGTGTTGTATGCCCGGAGGCGGTGTGGTATGCCCGGAGGCGGTGTGGTATGCCCGGAGGCGGTACAACACCGCCTCCGGGCATGATGATGATAATGATGATGATGATGATGATGATGATGATGATGATGATGATGATGATGATGATGATGATGATGATGATGATGATGATGATGATGATGATGATGATGATGATGATGATGATGATGATGATGATGATGATGATGATGATGATGATGATGATGATGATGATGATGATGATGATGATGATGATGATGATGATGATGTTGCTGATGATGATGTTGCTGATGATGATGTTGCTGATGATGATGTTGTTGATGATGTTGCTGATGATGTTGCTGATGATGTTGCTGATGATATTGCTGATGATGTTGATGATGATGTTGATGATGATGTTGATGATGATGTTGATGATGATGTTGATGATGATGATGATGATGTTGATGATGATGTTGATGATGATGTTGATGTTGATGATGATGTTAATGATGATGTTGATGATGATGTTGATGATGATGTTGCTGATGATGTTGCTGATGATGTTGCTGATGATGTTGCTGGTGATGTTGCTGATGATGTTGCTGATGATGTTGCTGATGATGTTGCTGATGATGACGTGAGACGGTGTGGTATGCCCGTTTGCGGTGTTGTATGCCCGGAGGCGGTGTTGTATGCCCGGAGGCGGTGTGGTATGCCCGGAGGCGGTGTTGTATGCCCGGAGGCGGTGTGGTATGCCCGGAGGCGGTGTAGTATGCCCGGAGGCGGTGTTGTATGCCCGGAGGCGGTGTGGTATGCCCGGAGGCGGTGTAGTATGCCCGGAGGCGGTGTTGTATGCCCGGAGGCGGTGTGGTATGCCCGGAGGCGGTGTAGTTTGCCCGGAGGCGGTGTTGTATGCCCGGAGGCGGTGTGGTATGCCCGGAGGCGGTGTAGTATGCCCGGAGGCGGTGTTGTATGCCCGGAGGCGGTGTGGTATGCCCGGAGGCGGTACAACACCGCCTCCGGGCATGATGATGATGATAATGATGATGATGATGATGATGATGATGATGATGATGATGATGATGATGATGATGATGATGATGATGATGATGATGATGATGATGATGATGATGATGATGATGATGATGATGATGATGATGATGATGATGATGATGATGATGATGATGATGATGATGATGATGATGATGATGATGATGATGATGATGATGATGATGATGATGATGATGATGATGATGATGATGATGATGATGATGATGATGATGATGATGATGATGATGATGATGATGATGATGATGATGATGATGATGATGATGATGATGATGATGATGATGATGATGATGATGATGATGATGATGATGATGATGATGATGATGATGATGATGATGATGATGATGATGATGATGATGATGATGATGAAGATGATGATGATGATGATGATGATGATGTTGCTGGTGATGATGTTGCTGATGATGATGTTGCTGATGATGATGTTGTTGATGATGTTGCTCATGATGTTGATGATGATGTTGCTGATTATGTTGCTGATGATGTTGATGATGATGTTGATGATGATGTTGATGATGACGTTGATGATGATGTTGATGATGATGTTGATGATGATGTTGATGTTGATGTTGATGATGATGTTGATGATGATGTTGATGATGATGTTCATGATGATGTTGCTGTTGATGATGATGTTGATGATGATGTTGATGATGATGTTGATGATGATGTTGATGATGATGTTGCTGATGATGTTGCTGATGATGTTGCTGATGATGTTGCTGATGATGTTGCTGATGATGTTGCTGTTGCTGATGATGTTGCTGATGATGACGTGAGACGGTGTGGTATGCCCGGAGGCGGTGTTGTATGCCCGGAGGCGGTGTTGTATGCCCGGAGGCGGTGTTGTATGCCCGGAGGCGGTGTTGTATGCCCGGAGGCGGTGTGGTATGCCCGGAGGCGGTGTTGTATGCCCGGAGGCGGTGTTGTATGCCCTGAGGCGGTCTGGTATGCCCGGAGGCGGTGTAGTATGCCCGGAGGCGGTGTTGTATGCCCGGAGGCGGTGTGGTATGCCCGGAGGCGGTGCAGTATGCCCGGAGGCGGTGTTGTATGCCCGGAGGCGGTGTGGTATGCCCGGAGGCGGTGTAGTATGCCCGGAGGCGGTGTTGTATGCCCGGAGGCGGTGTGGTATGCCCGGAGGCGGTGTAGTATGCCCGGAGGCGGTGTTGTATGCCCGGAGGCGGTGTGGTATGCCCGGAGGCGGTACAACACCGCCTCCGGGCATGATGATGATAATGATGATGATGATGATGATGATGATGATGATGATGATGATGATGATGATGATGATGATGATGATGATGATGATGATGATGATGATGATGATGATGATGATGATGATGATGATGATGATGATGATGATGATGATGATGATGATGATGATGATGATGATGATGATGATGATGATGATGATGATGATGATGATGATGATGATGATGATGATGTTGCTGATGATGATGTTGCTGATGATGATGTTGCTGATGATGATGTTGTTGATGATGTTGCTGATGATGTTGCTGATGATGTTGCTGATGATGTTGCTGATGATGTTGATGATGATGTTGATGATGATGTTGATGATGATGTTGATGATGATGTTGATGATGATGTTGCTGATGATGTTGCTGATGATGTTGCTGATGATGTTGCTGATGATGTTGCTGGTGATGTTGCTGATGATGTTGCTGATGATGTTGCTGATGATGACGTGAGACGGTGTGGTATGCCCGGAGGCGGTGTTGTATGCCCGGAGGCGGTGTTGTATGCCCGGAGGCGGTGTGGTATGCCCGGAGGCGGTGTTGTATGCCCGGAGGCGGTGTTGTATGCCCGTAGGCGGTGTGGTATGCCCGGAGGCGGTGTTGTATGCCCGGAGGCGGTGTTGTATGCCCTGAGGCGGTCTGGTATGCCCGGAGGCGGTGTAGTATGCCCGGAGGCGGTGTTGTATGCCCGGAGGCGGTGTGGTATGCCCGGAGGCGGTGCAGTATGCCCGGAGGCGTTGTTGTATGCCCGGAGGCGGTGTGGTATGCCCGGAGGCGGTGTAGTATGCCCGGAGGCGGTGTTGTATGCCCGGAGGCGGTGTGGTATGCCCGGTAGCGGTGTAGTATGCCCGGAGGCGGTGTTGTATGCCCGGAGGCGGTGTGGTATGCCCGGAGGCGGTACAACACCGCCTCCGGGCATGATGATGATAATGATGATGATGATGATGATGATGATGATGATGATGATGATGATGATGATGATGATGATGATGATGATGATGATGATGATGATGATGATGATGATGATGATGATGATGATGATGATGATGATGATGATGATGATGATGATGATGATGATGATGATGTTGCTGATGATGATGTTGCTGATGATGATGTTGCTGATGATGATGTTGTTGATGATGTTGCTGATGATGTTGCTGATGATGTTGCTGATGATGACGTGAGACGGTGTGGTATGCCCGGAGGCGGTGTTGTATGCCCGGAGGCGGTGTTGTATGCCCGGAGGCGGTGTGGTATGCCCGGAGCCGGTGTAGTATGCCCGGAGGCGGTGTTGTATGCCCGGAGGCGGTGTGATATACCCGGAGGCGGTGTTGTATGCCCGGAGGCGGTGTTGTATGCCCTGAAGCGGTCTGGTATGCCCGGAGGCGGTTTAGTCTGCCCGGAGGCGGTGTTGTATGCCCGGAGGCGGTGTGGTATGCCCGGAGGCGGTGCAGTATGCCCGGAGGCGGTGTTGTATGCCCGGAGGCGGTGTGGTATGCCCGGAGGCGGTGTAGTATGCCCGGAGGCGGTGTTGTTTGCCCGGAGGCGGTGTGGTATGCCCGGAGGCGGTGTAGTATGCCCGGAGGCGGTGTTGTATGCCCGGAGGCGGTGTGGTATGCCCGGAGGCGGTACAACACCGCCTCCGGGCATGATGATGATAATGATGATGATGATGATGATGATGATGATGATGATGATGATGATGATGATGATGATGATGATGATGATGATGATGATGATGATGATGATGATGATGATGTTGCTGATGATGATGTTGCTGATGATGATGTTGCTGATGATGATGTTGTTGATGATGTTGCTGATGATGTTGCTGATGATGTTGCTGATGATGTTGCTGATGATGTTGATGATGATGTTGATGATGATGTTGATGATGATGTTGATGATGATGTTGATGATGATGTTGCTGATGATGTTGCTGATGATGTTGCTGATGATGTTGCTGATGATGTTTCTGATGATGTTGCTGGTGATGTTGCTGATGATGTTGCTGATGATGTTGCTGATGATGACGTGAGACGGTGTGGTATGACCGGAGGCGGTGTTGTATGCCCGGAGGCGGTGTTGTATGCCCGGAGGCGGTGTGGTATGCCCGGAGGCGGTTTTGTATGCCCGGAGGCGGTGTTGTATGCCCGGAGGCGGTGTGGTATGCCCGGAGGCGGTGTTGTATGCCCGGAGGCGGTGTTGTATGCCCTGAGGCGGTCTGGTATGCCCGGAGGCGGTGTAGTATGCCCGGAGGCGGTGTTGTATGCCCGGAGGCGGTGTGGTATGCCCGGAGGCGGTGCAGTATGCCCGGAGGCGGTGTTGTATGCCCGGAGGCGGTGTGGTATGCCCGGAGGCGGTGTAGTATGCCCGGAGGCGGTGTTGTATGCCCGGAGGCGGTGTGGTATGCCCGGAGGCGGTGTAGTATGCCCGGAGGCGGTGTTGTATGCCCGGAGGCGGTGTGGTATGCCCGGAGGCGGTACAACACCGCCTCCGGGCATGATGATGATAATGATGATGATGATGATGATGATGATGATGATGATGATGATGATGATGATGATGATGATGATGATGATGATGATGATGATGATGATGATGATGATGATGTTGCTGATGATGATGTTGCTGATGATGATGTTGCTGATGATGATGTTGTTGATGATGTTGCTGATGATGTTGCTGATGATGTTGCTGATGATGTTGCTGATGATGTTGATGATGATGTTGATGATGATGTTGATGATGATGTTGATGATGATGTTGATGATGATGTTGATGTTGCTGATGATGTTGCTGATGATGTTGCTGATGACGTTGCTGGTGATGTTGCTGATGATGTTGCTGATGATGTTGCTGATGATGTTGCTGGTGATGTTGCTGATGATGTTGCTGATGATGTTGCTGATGATGTTGCTGATGATGACGTGAGACGGTGTGGTATGCCCGTTTGCGGTGTTGTATGCCCGGAGGCGGTGTTGTATGCCCGGAGGCGGTGTGGTATGCCCGGAGGCGGTGTTGTATGCCCGGAGGCGGTGTGGTATGCCCGGAGGCGGTGTAGTATGCCCGGAGGCGGTGTTGTATGCCCGGAGGCGGTGTGGTATGCCCGGAGGCGATGTAGTATGCCCGGAGGCGGTGTTGTATGCCCGGAGGCGGTGTGGTATGCCCGGAGGCGGTGTAGTTTGCCCGGAGGCGGTGTTGTATGCCCGGAGGCGGTGTGGTATGCCCGGAGGCGGTGTAGTATGCCCGGAGGCGGTGTTGTATGCCCGGAGGCGGTGTGGTATGCCCGGAGGCGGTACAACACCGCCTCCGGGCATGATGATGATGATAATGATGATGATGATGATGATGATGATGATGATGATGATGATGATGATGATGATGATGATGATGATGATGATGATGATGATGATGATGATGATGATGATGATGATGATGATGATGATGATGATGATGATGATGATGATGATGATGATGATGATGATGATGATGATGATGATGATGATGATGATGATGATGATGATGATGATGATGATGATGATGATGATGATGATGATGATGATGATGATGATGATGATGATGATGATGATGATGATGATGATGATGAAGATGATGATGATGATGATGATGATGATGTTGCTGATGATGATGTTGCTGATGATGATGTTGCTGATGATGATGTTGTTGATGATGTTGCTCATGATGTTGATGATGATGTTGCTGATTATGTTGCTGATGATGTTGATGATGATGTTGATGATGATGTTGATGATGATGTTGATGATGATGTTGATGATGATGTTGATGATGATGTTGATGTTGATGTTGATGATGATGTTGATGATGATGTTGATGATGATGTTCATGATGATGTTGATGTTGATGATGATGTTGATGATGATGTTGATGATGATGTTGATGATGATGTTGATGATGATGTTGCTGATGATGTTGCTGATGATGTTGCTGATGATGTTGCTGATGATGTTGCTGATGATGTTGCTGGTGATGTTGCTGATGATGTTGCTGATGATGTTGCTGATGATGACGTGAGACGGTGTGGTATGCCCGGAGGCGGTGTTGTATGCCCGGAGGCGGTGTTGTATGCCCGGAGGCGGTGTGGTATGCCCGGAGGCGGTGTTGTATGCCCGGAGGCGGTGTTGTATGCCCGGAGGCAGTGTGGTATGCCCGGAGGCGGTGTTGTATGCCCGGAGGCGGTGTTGTATGCCCTGAGGCGGTCTGGTATGCCCGGAGGAGGCGGTGTAGTATGCCCGGAGGCGGTGTTGTATGCCCGGAGGCGGTGTGGTATGCCCGGAGGCGGTGCAGTATGCCCGGAGGCGGTGTTGTATGCCCGGAGGCGGTGTGGTATGCCCGGAGGCGGTGTAGTATGCCCGGAGGCGGTGTTGTATGCCCGGAGGCGGTGTGGTATGCCCGGAGGCGGTGTAGTATGCCCGGAGTCGGTGTTGTATGCCCGGAGGCGGTGTGGTATGCCCGGAGGCGGTACAACACCGCCTCCGGGCATGATGATGATAATGATGATGATGATGATGATGATGATGATGATGATGATGATGATGATGATGATGATGATGATGATGATGATGATGATGATGATGATGATGATGATGATGATGATGATGATGATGATGATGATGATGATGATGATGATGATGATGATGATGATGATGATGATGATGATGATGATGATGATGATGATGATGATGATGATGATGATGATGATGATGATGATGATGATGATGTTGCTGATGATGATGTTGCTGATGATGATGTTGCTGATGATGATGTTGTTGATGATGTTGCTGATGATGTTGCTGATGATGTTGCTGATGATGTTGCTGATGATGTTGATGATGATGTTGATGATGATGTTGATGATGATGTTGATGATGATGTTGATGATGATGTTGCTGATGATGTTGCTGATGATGTTGCTGATGATGTTGCTGATGATGTTGCTGGTGATGTTGCTGATGATGTTGCTGATGATGTTGCTGATGATGACGTGAGACGGTGTGGTATGCCCGGAGGCGGTGTTGTATGCCCGGAGGCTGTGTTGTATGCCCGGAGGCGGTGTGGTATGCCCGGAGGCGGTGTTGTATGCCCGGAGGCGGTGTTGTATGCCCGTAGGCGGTGTGGTATGCCCGGAGGCGGTGTTGTATGCCCGGAGGCGGTGTTGTATGCCCTGAGGCGGTCTGGTATGCCCGGAGGCGGTGTAGTATGCCCGGAGGCGGTGTTGTATGCCCAGAGGCGGTGTGGTATGCCCGGAGGCGGTGCAGTATGCCCGGAGGCGTTGTTGTATGCCCGGAGGCGGTGTGGTATGCCCGGAGGCGGTGTAGTATGCCCGGAGGCGGTGTTGTATGCCCGGAGGCGGTGTGGTATGCCCGGTAGCGGTGTAGTATGCCCGGAGGCGGTGTTGTATGCCCGGAGGCGGTGTGGTATGCCCGGAGGCGGTACAACACCGCCTCCGGGCATGATGATGATAATGATGATGATGATGATGATGATGATGATGATGATGATGATGATGATGATGATGATGATGATGATGATGATGATGATGATGATGATGATGATGATGATGATGATGATGATGATGATGATGATGATGATGATGATGATGATGATGATGATGATGATGATGATGATGATGATGATGATGTTGCTGATGATGATGTTGCTGATGATGATGTTGCTGATGATGATGTTGTTGATGATGTTGCTGATGATGTTGCTGATGATGTTGCTGATGATGACGTGAGACGGTGTGGTATGCCCGGAGGCGGTGTTGTATGCCCGGAGGCGGTGTTGTATGCCCGGAGGCGGTGTGGTATGCCCGGAGGCGGTGTAGTATGCCCGGAGGCGGTGTTGTATGCCCGGAGGCGGTGTGATATGCCCGGAGGCGGTGTTGTATGCCCGGAGGCGGTGTTGTATGCCCTGAAGCGGTCTGGTATGCCCGGAGGCGGTTTAGTCTGCCCGGAGGCGGTGTTGTATGCCCGGAGGCGGTGTGGTATGCCCGGAGGCGGTGCAGTATGCCCGGAGGCGGTGTTGTATGCCCGGAGGCGGTGTGGTATGCCCGGAGGCGGTGTAGTATGCCCGGAAGCGGTGTTGTTTGCCCGGAGGCGGTGTGGTATGCCCGGAGGCGGTGTAGTATGCCCGGAGGCGGTGTTGTATGCCCGGAGGCGGTGTGGTATGCCCGGAGGCGGTACAACACCGCCTCCGGGCATGATGATGATAATGATGATGATGATGATGATGATGATGATGATGATGATGATGATGATGATGATGATGATGATGATGATGATGATGATGATGATGATGATGATGATGTTGCTGATGATGATGTTGCTGATGATGATGTTGCTGATGATGATGTTGTTGATGATGTTGCTGATGATGTTGCTGATGATGTTGCTGATGATGTTGCTGATGATGTTGATGATGATGTTGATGATGATGTTGATGATGATGTTGATGATGATGTTGATGATGATGTTGCTGATGATGTTGCTGATGATGTTGCTGATGATGTTGCTGATGATGTTTCTGATGATGTTGCTGGTGATGTTGCTGATGATGTTGCTGATGATGTTGCTGATGATGACGTGAGACGGTGTGGTATGACCGGAGGCGGTGTTGTATGCCCGGAGGCGGTGTTGTATGCCCGGAGGCGGTGTGGTATGCCCGGAGGCGGTGTTGTATGCCCGGAGGCGGTGTTGTATGCCCGGAGGCGGTGTGGTATGCCCGGAGGCGGTGTTGTATGCCCGGAGGCGGTGTTGTATGCCCTGAGGCGGTCTGGTATGCCCGGAGGCGGTGTAGTATGCCCGGAGGCGGTGTTGTATGCCCGGAGGCGGTGTGGTATGCCCGGAGGCGGTGCAGTATGCCCGGAGGCGGTGTTGTATGCCCGGAGGCGGTGTGGTATGCCCGGAGGCGGTGTAGTATGCCCGGAGGCGGTGTTGTATGCCCGGAGGCGGTGTGGTATGCCCGGAGGCGGTGTGGTATGCCCGGAGGCGGTGCAGTATGCCCGGAGGCGGTGTTGTATGCCCGGAGGCGGTGTGGTATGCCCGGAGGCGGTGTAGTATGCCCGGAGGCGGTGTTGTTTGCCCGGAGGCGGTGTGGTATGCCCGGAGGCGGTGTAGTATGCCCGGAGGCGGTGTTGTATGCCCGGAGGCGGTGTGGTATGCCCGGAGGCGGTACAACACCGCCTCCGGGCATGATGATGATAATGATGATGATGATGATGATGATGATGATGATGATGATGATGATGATGATGATGATGATGATGATGATGATGATGATGATGATGATGATGATGATGATGTTGCTGATGATGATGTTGCTGATGATGATGTTGCTGATGATGATGTTGTTGATGATGTTGCTGATGATGTTGCTGATGATGTTGCTGATGATGTTGCTGATGATGTTGATGATGATGTTGATGATGATGTTGATGATGATGTTGATGATGATGTTGATGATGATGTTGCTGATGATGTTGCTGATGATGTTGCTGATGATGTTGCTGATGATGTTTCTGATGATGTTGCTGGTGATGTTGCTGATGATGTTGCTGATGATGTTGCTGATGATGACGTGAGACGGTGTGGTATGACCGGAGGCGGTGTTGTATGCCCGGAGGCGGTGTTGTATGCCCGGAGGCGGTGTGGTATGCCCGGAGGCGGTGTTGTATGCCCGGAGGCGGTGTTGTATGCCCGGAGGCGGTGTGGTATGCCCGGAGGCGGTGTTGTATGCCCGGAGGCGGTGTTGTATGCCCTGAGGCGGTCTGGTATGCCCGGAGGCGGTGTAGTATGCCCGGAGGCGGTGTTGTATGCCCGGAGGCGGTGTGGTATGCCCGGAGGCGGTGCAGTATGCCCGGAGGCGGTGATGTATGCCCGGAGGCGGTGTGGTATGCCCGGAGGCGGTGTAGTATGCCCGGAGGCGGTGTTGTATGCCCGGAGGCGGTGTGGTATGCCCGGAGGCGGTGTAGTATGCCCGGAGGCGGTGTTGTATGCCCGGAGGCGGTGTGGTATGCCCGGAGGCGGTACAACACCGCCTCCGGGCATGATGATGATAATGATGATGATGATGATGATGATGATGATGATGATGATGATGATGATGATGATGATGATGATGATGATGATGATGATGATGATGATGATGATGATGATGATGATGATGATGATGATGATGATGATGATGATGATGATGATGATGATGATGATGATGATGATGATGATGATGATGATGATGATGATGATGATGATGATGATGATGATGATGATGATGATGTTGCTGATGATGATGTTGCTGATGATGATGTTGCTGATGATGATGTTGTTGATGATGTTGCTGATGATGTTGCTGATGATGTTGCTGATGATATTGCTGATGATGTTGATGATGATGTTGATGATGATGTTGATGATGATGTTGATGATGATGTTGATGATGATGATGATGATGTTGATGATGATGTTGATGATGATGTTGATGTTGATGATGATGTTAATGATGATGTTGATGATGATGTTGATGATGATGTTGCTGATGATGTTGCTGATGATGTTGCTGATGATGTTGCTGGTGATGTTGCTGATGATGTTGCTGATGATGTTGCTGATGATGTTGCTGATGATGACGTGAGACGGTGTGGTATGCCCGTTTGCGGTGTTGTATGCCCGGAGGCGGTGTTGTATGCCCGGAGGCGGTGTGGTATGCCCGGAGGCGGTGTTGTATGCCCGGAGGCGGTGTGGTATGCCCGGAGGCGGTGTAGTATGCCCGGAGGCGGTGTTGTATGCCCGGAGGCGGTGTGGTATGCCCGGAGGCGGTGTAGTATGCCCGGAGGCGGTGTTGTATGCCCGGAGGCGGTGTGGTATGCCCGGAGGCGGTGTAGTTTGCCCGGAGGCGGTGTTGTATGCCCGGAGGCGGTGTGGTATGCCCGGAGGCGGTGTAGTATGCCCGGAGGCGGTGTTGTATGCCCGGAGGCGGTGTGGTATGCCCGGAGGCGGTACAACACCGCCTCCGGGCATGATGATGATGATAATGATGATGATGATGATGATGATGATGATGATGATGATGATGATGATGATGATGATGATGATGATGATGATGATGATGATGATGATGATGATGATGATGATGATGATGATGATGATGATGATGATGATGATGATGATGATGATGATGATGATGATGATGATGATGATGATGATGATGATGATGATGATGATGATGATGATGATGATGATGATGATGATGATGATGATGATGATGATGATGATGATGATGATGATGATGATGATGATGATGATGATGATGATGATGATGATGATGATGATGATGAAGATGATGATGATGATGATGATGATGATGTTGCTGGTGATGATGTTGCTGATGATGATGTTGCTGATGATGATGTTGTTGATGATGTTGCTCATGATGTTGATGATGATGTTGCTGATTATGTTGCTGATGATGTTGATGATGATGTTGATGATGATGTTGATGATGACGTTGATGATGATGTTGATGATGATGTTGATGATGATGTTGATGTTGATGTTGATGATGATGTTGATGATGATGTTTATGATGATGTTCATGATGATGTTGCTGTTGATGATGATGTTGATGATGATGTTGATGATGATGTTGAAGATGATGTTGATGATGATGTTGCTGATGATGTTGCTGATGATGTTGCTGATGATGTTGCTGATGATGTTGCTGATGATGTTGCTGGTGATGTTGCTGATGATGTTGCTGATGATGTTGCTGATGATGACGTGAGACGGTGTGGTATGCCCGGAGGCGGTGTTGTATGCCCGGAGGCGGTGTTGTATGCCCGGAGGCGGTGTTGTATGCCCGGAGGCGGTGTTGTATGCCCGGAGGCGGTGTGGTATGCCCGGAGGCGGTGTTGTATGCCCGGAGGCGGTGTTGTATGCCCTGAGGCGGTCTGGTATGCCCGGAGGCGGTGTAGTATGCCCGGAGGCGGTGTTGTATGCCCGGAGGCGGTGTGGTATGCCCGGAGGCGGTGCAGTATGCCCGGAGGCGGTGTTGTATGCCCGGAGGCGGTGTGGTATGCCCGGAGGCGGTGTAGTATGCCCGGAGGCGGTGTTGTATGCCCGGAGGCGGTGTGGTATGCCCGGAGGCGGTGTAGTATGCCCGGAGGCGGTGTTGTATGCCCGGAGGCGGTGTGGTATGCCCGGAGGCGGTACAACACCGCCTCCGGGCATGATGATGATAATGATGATGATGATGATGATGATGATGATGATGATGATGATGATGATGATGATGATGATGATGATGATGATGATGATGATGATGATGATGATGATGATGATGATGATGATGATGATGATGATGATGATGATGATGATGATGATGATGATGATGATGATGATGATGATGATGATGATGATGATGATGATGATGATGTTGCTGATGATGATGTTGCTGATGATGATGTTGCTGATGATGATGTTGTTGATGATGTTGCTGATGATGTTGCTGATGATGTTGCTGATGATGTTGCTGATGATGTTGATGATGATGTTGATGATGATGTTGATGATGATGTTGATGATGATGTTGATGATGATGTTGCTGATGATGTTGCTGATGATGTTGCTGATGATGTTGCTGATGATGTTGCTGGTGATGTTGCTGATGATGTTGCTGATGATGTTGCTGATGATGACGTGAGACGGTGTGGTATGCCCGGAGGCGGTGTTGTATGCCCGGAGGCGGTGTTGTATGCCCGGAGGCGGTGTGGTATGCCCGGAGGCGGTGTTGTATGCCCGGAGGCGGTGTTGTATGCCCGTAGGCGGTGTGGTATGCCCGGAGGCGGTGTTGTATGCCCGGAGGCGGTGTTGTATGCCCTGAGGCGGTCTGGTATGCCCGGAGGCGGTGTAGTATATCCGGAGGCGGTGTTGTATGCCCGGAGGCGGTGTGGTATGCCCGGAGGCGGTGCAGTATGCCCGGAGGCGTTGTTGTATGCCCGGAGGCGGTGTGGTATGCCCGGAGGCGGTGTAGTATGCCCGGAGGCGGTGTTGTATGCCCGGAGGCGGTGTGGTATGCCCGGTAGCGGTGTAGTATGCCCGGAGGCGGTGTTGTATGCCCGGAGGCGGTGTGGTATGCCCGGAGGCGGTACAACACCGCCTCCGGGCATGATGATGATAATGATGATGATGATGATGATGATGATGATGATGATGATGATGATGATGATGATGATGATGATGATGATGATGATGATGATGATGATGATGATGATGATGATGATGATGATGATGATGATGATGATGATGATGATGATGATGATGATGATGATGATGATGATGATGATGATGATGATGATGATGATGATGTTGCTGATGATGTTTTTTGTCTGATGATGATGTTGCTGATGATGATGTTGTTGATGATGTTGCTGATGATGTTGCTGATGATGTTGCTGATGATGACGTGAGACGGTGTGGTATGCCCGGAGGCGGTGTTGTATGCCCGGAGGCGGTGTTGTATGCCCGGAGGCGGTGTGGTATGCCCGGAGGCGGTGTAGTATGCCCGGAGGCGGTGTTGTATGCCCGGAGGCGGTGTGATATACCCGGAGGCGGTGTTGTATGCCCGGAGGCGGTGTTGTATGCCCTGAAGCGGTCTGGTATGCCCGGAGGCGCTTTAGTCTGCCCGGAGGCGGTGTTGTATGCCCGGAGGCGGTGTGGTATGCCCGGAGGCGGTGCAGTATGCCCGGAGGCGGTGTTGTTTGCCCGGAGGCGGTGTGGTATGCCCGGAGGCGGTGTAGTATGCCCGGAGGCGGTGTTGTATGCCCGGAGGCGGTGTGGTATGCCCGGAGGCGGTACAACACCGCCTCCGGGCATGATGATGATAATGATGATGATGATGATGATGATGATGATGATGATGATGATGATGATGATGATGATGATGATGATGATGATGATGATGATGATGATGATGATGATGTTGCTGATGATGATGTTGCTGATGATGATGTTGCTGATGATGATGTTGTTGATGATGTTGCTGATGATGTTGCTGATGATGTTGCTGATGATGTTGCTGATGATGTTGATGATGATGTTGATGATGATGTTGATGATGATGTTGATGATGATGTTGATGATGATGTTGCTGATGATGTTGCTGATGATGTTGCTGATGATGTTGCTGATGATGTTTCTGATGATGTTGCTGGTGATGTTGCTGATGATGTTGCTGATGATGTTGCTGATGATGACGTGAGACGGTGTGGTATGACCGGAGGCGGTGTTGTATGCCCGGAGGCGGTGTTGTATGCCCGGAGGCGGTGTGGTATGCCCGGAGGCGGTGTTGTATGCCCGGAGGCGGTGTTGTATGCCCGGAGGCGGTGTGGTATGCCCGGAGGCGGTGTTGTATGCCCGGAGGCGGTGTTGTATGCCCTGAGGCGGTCTGGTATGCCCGGAGGCGGTGTAGTATGCCCGGAGGCGGTGTTGTATGCCCGGAGGCGGTGTGGTATGCCCGGAGGCGGTGCAGTATGCCCGGAGGCGGTGTTGTATGCCCGGAGGCGGTGTGGTATGCCCGGAGGCGGTGTAGTATGCCCGGAGGCGGTGTTGTATGCCCGGAGGCGGTGTGGTATGCCCGGAGGCGGTGTAGTATGCCCGGAGGCGGTGTTGTATGCCCGGAGGCGGTGTGGTATGCCCGGAGGCGGTACAACACCGCCTCCGGGCATGATGATGATAATGATGATGATGATGATGATGATGATGATGATGATGATGATGATGATGATGATGATGATGATGATGATGATGATGATGATGATGATGATGATGATGATGATGTTGCTGATGATGATGTTGCTGATGATGATGTTGCTGATGATGATGTTGTTGATGATGTTGCTGATGATGTTGCTGATGATGTTGCTGATGATGTTGCTGATGATGTTGATGATGATGTTGATGATGATGTTGATGATGATGTTGATGATGATGTTGATGATGATGTTGATGTTGCTGATGATGTTGCTGATGATGTTGCTGATGACGTTGCTGGTGATGTTGCTGATGATGTTGCTGATGATGTTGCTGATGATGTTGCTGGTGATGTTGCTGATGATGTTGCTGATGATGTTGCTGATGATGTTGCTGATGATGACGTGAGACGGTGTGGTATGCCCGTTTGCGGTGTTGTATGCCCGGAGGCGGTGTTGTATGCCCGGAGGCGGTGTGGTATGCCCGGAGGCGGTGTTGTATGCCCGGAGGCGGTGTGGTATGCCCGGAGGCGGTGTAGTATGCCCGGAGGCGGTGTTGTATGCCCGGAGGCGGTGTGGTATGCCCGGAGGCGGTGTAGTATGCCCGGAGGCGGTGTTGTATGCCCGGAGGCGGTGTGGTATGCCCGGAGGCGGTGTAGTTTGCCCGGAGGCGGTGTTGTATGCCCGGAGGCGGTGTGGTATGCCCGGAGGCGGTGTAGTATGCCCGGAGGCGGTGTTGTATGCCCGGAGGCGGTGTGGTATGCCCGGAGGCGGTACAACACCGCCTCCGGGCATGATGATGATGATAATGATGATGATGATGATGATGATGATGATGATGATGATGATGATGATGATGATGATGATGATGATGATGATGATGATGATGATGATGATGATGATGATGATGATGATGATGATGATGATGATGATGATGATGATGATGATGATGATGATGATGATGATGATGATGATGATGATGATGATGATGATGATGATGATGATGATGATGATGATGATGATGATGATGATGATGATGATGATGATGATGATGATGATGATGATGATGATGATGATGATGATGATGAAGATGATGATGATGATGATGATGATGATGTTGCTGATGATGATGTTGCTGATGATGATGTTGCTGATGATGATGTTGTTGATGATGTTGCTCATGATGTTGATGATGATGTTGCTGATTATGTTGCTGATGATGTTGCTGATGATGTTGCTGATGATGTTGCTGATGATGACGTGAGACGGTGTGGTATGCCCGGAGGCGGTGTTGTATGCCCGGAGGCGGTGTTGTATGCCCGGAGGCGGTGTGGTATGCCCGGAGGCGGTGTTGTATGCCCGGAGGCGGTGTTGTATGCCCGTAGGCGGTGTGGTATGCCCGGAGGCGGTGTTGTATGCCCGGAGGCGGTGTTGTATGCCCTGAGGCGGTCTGGTATGCCCGGAGGCGGTGTAGTATGCCCGGAGGCGGTGTTGTATGCCCAGAGGCGGTGTGGTATGCCCGGAGGCGGTGCAGTATGCCCGGAGGCGTTGTTGTATGCCCGGAGGCGGTGTGGTATGCCCGGAGGCGGTGTAGTATGCCCGGAGGCGGTGTTGTATGCCCGGAGGCGGTGTGGTATGCCCGGTAGCGGTGTAGTATGCCCGGAGGCGGTGTTGTATGCCCGGAGGCGGTGTGGTATGCCCGGAGGCGGTACAACACCGCCTCCGGGCATGATGATGATAATGATGATGATGATGATGATGATGATGATGATGATGATGATGATGATGATGATGATGATGATGATGATGATGATGATGATGATGATGATGATGATGATGATGATGATGATGATGATGATGATGATGATGATGATGATGATGATGATGATGATGATGATGATGATGATGATGATGATGATGTTGCTGATGATGATGTTGCTGATGATGATGTTGCTGATGATGATGTTGTTGATGATGTTGCTGATGATGTTGCTGATGATGTTGCTGATGATGACGTGAGACGGTGTGGTATGCCCGGAGGCGGTGTTGTATGCCCGGAGGCGGTGTTGTATGCCCGGAGGCGGTGTGGTATGCCCGGAGGCGGTGTAGTATGCCCGGAGGCGGTATTGTATGCCCGGAGGCGGTGTGATATGCCCGGAGGCGGTGTTGTATGCCCGGAGGCGGTGTTGTATGCCCTGAAGCGGTCTGGTATGCCCGGAGGCGGTTTAGTCTGCCCGGAGGCGGTGTTGTATGCCCGGAGGCGGTGTGGTATGCCCGGAGGCGGTGCAGTATGCCCGGAGGCGGTGTTGTATGCCCGGAGGCGGTGTGGTATGCCCGGAGGCGGTGTAGTATGCCCGGAAGCGGTGTTGTTTGCCCGGAGGCGGTGTGGTATGCCCGGAGGCGGTGTAGTATGCCCGGAGGCGGTGTTGTATGCCCGGAGGCGGTGTGGTATGCCCGGAGGCGGTACAACACCGCCTCCGGGCATGATGATGATAATGATGATGATGATGATGATGATGATGATGATGATGATGATGATGATGATGATGATGATGATGATGATGATGATGATGATGATGATGATGATGATGATGTTGCTGATGATGATGTTGCTGATGATGATGTTGCTGATGATGATGTTGTTGATGATGTTGCTGATGATGTTGCTGATGATGTTGCTGATGATGTTGCTGATGATGTTGATGATGATGTTGATGATGATGTTGATGATGATGTTGATGATGATGTTGATGATGATGTTGCTGATGATGTTGCTGATGATGTTGCTGATGATGTTGCTGATGATGTTTCTGATGATGTTGCTGGTGATGTTGCTGATGATGTTGCTGATGATGTTGCTGATGATGACGTGAGACGGTGTGGTATGACCGGAGGCGGTGTTGTATGCCCGGAGGCGGTGTTGTATGCCCGGAGGCGGTGTGGTATGCCCGGAGGCGGTGTTGTATGCCCGGAGGCGGTGTTGTATGCCCGGAGGCGGTGTGGTATGCCCGGAGGCGGTGTTGTATGCCCGGAGGCGGTGTTGTATGCCCTGAGGCGGTCTGGTATGCCCGGAGGCGGTGTAGTATGCCCGGAGGCGGTGTTGTATGCCCGGAGGCGGTGTGGTATGCCCGGAGGCGGTGCAGTATGCCCGGAGGCGGTGTTGTATGCCCGGAGGCGGTGTGGTATGCCCGGAGGCGGTGTAGTATGCCCGGAGGCGGTGTTGTATGCCCGGAGGCGGTGTGGTATGCCCGGAGGCGGTGTAGTATGCCCGGAGGCGGTGTTGTATGCCCGGAGGCGGTGTGGTATGCCCGGAGGCGGTACAACACCGCCTCCGGGCATGATGATGATAATGATGATGATGATGATGATGATGATGATGATGATGATGATGATGATGATGATGATGATGATGATGATGATGATGATGATGATGATGATGATGATGATGATGATGATGATGATGATGATGATGATGATGATGATGATGATGATGATGATGATGATGATGATGATGATGATGATGATGATGTTGCTGATGATGTTTTTTGTCTGATGATGATGTTGCTGATGATGATGTTGTTGATGATGTTGCTGATGATGTTGCTGATGATGTTGCTGATGATGACGTGAGACGGTGTGGTATGCCCGGAGGCGGTGTTGTATGCCCGGAGGCGGTGTTGTATGCCCGGAGGCGGTGTGGTATGCCCGGAGGCGGTGTAGTATGCCCGGAGGCGGTGTTGTATGCCCGGAGGCGGTGTGATATACCCGGAGGCGGTGTTGTATGCCCGGAGGCGGTGTTGTATGCCCTGAAGCGGTCTGGTATGCCCGGAGGCGCTTTAGTCTGCCCGGAGGCGGTGTTGTATGCCCGGAGGCGGTGTGGTATGCCCGGAGGCGGTGCAGTATGCCCGGAGGCGGTGTTGTATGCCCGGAGGCGGTGTGGTATGCCCGGAGGCGGTGTAGTATGCCCGGAGGCGGTGTTGTTTGCCCGGAGGCGGTGTGGTATGCCCGGAGGCGGTGTAGTATGCCCGGAGGCGGTGTTGTATGCCCGGAGGCGGTGTGGTATGCCCGGAGGCGGTACAACACCGCCTCCGGGCATGATGATGATAATGATGATGATGATGATGATGATGATGATGATGATGATGATGATGATGATGATGATGATGATGATGATGATGATGATGATGATGATGATGATGATGTTGCTGATGATGATGTTGCTGATGATGATGTTGCTGATGATGATGTTGTTGATGATGTTGCTGATGATGTTGCTGATGATGTTGCTGATGATGTTGCTGATGATGTTGATGATGATGTTGATGATGATGTTGATGATGATGTTGATGATGATGTTGATGATGATGTTGCTGATGATGTTGCTGATGATGTTGCTGATGATGTTGCTGATGATGTTTCTGATGATGTTGCTGGTGATGTTGCTGATGATGTTGCTGATGATGTTGCTGATGATGACGTGAGACGGTGTGGTATGACCGGAGGCGGTGTTGTATGCCCGGAGGCGGTGTTGTATGCCCGGAGGCGGTGTGGTATGCCCGGAGGCGGTGTTGTATGCCCGGAGGCGGTGTTGTATGCCCGGAGGCGGTGTGGTATGCCCGGAGGCGGTGTTGTATGCCCGGAGGCGGTGTTGTATGCCCTGAGGCGGTCTGGTATGCCCGGAGGCGGTGTAGTATGCCCGGAGGCGGTGTTGTATGCCCGGAGGCGGTGTGGTATGCCCGGAGGCGGTGCAGTATGCCCGGAGGCGGTGTTGTATGCCCGGAGGCGGTGTGGTATGCCCGGAGGCGGTGTAGTATGCCCGGAGGCGGTGTTGTATGCCCGGAGGCGGTGTGGTATGCCCGGAGGCGGTGTAGTATGCCCGGAGGCGGTGTTGTATGCCCGGAGGCGGTGTGGTATGCCCGGAGGCGGTACAACACCGCCTCCGGGCATGATGATGATAATGATGATGATGATGATGATGATGATGATGATGATGATGATGATGATGATGATGATGATGATGATGATGATGATGATGATGATGATGATGATGATGATGATGTTGCTGATGATGATGTTGCTGATGATGATGTTGCTGATGATGATGTTGTTGATGATGTTGCTGATGATGTTGCTGATGATGTTGCTGATGATGTTGCTGATGATGTTGATGATGATGTTGATGATGATGTTGATGATGATGTTGATGATGATGTTGATGATGATGTTGATGTTGCTGATGATGTTGCTGATGATGTTGCTGATGACGTTGCTGGTGATGTTGCTGATGATGTTGCTGATGATGTTGCTGATGATGTTGCTGGTGATGTTGCTGATGATGTTGCTGATGATGTTGCTGATGATGTTGCTGATGATGACGTGAGACGGTGTGGTATGCCCGTTTGCGGTGTTGTATGCCCGGAGGCGGTGTTGTATGCCCGGAGGCGGTGTGGTATGCCCGGAGGCGGTGTTGTATGCCCGGAGGCGGTGTGGTATGCCCGGAGGCGGTGTAGTATGCCCGGAGGCGGTGTTGTATGCCCGGAGGCGGTGTGGTATGCCCGGAGGCGGTGTAGTATGCCCGGAGGCGGTGTTGTATGCCCGGAGGCGGTGTGGTATGCCCGGAGGCGGTGTAGTTTGCCCGGAGGCGGTGTTGTATGCCCGGAGGCGGTGTGGTATGCCCGGAGGCGGTGTAGTATGCCCGGAGGCGGTGTTGTATGCCCGGAGGCGGTGTGGTATGCCCGGAGGCGGTACAACACCGCCTCCGGGCATGATGATGATGATAATGATGATGATGATGATGATGATGATGATGATGATGATGATGATGATGATGATGATGATGATGATGATGATGATGATGATGATGATGATGATGATGATGATGATGATGATGATGATGATGATGATGATGATGATGATGATGATGATGATGATGATGATGATGATGATGATGATGATGATGATGATGATGATGATGATGATGATGATGATGATGATGATGATGATGATGATGATGATGATGATGATGATGATGATGATGATGATGATGATGATGATGATGATGAAGATGATGATGATGATGATGATGATGATGTTGCTGATGATGATGTTGCTGATGATGATGTTGCTGATGATGATGTTGTTGATGATGTTGCTCATGATGTTGATGATGATGTTGCTGATTATGTTGCTGATGATGTTGCTGATGATGTTGCTGATGATGTTGCTGATGATGACGTGAGACGGTGTGGTATGCCCGGAGGCGGTGTTGTATGCCCGGAGGCGGTGTTGTATGCCCGGAGGCGGTGTGGTATGCCCGGAGGCGGTGTTGTATGCCCGGAGGCGGTGTTGTATGCCCGTAGGCGGTGTGGTATGCCCGGAGGCGGTGTTGTATGCCCGGAGGCGGTGTTGTATGCCCTGAGGCGGTCTGGTATGCCCGGAGGCGGTGTAGTATGCCCGGAGGCGGTGTTGTATGCCCAGAGGCGGTGTGGTATGCCCGGAGGCGGTGCAGTATGCCCGGAGGCGTTGTTGTATGCCCGGAGGCGGTGTGGTATGCCCGGAGGCGGTGTAGTATGCCCGGAGGCGGTGTTGTATGCCCGGAGGCGGTGTGGTATGCCCGGTAGCGGTGTAGTATGCCCGGAGGCGGTGTTGTATGCCCGGAGGCGGTGTGGTATGCCCGGAGGCGGTACAACACCGCCTCCGGGCATGATGATGATAATGATGATGATGATGATGATGATGATGATGATGATGATGATGATGATGATGATGATGATGATGATGATGATGATGATGATGATGATGATGATGATGATGATGATGATGATGATGATGATGATGATGATGATGATGATGATGATGATGATGATGATGATGATGATGATGATGATGATGATGTTGCTGATGATGATGTTGCTGATGATGATGTTGCTGATGATGATGTTGTTGATGATGTTGCTGATGATGTTGCTGATGATGTTGCTGATGATGACGTGAGACGGTGTGGTATGCCCGGAGGCGGTGTTGTATGCCCGGAGGCGGTGTTGTATGCCCGGAGGCGGTGTGGTATGCCCGGAGGCGGTGTAGTATGCCCGGAGGCGGTGTTGTATGCCCGGAGGCGGTGTGATATGCCCGGAGGCGGTGTTGTATGCCCGGAGGCGGTGTTGTATGCCCTGAAGCGGTCTGGTATGCCCGGAGGCGGTTTAGTCTGCCCGGAGGCGGTGTTGTATGCCCGGAGGCGGTGTGGTATGCCCGGAGGCGGTGCAGTATGCCCGGAGGCGGTGTTGTATGCCCGGAGGCGGTGTGGTATGCCCGGAGGCGGTGTAGTATGCCCGGAAGCGGTGTTGTTTGCCCGGAGGCGGTGTGGTATGCCCGGAGGCGGTGTAGTATGCCCGGAGGCGGTGTTGTATGCCCGGAGGCGGTGTGGTATGCCCGGAGGCGGTACAACACCGCCTCCGGGCATGATGATGATAATGATGATGATGATGATGATGATGATGATGATGATGATGATGATGATGATGATGATGATGATGATGATGATGATGATGATGATGATGATGATGATGATGTTGCTGATGATGATGTTGCTGATGATGATGTTGCTGATGATGATGTTGTTGATGATGTTGCTGATGATGTTGCTGATGATGTTGCTGATGATGTTGCTGATGATGTTGATGATGATGTTGATGATGATGTTGATGATGATGTTGATGATGATGTTGATGATGATGTTGCTGATGATGTTGCTGATGATGTTGCTGATGATGTTGCTGATGATGTTTCTGATGATGTTGCTGGTGATGTTGCTGATGATGTTGCTGATGATGTTGCTGATGATGACGTGAGACGGTGTGGTATGACCGGAGGCGGTGTTGTATGCCCGGAGGCGGTGTTGTATGCCCGGAGGCGGTGTGGTATGCCCGGAGGCGGTGTTGTATGCCCGGAGGCGGTGTTGTATGCCCGGAGGCGGTGTGGTATGCCCGGAGGCGGTGTTGTATGCCCGGAGGCGGTGTTGTATGCCCTGAGGCGGTCTGGTATGCCCGGAGGCGGTGTAGTATGC